>CM055065.1:39618405-39683994 GCA_029204045.2 Tillandsia leiboldiana
ATGCCATGGCCAAGATAGAAGCATGCACCACTCGTGCTTTTCGATCATCCACTGATCCTGCCAATCGGCATTGAGTATCAACATGTCAAGGACTTGTTCCCATAGGATACCAAATTCGAATTTAATTGATCCTTGATGTACCGGATGATCCGTTTCACCGCTTTCAGGTGACCTCCTTTGGTGTCTGATTGATATCTCGCGCAAATCCCAACCAAAGGATATATCGGGCGACTAGCCGTGAGGTAAAGTAGACTTCCAATCATACTTCGATACAGTTTCTCGTCTACATTCTCACTATGTGATTCACTTCCAAGTCCCTTGTGGCTAGTTCCCATTGGAGTTGGAAAATCTTTACAATTTTCTAGATCAACCTTTTGACCCACTCCATTGCATCCTTGGATTGACTCAAGTGAATACCTTCATCATTTGTTTAATTTGCAATCCAAAAAATAAGTCCACTTCGCCATCATGGACATCTCAAATTCGCTTTCCATGGTTTCCGCGAATTAGAAGCATCATTATCTTTGTTGCCCCAAATACATATGTCATCGACATAGATTTGTGCTACAATGAAATTATTTTGATAATGCTTCACAAGAGAGGTCCTGTCAGCTCCCCCTCGAGTATAGCCCTTTCTCCAAAGGTGCTTTGTTAACCTTTCGTACCATGCTCGCGGTGCTTGTTTCAGACCGTAAAGAGCCTTTTCAAACGAAAAACATGGTTAGGTTGTTTATGGATCTACAAAACCTTTCGGTTGAGCTACATAAACTTCCTCATTTAAAAACCCATTTAGAAATGCGCTCTGACGTCCATTTGAAATAATTTGATTTTAAAATGACAAGCAATAGCAACAATATACGAATGGACTCGGAGCTAGCTACACGGGCGAAAAGTTCGTCAAAGTCTCTACCTTCTACTTGAGAGTAGCCTTGAGCAACTAGTCGTGCCTTGTTCCTGATGATAGTACCATCTTCATCTTTCTTGTTCTTGAAGATCCATTTGGTACCTATCACATTATGTTGCTTAGGAGGCTTCGTTAATTCCCAGACTTTGTTTCGCTCAAATTGATGGAGCTCTTCCTGCATTGCTTATCCAGTAGTCATCCTGAAGAGTTCATCATCTATTGTTTTGGTTCGATTAAAGATACGTAGCAAGCAAATCCGCAACCAACTGCCTCGAGTGTTCAACTCCTTTTGTGGGATCTCCAATGATGTTCGATTCGGATGATCCTTGGAGATCGTAACGTTTGTTGAACGGAGTACTCGGAGGTACATGAGATGATTCCTGCACATCAGAAAAACTGAAGAACCATTAGATGATCATTAATATTGGAAGTATATCATGAGAGAAGATGCACTAGCTTGGGAGAATCATCATAGAGAGATATCGAGGGTAGATTTTCAGATTCAAAGTGAGAAGCTTCATCTACTTTAACATTTAGATTCTACGAATCGTCTTAGATTCAATGTTAAATACTGATATGCTCTGCTATTCGTAGAATAACCCAAAAAGATCCCTCACTTCATGCACTTCGAGAGTCGAACTTTCCAAGATTTTTCGGTCACGTAAGATATAACATCGACTCCCGAAGATACGAAAGTACTTGATATCCGGTTTCTACTAAACACAGCTCATATGGTGTATTCAAGGTTCCTGGGCGCAAATAAACTCTCGTTATGACATAGACAGCGGTGTTCACAGCTTCAGCCCAAAACTGTAGCGGTAATTTCCGGCTATGACGCATCAACGCGCCATCTCTTGAACAACCTGTTTTTGCGCTCAACAACCATTCTGCTGAGGTGTATAGGGGGCCGAGAATTCATGTTTAATGCCAGTTGAAGTACAAAAGTCAATGAAATTTGAATTTATGAATTCTCCACCCCTATCACTTCTAACACGAATGATCTTTTCATTCTTTTCACTCATAATACGATGGCAAATCTCATGAAAAGAGTCAAAGTATCAGCTTTCTCTCTCAAAATGTACCCAAGAAAACAGAGAAAGAGAACTCATCAACCAATAAACATATGATACCACTTTACCTCCCAAGGATGGTTGACGGGTCGGCCAAAAAAAAAAAAGAAGAAAAGAAAAATAGTCTACACCAACTATACAAGATTTAATCGTAGAACGATTAAGGACAAGGAGGGGTTTCACCTTTGCATACCCAAACCTTTTGAGTTTTGGAGTATGTTGGTAAGGTTGAGAGATTCTCCTTGAAGACGACGTCTTGTATGATTGATCTTTTCTTTTGTCATCGTCTTGTTTGAGGTGCTACCAATGTTCTTTCCTTTTGAAAAATCCTTCCTTGAATTCCGGGAAGTGAGCTTATTGGTAGCAATTGCAAGATGTGGTTGATTTGTTCTTTGAGCCCCAATCTCGCAATTTCTTTCGATGTGCCCTGCAAAATTACAACGAAACATACCTTTGAGCTTGACGATTCGAAGAGGATGAGGTAGGTTTGTTGTCGTTGTTTGTCTTGAATTCCGATGTCGGAGGAGGAGATACCGACTGAGGCACAAAGACTGTCCCACTCGAACTTGGACTGTTTCCAGTTTGAGTGTACCCGAGGCCGAACCGATTTGTTTGACCAAGACCAAGGAGTTTATCCAACTTACTCCTTCCTAAGGAGAATTGCTGTAAGTCATCCTTGAGTTGGAGAATGGTCTCTGTCATTTCCCGTCTTTCCTGTCGGCCCTCGCCATAGCGCTTCAAGAAGTAGTTTTGCTTTTTCACCATATCTATATAGTTCTTCTTGAGCTGCTCATTGGACTCTGAAGGGAAACATTTGCTTTATCAAACTATCCCCTTTCCACTTCAAGATCGGTCGAGAGAGAAGTTACCCTTTTTACTTCTTCTTCGAGATCCTGCAATCTCCCTCTCAACCCCTTGTTTTGCTTAGCCGGTTTCTTTAAATCCTGTAAAGATCTGTGATAGGCTAGAGCAAACTCTTCACCTTCCGAATCATCCGATTCGTTGTCCGTTGCGTTCTTTTCAACAGTGGAGTTGGACAACGACTCAGATGTATTTGCCATAAAGCACATGAAGGGTGAAGATACGGACGCGTGGAATGCCGTGGAGCTCTTTTCTTCATCACTTGAAGACGACTCATTGACGTTGAGTTGTCATCCCAAGTGACGACTTGCATCGCCTTCTTTCTTTGTCGGATACTTGTTAGGACACTCCGTTGCAATGTGGCCTGTAGCCTCGACATTTGAAGCATTGCAGTTGTCCTTCTGACACTTTTCTTATCCTTTGAGAAGTTTTCCTGCTTTCTTGACTTGTGACTTGGAGTACCTTTGCCTTTGTTCCACTTTCCGAAGGATGGAGATTTGCTTGAATTACCCCTTCGGAAGTTGCGGCGAAACTTCCTTTTCAAGAGAGCGAGCTGCTTCTCAAATTCCTCCATAGAAAGGTTCTCGTCATCGTCCGAGGAGGATGTCTCCGCGTCTTCTCCTTAGTTGTTTTCCACCGCATAACCTGAAGACTTAGAAGTGGATGCTTTTCCAGAAGAATTGTTAGTATTAAAAGTCATTTCATATGTTTGTAATGAACCAACTAATTCTTCTACACGTATTTCGTCCGGGTGTTTAATAGTTTCAATGGCAGTAACCTTTGGGCGAAATCGTTCAGAAGAGTTCTTAAGATTTTTCTTACAATCTTAAATTCTGGAATCTTCTCTCCCAGATTAGCACATGAGTTTACGATGTCTTGCAATCGTGTATAGTAGTCCGTGAAAGATTCATTTTCTGCCATCAAGATGGAGTCAAACTTGCTCGTAAGCATCTGCAGTTTCTGAATCTTCACGAGGTTAGTTCCCTCATGTGTAACCTGGAGAACATCCCAGATTTCTTTCGCAGTCTCACATGCCGAGACGCGAGAGAATTCAGTTTGAGATAAGGCATTAAAAATAGCATTAATCCCCTTGCCATTGTAAGAAGATAACTCAAACTCTTCCTTGGTCCATTTCGACCTAGGTTTTAAGGTGTGAACATCAGAGATAAGTTCAGTTGGATTAGACCATCCTGATTCAATTGAATGCCACACCCTTTCGTCGATGGAAGATAAAAAGGCTTTCATCCGTACTTTCCAGTACGCATAATTTGTTCCATCAAAGAAAGGGGGTCGATTGATGTTTCCACCTTCAACCATTGTTCACAACCCTATTCCCGCTCTGATACCACTTGTTGGGTCGTATATAATACGGATCTAATAGGGGAAGAAACACCTAGAGGGGGGTGAATAGGTGTAAACGTATAAACACTCCAAAAATCGTTGCGATAAAACCCAATGCGGAAAATAAAATAACACGCAAGATTTTTACGTGGAAAACTCCATCACGGAGTAAAAAACCACGGGACCGATAACACGGCAGAAATCCACTAGAATTAAAACACGTACAAGGTGATTTACCGTACACACTTACGACTCAACCTTTTCATACGCTCCTAGAGGATCTTCTCCGCTCGCATCCGACGCTTCTCGAATCCACGATCTGCGCCCAACGCCGAATCCACGGCGTCCAACGTCGAATCCACGACATCCGACCGAATCCACCGGTCTTCACCCCAATAGCACCGTTCGAATCCACGAACGTGCCTCGCTCCGAATCCACGAGAGCGATTGAACCTTGAATCCACAAGGACACGCGAATCCACGCGCCGATTTTTGGGGCAAATCGTTGTTTTTGGGTGGTGATGATCCGCCGAATACTTAGATCAAAGATAGATCGGAAATACCATCTAAGTATTCATTAGTTTGATTCAACTCAAGATGTGAGTATGAAAACCTAGAATCAAAACTAATCAATATAGATGAAGAACATAGAGTATTCTCTAATGATTCCTTTCTTCTCTATATGTGGATCTATAGCCGTATAAGATGATACAAGAAAATGACGGCTATGTGGATTCACCCTAGAAAGAAAGACATAGGGTGTATTTATAGGTTAGAAACCCTAGGAAGGAGATAAGAATCAAAAACCAACCATTTCTGGATATTTACGGACGGCGATCCGGATCGTGATAACTAGGATCCGGATCGTCATAACGAAACAAGCCAATTCCAGAAAAACGAAGGTTCGGGATCCGGATCATGTGACTACGATCCGGATCGTTCATAACAGTTTACCAAACATCAACGTTCGGGATCCGGATTGCGAAGCAAGATCCGGATCGTTCAAGGTAGATGGTAAACTCAACGTTCGGGATCCGGATCAAGAGACTACGATCCGGATTGCGACGATGTATGAACGAACCACCTTCGGGATCCGGATCGAACAACCTGATCCGGATCCTGAACATGTCCCAAGTCCAGTTTTTGATTTTTATGCAATGAAAGATTCTTCCAAGTGTTTCTACACTACAAGAAGTATTCGGATCACACAAATTCTTTAGTAAACATACCTGATCCTTTTGAATTCTTCTTTCTTGAGATTGAGCTAAATGATCCAACTTTCTTCACCTTCAATCTTCAAGACTTGAGACTTTCACGAAACTACGCCAACTCAAATTCCGTAACAGTAAAGAGATAAGGATAGCCCTCTCTCATCTTCGATTCTAGTTCCCACGTCGCTTCCCGCTCCTCGTGGTTGCTCCAGTGCACCTTCACATAGGGGATGTCTCGGTTTCGAAGCGTCTTACTTTCTCTTGCTAGTATTCGCACAGGGGTTTCCTCGAAACTTAGGTCCTCCTTTAGTTCGAGTGTCGAGACGTCCAGCACATGCGACGGGTCGGGGAGGTATTTCTTGAGCATCGACACGTGGAACACGTCATGAATCCGGTTGAGGTTTGGTGGTAGGGCAAGGCGGTAAGCCACTGGGCCGATCTGTTCCAGGATCTCGAATGGTCCCACGTACCGCGGGCTTAGCTTGCCTTTTATCCCGAATCGCTTGATTCCCCTGGACGGCGAGACCGCAAAAACACGTGTTCTCCCACCTGGAACTCTAAATCGCGGCGTCTTCGATCCGCGTAGCTCTTTTGTCGACTCTGGGCGGTTAGTAAGCGTTGTCTGATGAGGCGCACTTTCCCTTCTGTTTCTTCCACCAAGTCGGGTCCCAAGAGCTTTCGTTCTCCCAAGTCGTCCCAACAGATCGGGGATCGGCAGCGTCTCCCGTATAAAGCTTCGTAGGGTGCCATCAGTATGCTGGCCTGGTGGCTATTGTTGTAAGCGAATTCTACAAGTGGTAGGTAACGCTCCCAACCGACCTCCCCAATCGAGTACACAGGCCCGAAGCAGGTCCTCTAGCGTTTGTATCACTCGCTCCGACTGCCCGTCTGTCTGAGGGTGGAAGGCTGTGCTGAAGTGCAATTTAGTCCCCAGGGCTTGTTGCAGACTCTGCCAAAACTTTGAGACAAAACGCGTGTCTCTGTCTGATGTGATCGACGCCGGTACCCCATGCAGTCTCACAATCTCGCTGAGATAGACTTGAGCCAACCGCTCTCTGGTCCAGGTTGTGTGAATCGGCAGGAAGTGTGCTGACTTAGTTAGCCGGTCTACCACAACCCATATTGTGTCGTTGTCCTTGTGGTGAACGTGGGAACCCGGTGACAAAGTCCATGGTGATATGATCCCACTTCCACTCCGGTACCGGTAAGGGTTGTAATTTTTCCCGCCGGGTCGTTGGTGTTCCGCCTTTATTTGTTGACACACCAGGCAATGAGCTACAAATTGGGTTACAATCCCTCTTCATCTTGGGCCACCAGAAGGTCTGCTTGAGGTCCCTGTACATCTTTGTGCCTCCTGGATGTGCTGCATAAGGGGCGCTGTGTGCCTCGGACAGTATTTCCTTCTTCAATTTCGGGGTATCTGGCACACAAATTCGCCGCGGAACCGTAGGGTGTCATCGCCTTCCAACGAAAAGTCCCCCTCCTGATCCGGTGAGATCTTGTCTCTTACGAGCTGTAAGTGCGAGTCCGCCTGCTGCCCCTCTCGAATCTTTTCTAGTAGGGTTGGCTTGACCACCAAAGATAGAAGTTGCGCAACCGTGCCTGCTGGCACTACTTCCAACCCTAGTCGAGAAAATTCTGCGATCAAGCTGCTCTGCTCCGTTATCGCACCTACCGATCCTCCCTCCAGTCGTCCCTTCCTGCTCAGAGCGTCTGCTACCACGTTTGCTTTTCCGGGGTGGTATTGGATTGTTAGGTCGTAATCCTTCAGTAATTCGAGCCACCGTCTCTGCCGCAGGTTTAGTTCCTTTTGTGTGAACAGGTATTTAAGACTTTGGTGATCTGAGAAGATGTTACAATGGACACCAAAGAGATAGTGTCTCCATAACTTCAGGACGAAGACCACCGCAGCCAGCTCTAAGTCGTGTGTTGGGTAGTTTCTTTCGTAGTCCTTTAGTTGCCTAGATGCATAGGCTATTACTTTCCCCTGCTGCATTAACACACCCCCAAGGCCGATTCTTGAAGCGTCGCAGTACACCTCATAGTCCTCACCTGGTGTTGGTAGTACAAGAATCGGTGCTTCGGTTAGCCTTCTTTTGAGTTCTTCAAAACTTTCCTGGCATTTGGCCGTCCATACAAACTTTTCTCCTTTCTTGGTCAACCGGTTTAGCGGGGTCGCAATCTTCGAGAAACCCTCGACAAAGCGCCTATAATACCCCGCCAGCCCCAAGAAACTGCGGATCTCCGTCACCGTTGTGGGCGGCTGCCAGTCCATCACCGATTCCACCTTCTTGGGGTCTACGGCGATTCCCTTTGCCGAGATCACATGCCCCAGGAATCCCACTTCGCGTAGCCAGAACTCACACTTTTTGAGTTTAGCGTACAGCTTCTGCTCCCTGAGGGTTTGAAGAATCGTTCGTAAGTGATCCTCGTGCTCCTCGTCGGTGGATGAGTAGATTAGTATATCATCGATGAAGACCACCACGAACCGATCTAAGAATGGTCTGAAGACCCGGTTCATCATGTCCATAAAGACTGCGGGGGCGTTCGTAAGTCCGAACGGCATGACCGTAAACTCGTAATGGCCATACCGGGTCCGGAAAGCGGTCTTCGGAATGTCCTCGTTCCGAACCCGGAGCTGGTGGTAGCCAGACTGTAGATCAATTTTTGAAAAGACCGTCGCTCCTCGTAGTTGGTCGAAGAGGTCATCAATTCTGGGCAAGGGGTACTTATTTTTCACCGTGACCTTGTTTATTCCTCTGTAATCGATACAGAGTCGCAGGCTCCCATCCTTCTTCCGTACGAAAAGCACTGGTGCGCCCCATGGTGACACACTCGGCCTAACAAACCCTTTGTCCAAGAGGTCTTCCAGCTGCGCTTTTAACTCCTTCAACTCCGCGAAGGCCATTCGGTAGGGTGCCTTCGTTATAGGTTGAGTACCTGGCAAGAGTTCAATAGGGAACACCACCTCCCTTTCAGGGGGTATCCCAGGCAGCTCCGTCGGAAAGACATTGGGAAAGTCCCTCACCACCGGGATGTCTGAAGGTGTCGTCGAGGGTCGAGTAACCAGATCTACCGATGCCAAAAAGGCTACACACCCACCCTCTATCAGACTCCTGGCTCGAGTCGCTGAGATGACTGCCGGGAAGGAGGTGCTTTTGCACGCTAGGTACGCATTCTTAGGGAAACTTGGTTCTTGTAGTTGTACCATCCGCTTATCGCAGTCGATAAGCGCTTGGTACCTTGAGAGCCAGTCCATGCCCAGAATAACGTCGTACTCCTTCAAGGGAATCACTATTAAATCCCAAGGGCAAAATAGCCACCCTAGCTTAATCGGGCAAGTGGCTACCAAATTAGTCGCCTCCAGCGTCCCACCTGCGGTCTGGACCGTCAATCTACTTTGAAGAGGTGTTTCCTCGAGGTCATGCGAAAACACGTACTCGCGAGAAATGAACGAGTGCGTTGCTCCGGTATCAAAGAGGGTCCTAGAACGTGAATTTAAAATGGAAGTTATACCTGCAAGTACGTGCTCCGGCGGGTCCGATTCCTGGCGGTTCATGGAATAAATTCGCCCGCCCGGTTGAGGTTGCCTATCCTCCTCGCGCCGCGTAGCCGGGGGCCTAGAAGCCGACCCCATAGGAGCTTTCCCCCGCCCCAAATATTGTGGTGACGGCGTGGAAGCGGCAGAGGAGGCTGATCCCACGGTAAGGGGGCAGTTGCGGCGAAAGTGCCCCTGCTTACCGCAACGGAAGCAATGGTCGGCTCTCTGGGAGCAACCCAACGCTCCATGCGCTCCCCCACAGATCACGCAAGGCCCGTCTCTTGGCCTCGGCTCTCCCGTAGGTGCGCTCCGTGCTCCCGACTGTGCCCTCCACCGCTTGGGAAGTCGGCTTCCAGCAGATGACCCCCCTCCGTAGCTCTGCTGTTGCCGCTTCCTATCTTCATGCTGTGCCGGGACCTCCCTCCTAGCGCGGGTAACGGCAATCCCACGCTCTACGATAGTGGCCCGGTCAACCACTTTCTGGAACGTATGCAAGTCAGCGGCTTGAACCACCTGGAAAATATCACTTCGCAACCCATCCACGAATAGTTGCGCCTTGTGGGGTTCATCCCTTATAACGAAAGGGACGCAATTGGCCAGGCGCACAAATTCGCGCTGATACTCCATGACTGTCTTGTTCCCTTGCTGAATATGGTTCAGGTCGTCCTCCAGTTTCTTCTTGACGCTATTTGTGAAGAAGGCCTCAAACAATTCCTGCTTGAACGTCGTCCACAATAGTAGCACGGTGCCCTGGGTAGGATCAGGACGCACCGTCTTCCACCATAGACGGGCGTTCCCCTCCAAAAAGTGAACTGCCAGAGGAACGCGTTCGGGGTCTTCAATGAGTAGGTCCTCAAACAATTTTTCCATCGATCCCACCCACTTTTCGACTACCCAGGGATCAGTCGTCTCCCCCTCGAACGTGGGTGGTTCGAACTTCATGAAATCCGTCAGATTGGCCCGCACACGCTCTCGTTCCGCCCGCGTAACCGTCCCTTCCCTGGCAACGGCGGCGGCCGCGGGGGTACTCCCGCCGAGAGCCCCCGGCGCCGGCCCCACGAACGCTGATGCAGGTGCTGCCATCGGCGCCGTGGTTTGGGTATGTGCTAGCCCGGCTGTTGCCGCCGGTAGAGGGGTTGCCCCTACCCCAGTACCTGTCGCTTGCGGTACTGCGGCCGGTGCAATTGGTTCTGCTGGAGTGGTGGGAGCGATCGGTTGCTGCTGCGTCAATTGACGCACACGATCCGTAAGGGTCGCCATCTCCCCCGCCATCTCTCTCAATTGTTGCCGCAGGAGCTGGGTTTCTGCAGCTGCCGACGTCGTCGCATCTGTCCCTACCTCCTCGGCCGACGCTCTGGTCCGTACCATTGTCTGTACAGACATACCAACCAAAGCTTAGCACTCATCTCTGCTAGGTGAATCATCGAAAAAAATTGAGAGAGAAAAGAAACATTATCTACAAATCCCCTCCCCGATCTCTCACGTCTTAACCCTTAAAACCCTGCACATTTCATTTATTCGTAGTTAAGTGTGATCTCTTGGTGGATGTTGGGTTTGTCACTGTTGTGACTAAAGCAAAGTCTCTGATACCATCTTAATCTGTCACGCCCCGGGGGTTTTATTTTAGCGGAAACGATACTTCAAAGTACGCACAAAGTGCGTACTAATTTTTTTGTTTAGAAACCTCCTTCCCCGGCGCGTGCCCAGACCCGCCACATATACAGATTTACTCGGAATTCGGGCAGAGTCTCCTCTGTATATGCACGGCGTCGCGGCTGTTACAATAGTCGATCCTAAGCAATCGTTTTCCCATTTAATCACAACAGTTCGAAGTAGTACGGTGCATGAAGACTAAACAATACCCGTGGCCAATCAAGTTGAAAGGATAAACTCACAGTTTTGAAAGCAGGTCCACACGACCCAAGGTTTTGAAGACAGTCTGAAAAGATGCCATAAATCCACAGGGTTTGGAAAACAGGTCCACACGACCCAGATTTTGAAAGATAGTTTTCGAAGTTCTTTTCTTTTCTAGTCATGTTGCTTTGAAAACGGCCATACGGGAACAATAAAGGAAACAGTAGTGCATAAGCAGAAGGAAAGTACTCAACATCCACACGACCCCACAAGGGTATCGAGAACCACACAATAACCTACAGTTCTGAATGAAATGCAGAGAAGGTAAATAAACCAGCATGCTAGGACTCCCTCAGACCGACTGCTACCACCTCGGCCTCACCGTCGCCTACCTCTACCCCCTGGAGGTACCTGTCACAGAGTGGGTAGTCAGCGACACTATCATAAGAGTAGTACTAAAACAGTAAAGTAATACCAAGTCACCAAAGCAAGACTAGCCGGAACAACCGCTCTACTCGTAACGGTAACTCGCAACCACCTGTACCACCTGTAACACCTGTAACCCCGGTAACACCTGTAACACCTGACCGCGTCGGGATCCAATCTCGGCGGTCTCACACCTGACTACATCGGGATCCAATCCCGGCAGTCCCACACCTGACTGCATCGGGATCCAATCCCGGCAGTCCCACACCTGACTACATCGGGATCCAATCCCGGCAGTCCCACAGCTCGCACCTCGCTGCCTCAGACCCCCCAGCGGTCAGGGGCCCCCCACTACGTCACCTCGTGGGGTAACACGGGTCAAAGACCGCCTTTCCGGAAAAGAGCACCCTTTGCGGTGGCCAAACCGCGGGTGCGCGTGTCGCAACTCGAGCATAAGTAACCAAGTAACCAAGTAACCAAGTAACCAAGTAACCAAGTAACCATGTCACCATGTCACGGGGTAAGGTAGTACATCATAGAAACTATCAGTGTTAGTACCGATTAATAATAAAAGTCCCTTTCGGATTACCAACACAATACTCAGCCTCGACCGTAAACCCACCTTGTTGTCGCGCTCCTGACTGATGTAAGGTTCTCTCGCGCCTCGGGTGCCCGCCCGGACCTACACGAATCTGTCATATAGGAGTCAGCAACTTAAGGCTTTGTCAGACTAATGATTAGAGCGCCCGGCGCCCTCTCACCTTGCGTATAATACGCACAGGTACGCGCCTGGCCCCGCACGGCTGGGCGGTGTACTAACAGCGTGCGGCCGTCCGCAAGCGGCGGCGCCCGCAAGCGGCGGTGCCCGCAAGCGGCAGCGCCCGCATGCGGCGGCGCACAAGCGGCGGCGCCCACATGCGGCAGCCCGCAAGCGGCCGTGCCCGCATGCGGAGGCGCCCGCAAGCGGCGGCGCCTGCATGCGGCGGCGCACAAGTGGCGGCGCCTACATGCGGCAGCCCGCAAGCGGCCGTGCCCGCATGCGGAGGCGCCCGCAAGCGGCGCGCCCGCATGCGGGGGCGCCCGCATGCGGCAGCCCGCAAGCGGCGCGCCCGCATGCGGGGGCGCCCGCTTGCGGCAGCCCGCAAGCGGCGGCGCCCGCATGCGGCAGCCCGCATGCGGTGCCGCCCGCAAGTGGCGGCGCGCATGCGGCAGCCCGCATGCGGTGCCGCCCGCAAGCGGCAGCCCGCATGCGGCAGCCCGCATGCGGCGCCGCCCGCAAGCGGCGCACCCGCATGCGGGGGCGCCCGCATGCGGCAGCCCGCAAGCGGCGCGCCCGCATGCGGGGGCGCCCGCATGCGGCAGCCCGCAAGCGGCGGCGCCCGCATGCGGCAGTCCGCATGCGGTGCCGCCCGCAAGCGGCGGCGCCCGCATGCGGCAGTCCGCATGCGGAGCCGCCGTGCGCGCCGGATTCCGGCGATGCCCATGCCCCCTTCTTCCCCCCCCCCCCCCCCTCCTCGTTCGCTCCAACCAAGAACGTGGCGAGAAAGCAAAACCCTAGCGTGCTCACCTCGGTTGTCGGAGGAAAGGCGATCCGATCCTGCGAGTTCGGCTACAAGGAATGTGGGGACGTCTCCTTCTCCTTCCTTGGTCTCGCCTCTTGGATCCTCCGCGCAATCGGTGAGGAAGCAGAAGGGGTTCGTTTTGGGAAACAGAAGGGTTGGGGAAGTGGGGTCTCGTACGTAGGGGCTTGTGGGGAGTTGCGGGTAGTTAAGGGAAGTTGTGGGTAGTTAAAGGGAGGTGGTTAGTTGTGGGGAGTGAGTAGTTATGGGGAGTTGCGGGTAGTTAGGGGAGTTGTGGGTAGTTACGGGAAGTTGCGGGTAGTTAGGTGAGTTGTGGGTAGTTACGGGAAGTTGCGGGTAGTTAGGGGAGTTGTGGGTAGTTACGGGAAGTTGCGGGTAGTTAGGTGAGTTGTGGGTAGTTACGGGAAGTTGCGGGTAGTTAGGGGAGTTGTGGGTAGTTATGGGAAATTGTACGACGGGGAAAAATAACGGGAGTAATTAAGGTGGCGGGAGTGGTTAAATTAGGGAATGGGAAATCAACCCAGTTCAAGTTAAAACGGGTCCAAATCAGGTGCGAACTAGAGTCCGGTCTGTCTGAAAAACCGCGTTATCCACCTGAACCGTTAGTTACCTTCCGGAATTTATTCCGGGAGATTCCAGCGTCGGAATTCAAAACCGTTCTCGCCGCCACTCTCCGTTTCGCGAGCCCTATTAACTAAAAATACCCGCGGGCCCCGACGGTCTGCCCGGAAACAAGGAATTATTCGATCATCCCCCAATCCCCCCGAAACGAAAAACGGAAATAACGAACCAAAAGTAGACCCTCAAAATATTTTAAACTAGCGGCTATTACACGTGGCCTCCCGTTGCTTTCGACCCCAGAAAGAAATCAGCCCTTAGAACCCAGATCGCTCACCCCTGTCGGGTGAGGAACAATTTAGGAGAAAAGATGACCTTTATTATAAAATACCGTCTTGAATTGAGAAAACCAACTTTTATAGATTTTAGTTCTTGAGAAAATCAGTTAAAAACAAGTTTATTTTCCGGACTCCAAGGGTTAATGCCACCGCCCAATCAAACAAGAACAGGCTTCGGCGACCCCTAAAAATTCGGAAGGAAAAACACTGGTTTACTAAAATCATGAGTGTCCAAAAACATTCTGGGTTCAAGGTCCTGATAACACACGCTCACCACGATCACAACGTGGTGGTGAAGACCAAAACAGAGAAATACCCAAAGATCCGGGACCACCGTTTACCCAAAACGGTTCCCAAAACACTAACACTGGCCTAACACAGCTACCAGACCCCACTCAGCCCACAGGCCCGAGTGCAACACACATCCCACAATGTCCTGACCACTCGGCCCACACTACAACAAAGTTGCTGTTTAACAAAAGGAAAAGTCGTCGTTATTGCTCCATTTTTCGTCGTTAAAAACAAATAACGACGGAATAAAATCTCGTCGTCACCCGTCGTTATAGCTTCCCTTACTAAAAGAATTAACGACGGTTTAGAAAAATCGGTCGTTAGTGCTTTTTAACGACGGAGAAATCTCCGGTCGTTAATCTGTATTCATTAGTGACCATATAATGGAACAATAGCGACCTATTCGTCGTTGCCAATAAGCTTAATGATTTAGAAGTTTGGAACTTTAACGACCAATGTTTTCATCGCTAATAATTAAATTATTACGAAATAATATGACAATAACGACTAAAATTGTCGTCGCTAAAAGTAAACCTTTAGAAAAAGGGTATAATAATAACGACCAGTATTTTGGTCGCTAAAAAATATACGTTTTGAAAAAGGTATAATAATAACGACCAGTATTTTGGTCGCTAATAAATGTATAATAATACAGCATATATATTACCATCAAACCAATCAACAAATACAATAGAGAAGACATTACATTCAATTAAAACAACATTCACATACACACCATTTTGTCAAAATAATTATCAAAAGTATTATCATCAAACATGCAACCATCACATACACACCATTTCAAGTCTACATATAAAGTTGCCAAAATGTTTACTAAATTAAAAGTAACCACTCCAAAATAAACTTAAATGGCGACTGAAAAAGAAAATTGAAAGTTGCCATATATGTTCCGTTGTGCTTCGAAAGAAGAACACAAAAAAATAATTGGAAATCTAGTCTGTTGGCTTCTAGACGATCCTCTTTGCTCAAATACGTACATCTTCAGTTATCTGCAAAAGACCAAAGTAAATATTATTACAACATTACTAAAATAATATAAGACATATGTGAAACTTCTTGAAATAAAAAATAATATTTTAAAAAATTTAAATGAAGATATGCTTTTGGATAATTACTATTAACAATATTAAGATTGTGTTTCTTACTCTTCAGATCGAGTCGGTGGTGGAGGAGCATTGAATTGTTGTTGTAGCATTTCCTTAATTGCTCAAAGTTCTAACTCTATTCCGTCAATGCAACTTTTAAGTGACTCATTTCCCTTATCATATGCCTCATTCAGTCGATCATCAACCAGATCCATCCAATCCTTATTAGGTGCCATTCTTTTTTTAATCGGTAAAGATTAAAGTTCAAAATTACCTAAATAAGATAGAGTCGATAAGCAACTTCACATGAAATTATTATAATATAACGGAATAGCAAAATTACATACAATCTAATATAAGTCTAATTACATACAATCTAATATAAGTCTAATATAAGTCTTTTGCACAAAAAAAAAAGAAGTTAATACTAGTAGGTAGTTTCCATTTAAGAACCACAAATAGGTGAAAAGAAGAGCAAAAAACAAAAAAAATGAAAGTCTAATTACGGAATAGCAAAATTACATACAATCTAATATAACGGAATAGCAAAATTACATACAATCTAATATAAGTCTAATTACATACAATCTAATATAAGTCTAAAGCATGCAAATTAACACCTTTTTCACTTGCATTTCATTTTTGAATGCTTTTAAACTGAACCGAGGCCACCAATAGGTGGGCCTCGACACGCAGAACACCGTGCTCACCATTTGGAAGCAACGCGGAACCCGAGTAAAACTTCGGGCCAACATACACCTTGACAGAAAGGCTCACATGCTACTTTTAATACTTACACTCGACCAAACCCAAACTTAGGGTGAGCATCATGCTCAGTAGGTCGAAAGGACTCAGATGCTCACCATGAGGGTGCAGCCAACCTGCTGGAACAGCGTAGGGGCCATCTAGTGCTCATTTACGCTTAGCTTACTAGATCTTCTAAAATACCCAGTCATTTGCTGAAGTAGAGTGAGCAACAAGCTCCAGGGATCATGAGGACACAAGGGCTTGCTCTAACAAAGCTACAAAGGTGCTGGAATAGTGCAAAAGGCAACATAGCCTAGGCTAGGGCTTGGCATGTGGGATCAATTAATCCACTTGGTCATCTGCCAAAGTAACTTGAGCATCATGTTTAGGAAGCTAGCAGGAGACTAGGGCTCACCTTTAGACAGCTGTTGGATGCCCAGAGTTAGAGATGGAGCAAGATGATCCCTTACATGGTGTTCTAGAGCTCGGTTTGGAGCAACACACAAACCCACCCACTCAGGAGAGCACTTAAGGCAAGCACTAGTAGAAGAAGCTTCTAATAGGTGGCAGGAACTCCACCCAACCAAGCTTGGGCAGCCCAACACCATGGTTGGTCAAGGAGGAGAACTTGAGCAAGCTTTTTGGCATTAATGGTGGATTTCAATACAGGAGCTTCCCACTTCGTACAAGGGTCCAGAATTCTTCTATATGATGCAAGGAAGCTTGCGGGTGCGGTGGCCGGCGGTGAGGAGCGGCGGATGGCCGGCCGCCATTAATGGGCCAACCTTCGACCTTTAATGGCAAGTTTTTATCCGGGCCGCATGGGCCGCATGCAAATGGATAAATGAGATTCCTATGGTGTAAGAAAGCTTACCAGGGTTGGCCGGCGCCGAGGGAGTGACGGCCGGCGATGGGCGGCCAACACCAAGAACCCGAATTCTAGGTTTTGCTTCCCCGCACTCCACAATGCACCAAAGTGCTTCAAACTTTTTGGAGGTCTTCTTGGGTTCCTACAGAAGAGATTTATCAAGTTTATTCCCCCACAGAAACCTCAGAAACGCCGCACAAAAATAGCGGCCAAAACTAGGGTTCCGGCGACCTATCCTTGGCCCGCCGGCAACCGGAGGTCCAGAGACTGCGGCACTTCACCTGGAGCACCCTCTTGATGTCAGAGGCCGACTTCCATGGACCAAGTACAAGAAAACCCAACAAAAATCGAGGCTTACCTTATCGGACCCGAGGAAGAAGAAGGAGATGGCCCGGCGGCGTGCGGCGGTTCTGGGCTTCGTGGCTCTTTGATCCCACTCTCTGGATGTCAGAGATGATTCCAAAGCAGCCTTTGATAAACCACCAGCCCCCAAGTGCTTCCTTCCCAACCGACACTAAAGCAAGGTTGTAATCTTGCTTCTTTTCTTTTTTTTCCGGCGAGGCAACGTGGCGACCGGCGGCATGCGGCTCGGGAATCACAGAAGGGGTCGAGAGGAGATCGTGTGTGCGATTATAGGGTAGTGCGGCTAGGGTTAGAGAGAAAGAGTTCCTCCGTGTGGTTTTAGGGCATATAATTCAACAAAATGCCCTTAGACCCCTTAATTCTCCACCTTAAGACTTAGGTCCATCTCTGTACACTCAAAATGCATAGAATACCCTCTCCAATAAGTATCTCGCCATTTGATACATAAAATATAAGAACTTTTCGCAAAATAGTGCGAATTTTCAAGTATTTCATGCTTTTTGAGACGATTGAGTCGTCAAACGAAAAAACAGACACCACCACAATGTCCGGCTCGACGAAACCTATCAGGTAGCAATTTTGGTTCGCTAAAATTAAGCTTCATAATTTTTAAAATCCATCTTATACTATAATTTATACAGTTCGGCACGCTTTACGATGCTTTAGGCTAGTCAAATGCAAATTTCGTCAGCGCCATAGCGCTCAGAATGACGAAGCGGTTAAAATCGACTACCTGGACCGTTAGATTCGGACACCAGACAATAAATCGGTTGACGTTTGCCAGCGGTAAATCCGAATCAGGGGGTTACTATTCACCTGTACTATTCACTTAAGTCGCCTTCTTTTTCCGGCTCCAGCTTCGTCGGCGCGAGGGCGTATGGACGGGGGAGAGAAGAGGTGATCGGTGGCTGGGGAAGAGGAGGAAGAGGGGTTAAGGGTAAATTTAGGGATTAGGTCTCATTAGCCCTAAATTTATCCAAGGACTCTAAAAGAAAACACCTCTTTTACAACCAAATAGGCAAATTACCGATACGTCCTCACGGAGATATATAATTCTTCTATCATCCTAAATTTTATTTTGAAATTTAAATTTTGAAAAACCGTGTCCAACGCCTGTCCACCCCAACTCAACGGGTTTCACGAATACCAGAGAAGAAAAACTGCGATTTTACCCGAAATCACAATAATCGAGTTTACAGTCTGCTGTTCTCACAAAACGCGCAGATCCGGAAGATCCGGATATCGGATTTGAAATCTGATTGCACTTCAAAATTTTTTTACTTAAAATTTTATTTAAAATCCAAGCACTTCAAAATTTAAAACCACAAAATTTTTTAATTACAAGATTTTCTATTTTATTTAGAGCAAAACCACATGTTATTAACTCCATAAAAATTTTTTTACTTAATTTGGTTGTTTTTAGTGGCGACTTATTGTGCTCGTCGTTAATTTGATAGCTTTTAACGACTGCTTATTGTACTCGTCGTTAATTTTGCAGTTTTTAACAACGGCTTATTGTGCTCGTCATTAATTTGGTAGTTTTTAACGATGGTTAATTGTGCTCGTCGTTAATTTCCTAGCTTTTAACGACGGCTTATTGTGCTCGTCGTTAATTTGGTAGCATTTAATTTGGTTGTTTTTAGCGACAACTTATTACGCCCTTCGTTAATTTTGTTGTATTTAGCGACAACTTATTTCACCCGTCGTTAATTTGATTCCTATTAGCAACGACTTATTGTGTCCGTCGTTAAATTAAATGCTTGTAGCGACCACGTATTGCACCCGTCACTTTTAGCGACTATTTATTGCACCCGTCATTAATTTTGTTGCTTTTAGCGACGAAATATTGCACCCGTCGTTAATTTGATTATTTTTAACGACCATTAACTGCGCCCGTCGTTAATTGATTACTTTTAACGACCACTTATGGCGCCCGTCGTTAAAACTTAGTCGTTATAGCTATAATTTCTTGTAGTGCCACTACCCGGGCGAGGAACTCTATGTCCAGAAAGAAATGAAATGTGTGGGATGTCTAAAGCATAAAAGAACCTAACCCAAATTAAGGTTCTCTATTGGTCTGGTTAAACACATGCAACATATGACAGGGGTGCTAGTCAAGGTTCCAATAAAACACTTATTCTAGCATGCTGAATCCTATCATAATAGAATTAGAAGGAAGTCCACAGACTTGGAGAGAAAAACCAACCCACCTCGGTAAGCCACCAATTGCTCGTAGACACTTGCAATTGGCCTTCACGCGATTACCTTGCCTCCACGTGGTCCGCATGCAAAACGATGCCCGCTGCCGGAGTCCGCACGCAAAAGGGAGCACGCCGCCGGAGTCCGCACGCAAAACGGAGCACGCCGCCGGAGTCCGCACACAAAATGGAGATGGTGCCGGAATCCGCACGCAAAACGGAGTCCGCACTCAAAAAGAGCACGCCGCCGGAGTCCGCACGCAAAACGGAGCACGGTGCCGGAATCCGCACGCAAAACGGAGTCCGCACGCAAAACGAAGCACGCTGCTGGAGTCCGCACGCAAAACGGTGCAGTAAAACACGCTCCCTAACACGCATAAGAGCAAGGGGTCAAAACCAAAGTTCAAAAGGACGCCACAAAACTGTGCCAAAAACATCGCAAAAATAACACGCGGGACCTACCTCGACAGCATCGCGCCGCCCAACCGGCCTCTTGGAACACCTCGCGCGCTCCGCGAGGTCCACGGCGCACCGCCGCACCCCACGAAATCCCCCCCCCTCACTCTCTCTCGCTCTCGGTTGGAGAAGAAAAGAAAGAAAAAGAGAGGAGAAAGGTGCTCGGGTGGAGAAGAAAGAAAAGAAGAAAGAATAAGAAGGAGGGGAGAGGTGTAGACCCGGTCCACGGGCCCCCCAATGGGAGCCCGCCACCTGGCGGTCCACCTCACAAGGGCGCGCGCACCGGGTCCAGGCGCGCGCCCCATGCGCCACGCGGTGCGCGTCCCGCGCGCCACGCGGTGCGCGTCCCGCGCGCCACGCGGGCGCGGCAGCCCGCGCGCCACACGGGCGCGCGTTACACCGCGCCACACAGAAGCGGGACACCCCGCGCGCCACACGGGCGCACGCCCCCCCGGGCCCGAGCGAGCGCAAATGGGGGCCTGCCACATGGCGGACCCCCGCGCAGCCCCGCCTAGGCTGGCGCGTTTTCCCAACGCGCCAGCTGCGCCCCTCGCGCAGTACACCCCGCGCCGCACCTCGAGATCCGCGTGCCGCCTCGAGATTCGAGCACGCACCTCGAAAAACGCGCGCATTATCCGGGCTCCGAAAAAAGTAAGTAAATAGTCCAAATTCATCGTTTTCGCGCGCTGATTCCAAATCCGAAGTCTGAATTGCCAAATTCCAACTCTAAAAATTTCCGAAGGCATCCGGAGAGGTGATCTTTTATCCAAACTTCGCCCTGAGTCCAATTTTGACATCTATGTCGCGCAAAACCACTTCTAAACACTCGACGGGTCCTCCAATTACCCACGTGATCCCTTTTAAGCCCGAAGTCCAACACTTGTGTCCAAATTGCGCACAAGCACCACCGACACACCACGCAGGCCTCCAAAAGCTGCCAAACAACCAGCAAACCCAACGGGGGGATCCGGGTCCTCACATCCTCCCCCACTAAAAGAAAGTTTCGTCCTCGAAACTAACACGACTCAAAAGGGGAGTTCCAAAGCCAAAGGTAAGTATCTATCAACACCGTCTCCAGCTCCCCAGTCGCTACGCTCACTCCGCGAAGCGAGTCCACACGGCTAGGAGTCCAAAAGCTAAAAAAAACCTCACGAGTTCCAAAGGACAGAGGACAAGGAAGAACGACCAACTCTACTCGTCCAAATCTACACGAACTACGCTGACACCACCACAAGAAGGGTAAAGGCCCCACCAGCAGGAAGGTCGTCAACCCCCAACTCTCAATTTAGAAAACGGCTAAAATTAACGAAAAGTCCGAAAATTCTGAAAGGACCAGTGCCTTTGCCCCAATCAAACAAGAACAGGTTCGGGCACCGTCTCCATTTCTAGAGCAGTCTTTCGAAGTTTTCGTCCTGTTCGAAAATTTCAGCACACAGGCGAGAAAAAGGGAGAGAAGTGTAGAAGTCGTTCCTGCCGTGGCTACAAAACGGAAGCTACGATCTAACCGTGACCCCTAAGGACACAACCTCTAGTCCTAATCGTCACCAACGATCCAAAAGTAGCACCCACCCCCAAACCGCTGAAGCCGCAGCTGCAGGAAGGATACGCTGGCAAGCCGAGAGAATGAACTCCTCTTATCCAACTCGCGGAAGGGTAACCGCTCTCATTCCACTATCAGCAGTTGCACGATACCGCACCAACTGGTCCATCCTGTGTGCTCAATCTGAGTCGTGGAGCTGTCACAGAACCGTAACACCTGCCGGTATAATTCCAAGTCTCAACTGTACTGGATACGATCTACAAAGTTCCCCCACATGCACAACACCAACAAGAATCTGTACCTCTAGCGCACGTGGTAAAAACTCTACCTCCAGTCCAGACAGGAAAGCCAAAAACACTCCACTCAAACTGCTGTAAAGAAATCATGCCCGCGACAACCTGGTCCACTGCCGTAGTGCCCTCCAACCGGGCGGTACAGACTCATCCGCTCGATGTAGGTGGTCGCCGCTCAATCTGCCCCGACGTCGTGGCCCTATCTACCTGGAGGTAAATCGGAGGAGCTCCTTCATCCCGAAGAGGTAGCGGGGGTGCCGTCGCAAGCGGTATTGCCGTAAGCACTGCTTGAGGGCATGCTGTCTGAAAAATGTCCTGACTGTCCACACGAAAAACATCGCCCCTACCTGTGGTCACACTGCGGCGCAGAATGCCGCCCACCACAAATGACACAGTCATCCCGCTGCTGCTGCTTATACATCGGCTGTGGAGAACCTCCTGGTCTCTGTCTCCTCTGAGACTCACGACCCTCAGACTGGGATCGTGGTGGCCCCGGGGGTCTCGATCTACTCGACTGTCCAAACTCAGGCGGCACTGGATGCCTCTCCCCGGAGCTGGTCCCTGGCGCTCCGTCTCTCTCTGACATGATCACTGATCCTCGGTCAACCCACCGAGCATGCTCAATCGCTACATCTAACGTCGGCACTCGCCGAGAATGCACCAAGTGATAGATATCCTGATGCAGTCCTCTCTCAACTAGCTCAACCTTCTGGGCCTCATCCCGGGCGACATGGGGTACACTGCTCAACAACCGCAAAACTCGCGAACAAATCCTAAAGAGGTCGACTCCCCTGCTGCAGGCGTCTAAGATCCCCTTCCAGTTTCTGCTTACACTGTCAGGAAAGAAGGTCCTGAGCAGCAAAGCACGAAACTCGCTCCAAGTCAGCAACTGCGCTCCCGGTGGTCCAACAGGACGAACTCAATGCCACCACATCTCGACGTCCATTTGCAAAAAGTGCGTAGCCAAGTGCACCTGATGCTTCTCCATTGCTACTATCCAGTTTTCAGCCTCCCACTGCTCCAAGCTCAATCCTGCAAATCGGGGTGGATCAGACTGCCGAGACTTGCTCTATCGACCGATGATGTCCCCAAAGATCATTTACTATCCGCCATCCACCCTACCTCGGTGCCTCGGCACTACTCGTCGACACGGAGGGGCTGCTCGCTCCATCGGTGCCACTGATACAACTGAATATGCCACTGCATAGGAAGAAAGCGCTGGAGGACTCTCAAGCGGTACTGCAACTAGCTGTGCTCTCTGCTCCAACAAGCGCATCAAACGTTCCATGGCTTCCTCCTGGCATCGGACAGCCTCCGACATCGGTGCCATCTGGGTCCATAACTCCTGGGTCTCGCTCTGCTCTAATAGCTCTGCCTCCCACTGCTCGGGTACTCATCAGATGCGGGTGTGCCCTCTTCACAACACGACGTCTCAGGGGCATCGTAGTCCACTGCACAATAACAAACATCAGGACACAACAACCATTCGACCCAATCCAGCGAAAGTCTAAGACATGCCATCCATTCCATAGCATTATGTTGTCTGCAGCCAACATAATCGCTTAGGAGAATAAACATGCCAATCATCCATCCCGTCTCTTGGGAGAGGTATAAAACTCAATCAGGACTCTCGCTAAAAGTCACGACTCTCACGTAGTCATCCTAATGTCCAACCATAAGCCTAGGGTTTATAAGTCCACAACAACCTACAACCTAGGCTCTGATACCACTATAATCTGTCACGCCCCGGGATCGAAACTGCGACCCGGGCTCGCCAACAGATTCGCCGTCGATACGGGAAGCCCCGCACCGACGAAGCGTCTAACCTGCAAAAGATAGAACTACAGCTATACAGATATCAGAGCGAAAATAAAAGCTATAAATATAAAATCAAACTACTACAAAGCTGAAAAAAATACAAAGTCCATCTCCCCAAATACCTGAATAATATAAGGTCAGATACAAATAAAAATCCACCAATACAACATCTACGAATCCAAAAAGGAAGATAACTAAAAACTAGAAATATAACAAATCCCACAATCCAGGATGGTACATCTACCTCACTCTAAAGGAACAATGCTGGTAGGGAACTATCTCGCGACTCCCTGTCCTCGGTCCGTCAAGCCAGCTCGGGCAGGAACGGAAGAAAAAGCCTCAGCAACCTGTCACCGACAGAGGGTGTGAGAACTATATCCTACAGTAGTTCTCAGTGGGTACCGTCTCCAACACCCACGGTCTGCCCACTAAGTCTACTAGAGGCATAAGATAACAGAAAAAGACTGTGATAAGAAAACAAAGCTGGAAAAGTATCTACAGCTATCATGTCTCTATCTACTATGCTCAATGGGAAAAGCACAGATGATGGTATGCATCCACTCGATACTGCTAATGTGTCATAAGTACTATATATGCTCAATGAAAACTCTACTAAGACACATGCTATGCAACCACTCACTCATAGTAACCCAAATCTCAGTGACTGCCACATAGGGTCCAGTCAAGCCTGCGCCAAACCTACTGTCACCTCATCCTCACTGGGACGGGACTTACGTAGGGCGTCCCACACGGACTATCACAAGCGAACTCTAGTGTATCAACTAGTCGCATACATCGCAGCCTCGTCAGGCTCGGTATCATCATCGCACCCGGGGCGTAGCTCGAGGGGAGCGACCCCACCGAACTAAAGTGTGAGGACCTGGATCCCCGCGTTGAGTTTTCTGGTTGTTTGGCAGCTTTCGGTGGCCTGCGTGGTGTCTCGTTGGGGTTAGTGCGCAATTTGGACACAAGTGGCGGACTTCGGGATCAAAAAGGGATCACATAGGTAATTGGAGGACCCGTCGAGTGTTTAGAAGTGGTTTCGCGCGACTTGGATGTCAAATTTGGACTCAGGGCGAAGTTTGGATAAAAGAACATCTTTTCGAATGCCTACGGCAATTTTTAGATTTGGAATTTGGCAAAACCGACATCGAATTTGGATTCAGCGCGCGAAAATGATGAAAATGGACTATTCACTTGTATTTTTCGGAGCCCGGATGACGCGCACGTTTTTCGAGGCAAATGGTACTGTTCCGGCCGCCGGCAGGCAGCGGCGGCGACGGCGGGCAGCGGCGGAGCTGCCGCGGGCAGGCGCGGGGGGCGCACGGGCAGGTGCGCGGTCCACCGCGGAGGCGTGCACCGGGCGCGGGCCACGTGGCGGCTCCCGGTTGGCCGGCGCAGCGGGCGCGGTCCACGGGAGAAGCGCGGTGTACGGTGGACCGGAGGGTGACACGTGGCGGTGTGTGGTTGGTGCGGTGTAGCACGCTCGTGTAATAAACTTCCGAGTAGCGAATTCCTTGGATGCTACAATTGAGCTTGGATGGTAGAATCCAGAGACGGGAACTCTGATTCGGCAACCGCTCAATGTAGAACCGGAAGAACTGCTACGATGAAGAAGGAGACAGGACCTTACACCCGTCCTGAAGCGCACAAGCGATGATGAACTTGCTCTGAAGCTTGACGGCGTCGATGAAGGGCGGGTTCCTCAGCGATGGATGCTTCGGTTGATTCCTTGTTCTTCGGTGATGTTGATGATCTGAACCTTGATTGTTAAGAATTGAGGTAGAGAATTGGGGAAGAAGAAGAAGAATTGGACGGGGAACTGGAGAGGAGAAGTAGAGAGAGAAAATAGAGAGAAAAGAGGTAGTTGGAGAAATGAATTTGTAATATCTTCGTTAACCGTTTTCGGTTACAACATGATGTATTTATAGTAGTCTCCTCAGGGACCAATGTGCGAATTCAACAATTAGCTAAAACTACTTGCTATTGTAATTCCTTCATTTTATTGTAATTGGGCCCAATGTCGCATGGGCTTAGGCCGCGTGAGGATGATCGTAACGGGTCGGAGCTGTCCTCTGAGTATCCGCAACCTCCACTGGTGGATGACAACTGGCTTGCTCCATTGAGGAAACCAGAGCCTTCCGGATGCTTCTAGGTTAGTCCCGCCCCTTCTGAGCTCTCTTCCTCTCCCTCTTCCCATGGCGGCTCCCTCTCTCCATGGCGGCTCTTGGCCTCTCGTATGACCCTATTCTTCTCGACGCCGAAGCGTTGCTCATCTCTTCTCTGGAGTTCTTCTACCTTCCTTCAAGAGAAGCACATACTTGTAAGCGATGGTCTTGAAGCTGGAGGTGTCCCTTCTCGAGTGTAGCTGATGCTGAGTATCCCTCGCTGGTGATGAAGAACTTCAGTGATGAAGACGACCATCTTGGACAGAAGCTAAGTAACTCCTTTGTCTACTTCCCTGTTATTGAACTATGTAAATGTATATAATATTTCCTTATTATGTATATGTATATATATAGAGTTTATTACAATCCCTCCCTCTTATAAAGATTCCTGTCCTCAGGAATCAAATGCTGGAAATTGCTGGTTGAGGCTCGCGTAATCCTCCCAAGTAGCAAATGACTCGGGTAGATTACTCCACTTGATCAGTACTTCGGTGACAGCCTTGTTACCTCGCTTGCTCAATCTTCGGTCCAACACCTTCTCCGGCTCCGCCAGTAACTGACCTTCTTTTCCCACTTGTGGTAATGCGGTGGACACTTTAGCAATATCGGAATGGTAAGTTTTGAGTAGTGATACATGGAAAACGGGGTGTATGTTGGCACTCTCAGGTAACTTCAACTTATATGCTACCTTTCCAATCTTCTCTATTATCTCGTATGGCCCATAGTATCGAGCAGAGAGTTTTGGATTCTTCCTTGCTGCCACAGAAATCTGACGGTAAGGTTGTAATTTAAGGTATACCCATTCTCCCATCTTGTACTCTCTCTCCTTCCTGTGCTTGTCGGCTTGTTGCTTCATACGATTTTGAGCTGTCTGTAGCTTGTCTCTTAGCTCTCGAGTGACCTCTTCCCTTTCTTTTACCCACTCTCTGACTTCTGAAGAGGTAGCTGCGCCAGCAGCAGCCACCAGAGTGTCAGTAGGTGGCACTCCATAGAGTGCTAAGTAAGGGGTGGTGCCTAATGAGGTATGGTAATTCGTGTTATACCACCATTCTGCTAGTGATAAGAACTTGCACCACTTGTGGGGATGTTGGAAGCACATACATCTTAAGTATGTCTCTAGACAACGATTGACCCGCTCCGTCTGACCGTCGGTCTCAGGATGATATGCTGTACTCATCTTGAGCTGGGTTCCCAGTGACTTGAAAAGCTCAGTCCAGAATTGACTCGTGAATATTTTATCCCTGTCTGTGATTATACTTTTCGGGCAGCCATGTAATTTGTAAACAGTGTCCATGAAAGCTCGAGCGACACTAACTGCTGTAAAAGGGTGCTTAAGAGATATGAAATGGGAATACTTTGATAATCTGTCGACCACAACCATGATAGTGTCTTTACCTTCCGACAGTGGTAAAGCTTCCACGAAGTCCATGCTAATGTCTGTCCAGATTTGAGTAGGAATCGGCAGTGGTTGAAGTAACCCTTGATAACCTTGGGTGTCCGACTTGTTCTGTGCACAAACTTCACACTTACGAACAAAAGATTCCACTTGCTTTTTCATACCCTTCCAATAGAAATGTTTCTTCATTCGATGATAAGTGTGTAGTATTCCGGAATGCCCACCCAGACTAGTTCCATGAAACTGATTAATCAATTTACTCCTTAAATCACCAATCTCACCAATGCACACTCTTCCTTTATATCTCAACACTCCCTGATTGTAGGTGTAAAGTTGGAAGTTTTCTGGTAACAAAAGGACATCCTTGATAAGCTGTTCATAATAAGTATCACCTTGATAGCTACATTCCACTTCTGTTGACCAAGCAGGAGTGATCACTATGATAGCCATTAACTGCTCTCCCTTTTGATTCTGTCGGGACAATGCGTCAGCCACCACATTCTCTTTCCCCTTTCGATATACAATAGTGTAGTCAAATCCCAACAACTTAAGCATCCCTTTTTGCTGCATCGGAGTCACGATTTTCTATTCTAAGAGATACTTAAGACTTTCATGGTCTGTTTTAATGATAAATTTATCCATCAACAGATAATGTCTCCACTTTTGTGTTGCCATAAGGATCGCCAAAAATTCCTTTTCATATGTAGATAACCCTAAGTTTCTTCCTTTGATTGCCTTGCTGAGATAGGCAATGGGTTTCCCTTCCTGAGAGAGTATTGCCCCTATGCCTTCTCCACTGGCATCTACTTCTAGTGTAAAAGGTAGCTCAAAATTGGGTAATCTCAATACCGGTGCAGTAGACATGGCAATTTTCAGAGCTTCAAAGGCTCGCTGGGCTTCCCGGGTCCAACTGAACTGATTTTTCTTTAGTAAATCAGTAAGGGGCCTGCTAATGGTTCCATAATTCTTTACAAATTTCCTGTAATAACCAGTTAACCCAAGGAAGCCTCTTAATTCTCTAGTTGACTGAGGAACTGGCCAGTCAGTCATTGCCTCTGTTTTCTTAGGGTCTGTAGCCACCCCTTTTTCAGAAATAATGTGTCCCAGGTATTCTACCTGTTTAGATCCAAAAGTACACTTGCTCTGTTTAGCATACAATTTGTTCTTCAATAACACTTCCAGTATGACCCTCAAGTGACTCAAGTGTTCCTTCCAAGTCTTACTGTATATTAAGATGTCATCAAAAAATACTAAGACATACTTTCTTAAGTAAGGAGCAAAGATAGAATTCATCAAGGCCTGAAAAGTAGCTGGTGCATTGGTCAAGCCGAATGGCATTACTTTGAATTCGTAATGACCTTGATGAGTGTGAAAAGCAGTCTTGGGTATATCCTCTTCAAACACCCTGATCTAGTGGTAACCTGACCTCAAGTCCAGTTTAGAAAAGAGTTTTGAACCCCCGAGTTCATCCAATAGATCATCAATGAGAGGGATTGGAAACTTATCTTTGATAGTAATTTTGTTTAGTTGGCGATAGTCTATGCACATCCGCCAACTGCCATCTTTTTTTTTGACTAGTAAGACTGGCGAAGCAAAAGGACTATGGCTCACTTGGATTATGGCAGATTCTAGCATTTCTTTAACTTGCTTCTCTATTTCATCTTTCTGTTCATAGGAATGCCTATACGGTCGGAGTTTGACGGGTAAGGCCCCAATCTGCAAGGGAATCCTATGGTCCACAGATCTGTGGGGAGGCAATTCCTTAGGATTCTCAAACACTGTAGCATATTGAGTCAAGATCACTTGTATATCAGGGTCTAGATCTGTAGCTTCCCCTTGTGCCTCACTTACTTGACACTGACTGACAACACAGCACTCTCCCTTTTGCCATTCTTGGTACCATTGGTTGGCTGAAATTAATCTCAACTGAGCCCCCTCTTTAATTCCACTCAACACTAGAGGTTGTCCACCCCTCTGAATAGTGATTGAGTCCTGTTGGTAATCGAAGGTAACCTTCCCATAGGATCTCAGCCATTCGATCCCCAGTACCATACTGGATCCCTCCAACCTGATGATCCTCAGATCTGCTTGAAAGTTGTGGCCCTGCATGTTCCACTGAAAATTTGGGCATTGTAGTTTGCTCAAGACTTTTTGGCCGTTTGCTACTGTGACTACTAAGGGAGCAGCAGCTATCATATGGGCTTTAATATCTTTGGCAGTTTGAAGATCCATAAAGCTGTGGGTGCTGCCCGTGTCTACCAGAAGAGTGAGTACCTGCCCCTTAACTTCCCCTTTTATCTTGATAGTGTTTTGTTGTTTTTCTCCACTAAGTGCATGCACAGAGACTCCTAGTTCTGGCGGAGTAACTTCCTCCTCTACTCCTTCACCTTCTTCCTCATTCTGCATTTCTTGGAGGCACTCCTCATCATAAACCTCTAAGATATCATTTAATCCCTGCATTGCATTGAAAGACTTGACAGCACAAACATGCCCGGGGTGATATCTGTCACCACATTTGAAACACTGCCCCGCGGCTCGCCTTTGCTCAATCAGTGTTTTGTTGTTGTTACCCTGATAACCTGAGGGTTTAGCCATATAGGACTGTGGGAACTTATTAAAATTGTTCCCTACAGGTTTTGTATTTTGCTTGTATCTTCGACTAATCACAGCTAATGCCTTCTCATGCAGCTTGGCTTGGCAGTAGGCTTCCTCTAAAGTTTCTGGATGTGCAATATCGAGAAAGGGAATTAAATCTTCTCTCAGACCACTGATATAGCAAGAAATAAAATGCTCCTCTGACAACTGTGGATTGTGAAATAAGAGTTGAGTACGTAATTCTTCAAATTTTTCTTGATAATGTTCCACTGTGCTGACTTGTTTCAAATTGTTGAATTTCCTGACTATATATCGCTCTCCAGTTTGGCCAAATCGTTTATAGAGTGCTTCTACAAACTCCTCCCAGCTCACAGCTTGCTTGTGAATGAAATAGCTTTGTTTCCAAGTTCTTGCTCTTCCACTTAAATGCATTGACGCAATACTGAGCCACTGTTGATATGGCAACTGGTAAATCTCAAAATAATATTCACAATTTTCTACCCACAGTCGGGGCTCATCCCCACTGAACATTGGAAATTCTAATTTGGGATGTGGAGTATATGAAGATCCTGAGGTTTTGTTGTTAATCCTGGCTTCTTCATTCATACTTGTATCTCTGGATGGATGAGGTAACAACCCCTTTCCTTTTGTTTCACCCCTGTTGTAGTTAGGGCCAGGATAAGCTTCCCTGTTCTTATGTTCAAGTGGAACTTGTGTGGTGTTTTGTGTATGCATTACTGGTTTATTACTGGTTGCTTGTGATGATAGTAACTTCATCAACTCCTCATGCTTAGTTGCATTGTCCCTAAGTACTAAGTCATGCCTCTTCATTGCTTCCACTTGTAAAGCCTCATAATGCTTTTGTTCATTCATGCTTACTACTACAATCTGTTCACCCAACTCCTTGACCTTATCATGATACTCTACATTGAGTTTTTGTAATGTTGTCTCCAATACCACCATATGATCACTTAGATCTCTCAATCGAGTTCCTTCTGCCATTTCCTTATTATTGGAATTATAATGGAATCGATTTTGCTTCTTTCTACCGATTTTGGAACTTATCCAGTATTCCAATTAATCTTGTTCAACTCAGTTATGATCTATATGAGTATGCTTCCTACTGTATAATTGTAATACTAGGGTTAGTATTACCTGCTATGATGATAATTGAGAAATACTCTGATAGATCCAATCCCTAACAATTTCTGGCCCTTTGCAGATCTTGCAAATCACAGCCCCTGGGATCGAGGCTGCTCTGATACCACTTGTAATAAACTTCCGAGTAGCGAATTCCTTGGATGCTACAATTGAGCTTGGATGGTAGAATCCAGAGACGGGAACTCTGATTCGGCAACCGCTCAATGTAGAACCGGAAGAACTGCTACGATGAAGAAGGAGACAGGACCTTACACCCGTCCTGAGGCGCACAAGCGATGATGAACTTGCTCTGAAGCTTGACGGCGTCGATGAAGGGCAGGTTCCTCAGCGATGGATGCTTCGGTTGATTCCTTGTTCTTCGGTGATGTTGATGATCTGAACCTTGATTGTTAAGAATTGAGGTAGAGAATTGGGGAAGAAGAAGAAGAATTGGACGGGGAACTGGAGAGGAGAAGTAGAGAGAGAAAATAGAGAGAAAAGAGGTAGTTGGAGAAATGAATTTGTAATATCTTCGTTAACCGTTTTTGGTTAACAACATGATGTATTTATAGTAGTCTCCTCAGGGACCAATGTGCGAATTCAACAATTAGCTAAAACTACTTGCTATTGTAATTCCTTCATTTTATTGTAATTGGGCCCAATGTCGCATGGGCTTGGTCCGCGTGAGGATGATCGTAATGGGTCGGAGCTGTCCTCTGAGTATCCGCAACCTCCACTGGTGGATGACAACTGGCTTGCTACATTGAGGAAACCAGAGCCTTCCGGATGCTTCTAGGTTAGTCCCGCCCCTTCTGAGCTCTCTTCCTCTCCCTCTTCCCATGGCGGCTCCCTCTCTCCATGGCGGCTCTTGGCCTCTCGTATGACCCTATTCTTCTCGACGCCGAAGCGTTGCTCATCTCTTCTCTGGAGTTCTTCTACCTTCCTTCAAGAGAAGCACATACTTGTAAGCGATGGTCTTGAAGCTGGAGGTGTCCCTTCTCGAGTGTAGCTGATGCTGAGTATCCCTCACTGGTGATGAAGAACTTCAGTGATGAAGACGACCATCTTGGACAGAAGCTAAGTAACTCCTTTGTCTACTTCCCTGTTATTGAACTATGTAAATGTATATAATATTTCCTTATTATGTATATGTATATATATAGAGTTTATTACAGCTCGGTCCACGGAGCAAGCTGGGGAGCGCCTCGGGAAGCTGCGTGCAGAGGCGAAGGCGGCGGGCGCACGTGGGCGCGTTGACGCGCTGTTCCCGCGCGTGGGCGGCCACGTGTCGGCGTCTGGGGGCGCCACGTGTCGCGTTGTGTGCGGCGGGCGTTGCTGTCGCCTGTTCGGCGGGCTACGTGGAGGCCCGTGGAGGATTCGAGCCTGCACAGTGTTGGGTGGGGCCCGACACTGTAGCAGCCCGAATTTTTCGGGCGCCCGGTTCTAGGGACAGAGATGTCATTTTTGGAATTGTTTTCTGGGCCTATTTAAGCGACCCGAGCTGCTTCTTCTCCCCTTTTTCAGCCATTTCCGGGCTGCAAACCGACTTGAGGCCTTCAGCAAAGTTGATCCCCACGCAGTGTTGCATCTATCTGCAGAGTTTGGAGATTTTTGGTGGCACGCATCCCAAGGTTTCCTTTTTTATGGCGCGGCGCGACACTCGTTCATTGGTGTTCCCCTTCGTTGCGTTTCGATGCGCGAGCTCCCCCGGCCTATTCCGACCACCTTTTCGAGCGATTTCTTCGCCGTTGGATCCGTGATAGGTAAGGCTACGATTTTGGTTTCTTCCACATTTTCTCATTTCGTGTTTTTTAAGGAGATTTCCCGTGCTCACTGGGACCTATTTTTGCTGTGAGATTTTGTGAGGGCAGCACCTTGTTTTGAAGAGATCTCCGCGCACGAGTCTCGGATCCGGACGTGCTTATAGACTTTTTTCATCTACTCGACGCGAGGATCATCATAGTCTTTTTCTTTGAATTTTTGGAGACCTTCCCGAAGGTATACATTTTCCTTTTTATCTGTACAAGAGTTTACAGTTGTATGGTTTTGGGATTTTGCGCACCGATACTGTGGAATTTGTAACTTGGCCTACGGTGCTCGGATTTGGACCCGCAGGTACCCGTTTCGAAGGTCTCGACGCGAGGATCGCAGTGATATTTATTTCAGAATTTTTGGAGCTCTTTCTGCAGGTGAAAAATCGACTTCTTTGTGGCTGAAATTTCAGTGTTGTATACTTGGTAGATTTTGGGTTTTAAGTGTAATTGTAGCCTTGTGTTGTACCCAGGAGAGTTTGTGGACAGTACTGGACCTGTTTGACTTGAAGTTGCTGTTTCCTGGTATTTACAGCTGTAGGACTTCTGACAGTTCGACTCTTCAGGTGGGTGGCCTTGTCTCCAAGTTTTATGGACTGAACAGTAATTCTACTGATGTAGGATCATGCATGTTAGAGTATTTCTTGTGTAGCATGCTAGATTGTAGGAATTGTTATTTCCTTTATTATCTGAGGTTCTTGTGACCTCCTTGCTCTCTATCATCTGTTAATGATAGTTATCTTGGAACTTGACCTAGCACCCTTGTCATATGTTGCATGTGTAACCAGACCAGTAGAAAACCCTAACTTGGGCTAGGGTTATTTATGTTTAGACATCCACACTGCTCTTTCATTCCTGGACATAGTGTTATCCTCGCCCGGGTAGTGGGCCGAGAGGTCGGGACTTTCTTTTAGTGTGGGATGCATTTTCACTCGTGCTTGGGAGCAGAGTGGAGTCTGGTAGATGTAGTGGATCGCTTGTCTGTGCCAGGAGGCGTTTGGGTAAACGGTAGTCCCGGGAGGTCTTGTATCCCTGTTTGTGCTGTCGCCACTGTGTTAGTGGCAGTTGTGTGCTTGTGTTAGCTGGACCTAGAACCCATAACCTTTTTGACATACACATGATTTTAGTCTATCGATGTTTTCTTCCAAGCATCGAAGGGCCGCTGAAGTCTGTTCTTGTTTGATTGGACAAAGGCATCAGCCCTTCGGGGTTTGGGTATAAAATAGTTTTTTTCTAACTATTTTTCCTAAAAGAACTAAAATCATAAAAAAATGGGTTTCTCCTTAAATCAAGATAGTTTTTCAAAAAGGGAACTACTTTTAGTCCTCGCCCTGCGTGGGTTGAGTGAAAATGGGTTTCAGTAACAAATATCATCTTTTTCCTGTAATTCTCCCCACTCAAAAGGATTCGAGTGGTCTGGGTTCTAGGGGCCGTTCTTTTGTCGGGACGAAAGCCACGGGGGCCGAGCCTGGAACCTGTTCTTGTTGATAGGGTTGTAGGTGTTGGTCTCCCGGAACTTTCGGGCCCTGGTTGGTGTCTTCTGTGAGTTTGATGTTCTGTCGTGGGGAGCCGTTGAGTAGACGGTGGTCCCGAGCCGTCGAGTATTGTCACGCCCCGAGTTCAAAAACCAGTGTATAAATTTTTTTTTTTTTTTAATCAGAGTTGCAAAAACAGCCAGGGTAATGACAGACCGCCACATATATAGAAGAGTCCCAATCCCCTATGGAATTGAGCCTTTTCTATATATGCACGGCTAGCTTGGCAACAACATCAAAGTACTAACTACATACTACAAACAACAGTAACAAGTAAACTTTACAACTATCTTTACAAATATACAACTGAAATACAATTTCCTTTCTCTCAAACATCTATTACATAAACTTTCGGCTGTCCAGGGTCAACCTCTATATCGATACCTCGCCAATTCGTCCCGACATCCCAACACCCGCTCGACCTGAAAAACAGTCACCCGAGGGTGTGAGACACACCGGAGTGTATCCCAGTGGGCACGACAAGCCGAGAAATAGCAGATCGTACCTACTGGTATACAATACTAGCGGATAGTAAAGATCACATTAGGTAAGCATTTATAAAGCGAATGAATAACCAACAGGAATATGTATAATCTTGACAGGAATATAATGAACCAAGCATGCTGAGTAATTGTATAGGCAGGTATCAAACAAATGAATAATCAGCAAGGAAATACATCAATATCTCAGCAGGGGTAAACTGGATAAACAATCAGCAGGTCTACTGATATCAAGAATACTGAATTAAGCATGCTGAGAACTATATGGGCAGGTATCAAACAAATGCTAATGATAAATGAATGAATTCAAGTAGGAACCAGGAAATCATGAGATATGATAAAAGCAGACTAAAAGCAACATATGCATCAAATAAATGAAATATCAAATTACCCAATTACAAGTCACCATATTGGTTCCACAAAACCTCAGGCAAATTTGCCCACTTGGCACCAACTGGTTGACATTCCCCCCACAAAGGGTCACGGGTCGCTATTGCTAACCACTTTACCGGTAAAGAACATCTACATGGGTCATGACTCTGCTGATGTTCGTGAAGTACAATGGTGCGGGCGATCAAATGCAAATGCTCAAACTCACGGTCCACTGACCGGGAAATCGGCAATAAGCCGGGAAATAATCCCCTATGGGATGCAACAGTGATATGATAACAACATCTCAACTCAATGCAAGATCAACAACAAATCTCAACTCAAATGCAGGATCAATCAACAGCAACTAAACATCAATCATGCAGACTAACCAAACATACAAAACTAAACACATATTTTTGAGAAAACCATATTGAAAACAGGTTTTAGGTCCAAACCTCGAAGAGCTTTGCCTTTGTCCTATCAAACAAGAACAGACTCAGGCGACCCTACGACGTTCAGTAAAACATTTAGTTGATTAAAATTATGTGTTCAGCAGTGTAATATTTGATCCACAGGAAAACAGGCTCGATCATAATGCAAATGCTTAAGCTCTCGGTCCACTGACCGGGTAATCGGCAACAAGCCGGGAAATCCCCACAGGGATGCAATATCAGAATCAACTGAATCTCAACTCACATGCAGGAATAATCAGCAACTATATATCATGGATCAGATATAATCAGGATAACAAGAATGAAATATCGGAAACTAACTGAGTTACAACTTATATGCAAGATCAAAGGCAAATCTCAACTCAACATAAGATCAACAGCAAATCTCAACTCAATCATGAAAACCAACCAAACATACAAAACTAAACACATATTTTTGAGAAAACTATTTTGAAAACAGGTTTTAGGCCCAAACTTCGAAGAGCAATGCCTTTGTCCTATCAAACAAGAACAGACTCAGGCGACCCTACGACGTTCAGTAAAACATTAGTTGATTAAAATTATGTGTTCAGCAGTGTAATATTTGATCAACAGAAAAGCAAGCTCAACACAATCCAATCAAGGATGCAATATCAGAATCAACTGAATCTCAACTCATATGCAGGAATATAATCGACAATAACTAGAACATGGATCAGGATATATATACTGATAATCGAGAATCAATGTGCAATCTAGCTAATGACCAATCAGGCATGGCAAATGTCCAGGAATAATGATATAAATACTGGAAACAACTGAGAACAATCATGTAAGGCAACAGCTAACTGATAAAGGTCATAAATCAGGCATAAAGCAGCATAAACTGAATCAAAAGAAAGGCAGGCTCAAAGTAATAGTCAAGCTACCAAAAACAGGGGTCCAACCAATACCGTACACAGAGGGCCGAAATGATAAAGCCCGGACCGAAGATAAACCCACCTGTCAAATCGCAGGCGACTAGACTGAATCGACTGTACGCTCAGAACCAGATGCAAACTGGACAGAACTGAGTCAAACATATTGATCAGGGAACAACTTTAATTCTAACTTATTTCAAGTCAACTTAACCCTTTTTAGCACTGTTTTCGCTCGTTCTTTCTACTGGAAACTCATTTTAACGAGCCGTCACTTCCAGCAGGTGACTTTTAACTTGCTGAACACCGTGCTCACACATTTGTGGCAGCATGCATCCCGAGGAAAACTTCGGGCCATAAAACACTCCTCTAACATAGCCATTTTGCATTTTTGTTTCTCCGGATCATCGAAACCTAATTCTAACGCGAGCATCGCGTCCAGTGACCCCAAATTAGTCTAGTGCTCACTGTTACAGTTTTTCAAACAGTCCAAAAAGAGGACTTTGGCCAAACATTTCTTCTAGAGCTTGATTACATTAGAACTCAACTTCTACTTAACCAGAACCAATTCTGTATGAACCACATGCTTAAAATACCTCAAGAATCACTGTGCTTGCCCTAGTGCAGCACAGAAGTTGCTGGATCAAAAGATCCAACACCTTAGCTCTCTACCATCAAGCACCATGCTCCAAACATCAATCCTCACAGATCTTGTTTGATCTGAAGTGAGCATCAAGCTCCGGGAACTATTTAGAGCAAGTTTCATATTTTCTTCGAAGCTTAATTCTGTACAAAATCTCATTGTGGCATTTTTACAAACACTAGGTGTGCACCATTTCACACAATACACACAAACCATTACCAACCCTGGTTCTCAGCAATTACTAAACCAAACTTTACAAAACCTGGAGGGAAATGCTCCACAGAGCTCAGGCAACATTCCCAGCAACTTGGATTCAATCTTGCAACCTCGGATTGCCGGAGCCCAAGGTTGAAAAAGATGCCTCATACATTGAATATCGTGACCATCCAACCAATGATTCTGGGACTCAACCAAAAGCACCAACAGGTGCTAATACCCTCAGGAAAACTTTCTGTGCCTGTGCCTGGCAACAGGACACGGCTGCAGCGGCGGAGAAGAAGAGCTCGGTTTGGAGCTTTTCACCTCTAATGGTGAATCTTTACAGAGGCAGTATGAAGCTCTCCAACATGGATGGAAAGTTTCTAATGGACCATAGGAAGCTTTCCGACCATCCCTCCCCGACCGGAGATGGCCGGAGCGCCGGCGGCCGCGATTGAGCTTGAATTCGGGTCAACCATGGCATCTTGATTTTCAAGATGCATGGAAGCCATGCAAGTGCATGGATGAAGTCCTCTTGGCCCCAGCAAGTATTCTGGGTAGGTGGCCGGCGTCGGAGAAGCTCGCCGGCGCCGGAGCACAGAGCTCGGCCAACAAGCAAAACCAGAAAAACTAGGGTTTTGATCTGCAATTTCCGTACTTGACCAAACCTCACCAATTTTGGTGGAGATGATCACTGGCTCCTACAGTCCAAGCCCATCAGTTAATTTCCCATTTTGGTTCATTGGTTGCAAAGTTCTCTCGAGGCGGAGCTATTCTAGGTTTCCGGCGAGACCTTGCTCCCGCCGGCCAACCAACATGCATGGGGACTCGGCATTGTGCGGGGAGAATCCTAAGAGCCAAATTAGGCTTCTGCTATGGGTCTAGGGTGCAATCATCCATTGGTTTGGAATCCTTACCTTAGCCGGAGTTGTGGAAGAGAGGAAGAAGCCGGTTCTTGGTCCCTCCTCCACGCGCAACCTCGGCAAGCTTCAGGAACACTCCACAGGCACCAGGGAATCTTCAGAGTATTCCAGATCAACTCAGGGAAAACTTTGGTTCAACCTTCTCTTTCTCTCTCTCTCTCTCGGGTTCTTCTCTAATGGAATTTGTCTCTTGAGCCTCCCAGCACTCAGGCATCCAATGAAGATTACAGAGACAAGGTTGATGCTTTGTATTCCTCACTGTCCCCTCGAGGTCTGGCCCAAGGTAGACCAAGAGACATTCACACTTAATGCTTTTAATTTTTGCAAAATAATCCCAAACCGGGTTCACACTCAACCCTAGCCTCTGAAATCCTCTCAATAGGTGCAATATGCACCCAACACCTCAATGGATTAAGCTTGAAGTATTTGGTACATAAAATACATAGGTTCTTTAGAAAATAATTGATCTTTCGAAACTTTTGACGCAATTCGAGAAAATCCGCTCAGCGAATTGCGAAACCGACTTCGCCACGACGTCCGGCTCGTCGAGACCTGTCAAGTAGCGTATTCATTTGTTTAGTTTGGCACTCGTATAAAATCTCAGGCCATCTAATTCAACAGATTACAGTTTGACGCACACACTTCGATGCACCCGGATCGCCAAACGCGAAAACCGTCAGTGCCATTGCGCTCAGAACGTCGAAATTAGCTAGGTTCGACTACTCATACCCCTATGTCAAGGTTCCGGATAGTAAATCGGCCAATAGTGGTCGAAAGGGATTTGAAACATAGGGTTACTATTCACAACTTAAGTTGTGGGACCCGTTCTTCTTTGCTATTTTGCGGAAGATCCGACCGTTGGATCGTCGACAAGTGAATATGAACTTTTCATGTTTCGTCGAAATGATCGCAATGGTGCTCTCGGATTTTCGAGATCAGGCCCCGATCAAAAGTCGATATTTCTGGGCCACTATTGATCCACTAAGTCCCTATTTTGCCAAAATTATTAATTAAATAAATTCCAAAAGTATTTCAAAGTCTTTAAATTTTTAGAGTACTACATTACCCACAACTTCTAAAAAGTTTCGTCCCCGAAACTTAAACTTAACTAATCCACTATTAAGCCTCTAATAAGTTTACGATTGTGATAACCAGTCAAAAAGTATCAACAACTCCAAGGCTACTATTTTAGACCCAATCTGATATTTCCCCTTACAGGGTAGAGTATTTCCTCAGTTCTTTTGACAGTACGTTGTCGGCCGCCAACGTGCTTACCAAAAGAAAAGTAAAATACCCCAGATCTGTCGCCAACATCTAGTTGGGGACACAACTAACATCTGAAGGTACATCACATACCTCCCATCACAGTCTCTATGCCGACGATAACCTCTACCAAGGGTTACTACATCTTGTGGTCATGAATGTCACCCTAACTACTCACGAGAATCTGGAACCTCAGTTCAATATTTACTAACACCTTACTAAACTGTCGCATAGATCAAACTTTAAATTCTACCCAAACCAGGATTACCAACGGGCACTTAGGTCACTGAATTAGGACACCGGAACACTGAAGGATCAATAATTTGTCCAATCTCTGGCGAACTATAAGGCTGGTGCAACGCTAGCAGTCATGTGACGCCCCACTTCCCAGGGGGTCACCCATCCTAGAACTACTCTAGCTCTAGCACGCTTAACTCTCATGTTCCTCTTGGATCTTGCTACCATCCAAAATGCTATAGCCGGGTTAGAGATTTAGTCCTATTATATCATTTATATAGAGGACTAATCCAAATTCCGGGGGTGTCACATTCTTTCCCCCTTTAAGCCCTGACGTCCACGTCAGGCTCAAGCACACTCACAAGCACCAGGCGATGTGAGACTCGTCTCGCTAGCCTTAGCCGACCTTGTGAGGAGCTGCACTCCACTCACAACGGTCATTAGCCGGGGAGCCTCGCTCTACCCGCTATATAACCCTGGCTCAGCCGAGACTCATCTCACATTTCCGGCTGGTGAATGGCTCTGATACCAACTGTGACACCCCCGGAATTTGGATTAGTCCTCTATATAAATGATATAATAGGACTAAATCTCTAACCCAATGTGACACCCCCGGAATTTGGATTAGTCCTCTATATAAATGATATAATAGGACTAAATCTCTAACCCGGCTATAGCATTTTGGATGGTAGCAAGATCCAAGAGGAACATGAGAGTTAAGGGTGCTAGAGCTAGAGTAGTTCTAGGATGGGTGACCCCCTAGGAAGTGGGGCGTCACAATTGGTATCAGAGCCATTCACCAGCCGGAAATGTGAGATGAGTCTCGGCTGAGCCAGGGTTATATAGCGGGTAGAGCGAGGCTCCCCGGCTAATGACCGTTGTGAGTGGAGTGCAGCTCCTCACAAGGTCGGCTAAGGCTAGCGAGACGAGTCTCACATCGCCTGGTGCTTGTGAGTGTGCTTGAGCCTGACGTGGACGTCAGGGCTTAAAGGGGGAAAGAATGTGACACCCCCGAAATTTGGATTAGTCCTTTATATAAATGATATAATAGGACTAAATCTCTAACCCGGCTATAGCATTTTGGATGGTAGCAAGATCCAAGAGGAACATGAGAGTTAAGCGTGCTAGAGCTAGAGTAGTTCAAAAACCAGTGTATAAATTTTTTTTTTTTTTAATCAGAGTTGCAAAAACAGCCAAGGCAATGACAGACCGCCACATATATAGAAGAGTCCCAATCCCCTATGGAATTGAGTCTTTTCTATATATGCACGGCTAGCTTGGCAACAACATCAAAGTACTAACTACGTACTACAAACAACAGTAACAAGTAAACTTTACAACTATCTTTACAAATATACAACTGAAATACAATTTCCTTTCTCTCAAACATCTATTACATAATCTTTCGGCTGTCCAGGGTCAACCTCTATATCGATACCTCGCCAATTCGTCCCGACATCCCAACACCCGCTCGACCTGAAAAACAGTCACCCGAGGGTGTGAGACACACCGGAGTGTATCCCAGTGGGCACGACAAGCCGAGAAATAGCAGATCGTACCTACTGGTATACAATACTAGCGGATAGTAAAGATCACATTAGGTAAGCATTTATGAAGCGAATGAATAACCAACAGGTATATGTATAATCTTGATAGGAATATAATGAACCAAGCATGCTGAGTAATTTTATAGGCAGGTATCAAACAAATGAATAATCAGCAAGGAAATACATCAATATCTCAGCAGGGGTAAAATGGATAAACAATCAGCTGGTCTACTGATATCAAGAATACTGAATTAAGCATGCTGAGAACTATATGGGCAGGTATCAAACAAATGCTAATGATAAATGAATGAATTCAAGTAGGTACCAGGAAATCATGAGATATGATAAAAGCAGACTAAAAGCAACATATGCATCAAATAAATGAAATATCAAATTACCCAATTACAAGTCACCATATTGGTTCCACAAAACCTCAGGCAAATTTGCCCACTTGGCACCAACTGGTTGACATTCCCCCCACAAAGGGTCACGGGTCGCTATTGCTAACCACTTTACCGGTAAAGAACATCTACATGGGTCATGACTCCGCTGATGTTCGTGAAGTACAACGGTGCGGGCGATCAAATGCAAATGCTCAAACTCACGGTCCACTGACCGGGTAATCGGCAATAAGCCGGGAAATAATCCCCTCTGGGATGCAAAGTGATATGATAACAACATCTCAACTCAATGCAAGATCAACAACAAATCTCAACTCAAATGCAGGATCAATCAACAGCAACTAAACATCAATCATGCAGACTAACCAAACATACAAAACTAAACACATATTTTTGAGAAAACCATTTTGAAAACAGGTTTTAGGTCCAAACCTCGAAGAGCTTTGCCTTTGTCCTATCAAACAAGAACAGACTCAGGCGACCCTACGACGTTCAGTAAAACATTTAGTTGATTAAAATTATGTGTTCAGCAGTGTAATATTTGATCAACAGGAAAACAGGCTCGATCATAATGCAAATGCTTAAGCTCTCGGTCCACTGACCGGGTAATCGGCAACAAGCCGGGAAATCCCCACTGGGATGCAATATCAGAATCAACTGAATCTCAACTCACATGCAGGAATAATCAGCAACTATATATCATGGATCAGATATAATCAGGATAACAAGAATGCAATATCAGAAACTAACTAAGTTACAACTTATATGCAAGATCAAAGGCAAATCTCAACTCAACATAAGATCAACAGCAAATCTCAACTCAATCATGCAGGCCAACCAAATATACAAAACTAAACACATATTTTTGAGAAAACTATTTTGAAAACAGGTTTTAGGCCCAAACTTCGAAGAGCAATGCCTTTGTCCTATCAAACAAGAACAGCCTCAGGCGACCCTACGACGTTCAGTAAAACATTAGTTGATTAAAATTATGTGTTCAGCAGTGTAATATTTGATCAACAGAGAAGCAAGCACAACACAATCCAATCAAGGATGCAATATCAGAATCAACTGAATCTCAACTCATATGCAGGAATATAATCGACAATAACTAGAACATGGATCAGGATATATATACTGATAATAAAGAATCACTGTGCAATCTAGCTAATGACCAATCAGGCATGGCAAATGTCCAGGAATAATGATATAAATACTGGAAGCGACTGAGAACAATCATGTAAGGCAACAGCTAACTGATAAAGGTCATAAATCAGGCATAAAGCAGCATAAACTGAATCAAAAGGAAGGCATGCTCAAAGTAATAGTCAAGCTACCAAAAACAGGGGTCCAACCAATACCGTACACAGAGGGCCGAAATGATAAAGCCCGGACCGAAGATAAACCCACCTGTCAAATCGCAGGCGACTAGACTGAATCGACTGTACGCTCAGAACCAGATGCAAACTGGACAGACCTGAGTCAAACATATTGATCAGGGAACAACTATAATTCTAACTTATTTCAAGTCAACTTAACCCTTTTTAGCACTGTTTTCGCTCGTTCTTTCTACTGGAAACTCATTTTAACGAGCCATCACTTCCAGCAGGTGACTTTTAACTTGCTGAACACCGTGCTCACACATTTGTGGCAGCACGCATCCCGGGGAAAACTTCGGGCCATAAAACACTCCTCTAACATAGCCATTTTGCATTTTTGTTTCTCCGGATCATCGAAACCTAATTCTAACGCGAGCATCGCGTCCAGTGACCCCAAATTAGTCTAGAGCTCACTGTTACAGTTTTTCAAACAGTCCAAAAATAGGACTTTGGCCAAACATTTCTTCTAGAGCTTGATTACATTAGAACTCAACTTCTACTTAACCAGAACCAATTCTGTATGAACCACATGCTTAAAATACCTCAAGAATCACTGTGCTTGCCCTAGTGCAGCACAGAAGTTGCTGGATCAAAAGATCCAACACCTTAGCTCTCTACCATCAAGCACCATGCTCCAAACATCAATCCTCACAGATCTTGTTTGATCTGAAGTGAGCATCAAGCTCAGGGAACTATTTAGAGCAAGTTTCATATTTTCTTCGAAGCTTAATTCTGTACAAAATCTCATTGTGGCATTTTTACAAACACTAGGTGTGCACCATTTCACACAATACACACAAACCATTACCAACCCTGGTTCTCAGCAATTACTAAACCAAACTTTACAAAACTTGGAGGGAAATGCTCCACAGAGCTCAGGCAACATTCCCAGCAACTTGGATTCTATCTTGCAACCTCAGATTGTCGGAGCCCAAGGTTGAAGAAGATGCCTCATACATTGAAAATCGTGACCATCCAACCAATGATTCTGGGACTCAACCAAAAGCACCAACAGGTGCTTATACCCTAAGGGAAACTTTCTGTGCCTGTGCCCGGCAACAGGACACGGCTGCAGCGGCGGAGAAGAAGAGCTCGGTTTGGAGCTTTTCACCTCTAATGGTGAATCTTTACAGAGGCAGTATGAAGCTCTCCAACATGGATGGAAAGTTTCTAATGGACCATAGGAAGCTTCCCGACCATCCCTCCCCGGCCGGAGATGACCGGAGCGCCGGCGGCCGCGATTGAGCTTGAATTCGGGTCAACCATGGCATCTTGATTTTCAAGATGCATGGAAGCCATGCAAGTGCATGGATGAAGTCCTCTTGGCCCGAGCAAGTATTCTGGGTAGGTGGCCGGCGTCGGAGAAGCTCCGCGGCGCCGGAGCACAGAGCTCGGCCAACAAGCAAAACCCGAAAAACTAGGGTTTTGATATGCAATTTCCGTACTTGACCAAACCTCACCAATTTTGGTGGAGATGATCACTGGCTCCTACAGTCCAAGCCCATCATTTAATTTCCCATTTTGGTTCATCGGTTGCAAAGTTCTCTCGAGGCGGAGCTATTCTAGGTTTCCGGCGAGACCTTGCTCCCGCCGGCCAACCAACATGCATGGGGGCTCGGGATTGTGCGGGGAGAATCCTAAGAGCCAAATTAGGCTTCTGCTATTGTGAGGTCCTGGAATCCCCCGCGTAGGGTCGCTGGTTGTTGGGCAGCTTTTACTGGCCGTTGGGAGTGGTTGTGCGCATGTCGGGCCCGAAAAATGGATTTTTGATGCAATTTGGAATTTAGTTACATCACTGGAGGCCTGCGTGGTGTGTCAGTGATGTTTGCGCGCAATTTGGACACAAGTGGTGGACTTCGGGTTTAAAATGAGATCCCGTGGGTATTTGGAGGACCCGTCGGGTGTTTAGAAGTGGTTTCGCGCGATTCAGATGTCAAAATTGGCCTCCGGGCGAAGTTTGGATAAAAGATTACCTCTCCGGTCGCCTTCGGGAATTTTTAGAGTTGGGATTTGTCAAATCGGACTTCAGAATTGGACCCGGCGCGAAAATCGGATCGAGTGGGCTTTCGGCAAATTTTCGGACGAGAATTTGGAGAAACGGACATCGTTTCTGGATTCAGCGCGCGAAATCGCTAAGAATGGACTATTTACTTGTTGGTTTTGGAGCCCGATAGAATTGCACGTTTTTCGAGGCATCGCGGCACGTTTTTCGGAGTGGCAGCGCGGCGCGGATCCCGAGGGCGTACGGACGCGACAGGGGGCAGACGCGCCTTCGGCGCGGGTCGCGGGGGGGCCGCCACGTGGCGAGCCCCCGTTGGCGGCCACGCGGGCGCCTGTGTGGCGCGCGCGTGTCCCGCGCCTGCCGCGGGCGCGATGTAACGCGCCCGTGTGGCGTGCGCGTTACCGCGCGCCGCGTGGCACCCGGGGCGCGTGCGTGGACCCGGTGCACGCGCCCCGGCCTTGTGAGCCGGGTGGGGTGACTCCTGATTGGCCAGTGCACCGTGCACCGATGCACCGTGGACCATCTCTCTTTCCCTTTCTCTTTTTCTTCTTCTTCTTCCTACCCGCACACGCCATTTTCTCCTCATCTTTCCTTTTCTTCTCCAACCGAGAGCGAGAGGGTGTGAGGGAGAGGATTGTGTGTGGTGCGGCGGTGCGTCGTGGGCCTCGTGGAGCGCGCGAGATTTTCCGAGGGGAGCGTTTCGGCGACGGCGGCGCAGTCGGGTAGGTCCCGTGTGTTAATTTTACGGTATTTTTAGCACAGTTTTGGAGCGATATTTTGGACTGTGAATTGACCCCCCTTGCTCTTATCTGTGCTTGGGACTGTGTTTTTCTACACCGTTTTGCGTGCGGTCCCCAACGGCGTGCTCCGTTTTGCGTGCGGACTCCGTTTTGCGTGCGGATTCTGACACCGTGCTACGTTTTGCGTGCGGACTTCGTCTTGCCTGCGGATTTCGGCACCGTACACCGTTTTGCGTGCGGACTCCGTTTTACGTGTGGACTCCGGCACTGTGCACCGTTTTGCGTGCGGACTCCGTTTTGCGTGCGGATTTCGGCACCGTGCTCCATTTTGCGTGCGGACTCCGGCAGCGGACATCGTTTTGAGTGCGGATCGCGTGGAGGCCAATTGCAAGTGTCTACGAGCAATTGGTGGCACATCGAGGTGGGTGACCTTATCTCCAAGTTTTATGGACTGTACAGTATTTCTACTGATGTAGGACTATGCATGATAGCTTATTTTCTTGTGTAGCATGCTAGATTGTAGGAATTGTTATTCCTTTTATCATCTGTTAATATAGTTATCTTGGAACTTGACCTAGCGCCCCCGTCATATGTTGCATGTGTAACCAGACCAGTAGAAAACCCTCACTTGGGCTAGGGTTATTTATGCTTAGACATCCACACTGTTCTTTCATTCCTGGACATAGTGTTATCCTCGCCCGGGTAGTGGGTCGAGAGGTCGGGCCTTTCTTTTAGTGTGGGATGCTTTTGCACTCTTGCTTCGGAGCAGAGTGGAGTCTGGTAGTTGTAGTGGGTTGCTTACCTGTGCCGGGAGCCGTTTGGGTAAACGGTAGTCCCGGGAGGTCTTGTTTCCCTGTTGTGCCGTCGTGGAGGGAGCCGTTGCGCAGACGGCAGTCCCGGGCCGTTGAGTATCTTCCGATCAGTGTTGTTGGGAACCGTTGGGGTTGACGGTGGTCCCAGGTCGTTGAATGTTGTCCGACCTGTTTTGTTACCCTGAGTTGTGGGTCGTTCCTGGCTGTGGAGTACCTCCAGCCAGTGTGCTTTGTGCTGCGAGCTGTTGGAGAGGCTAGTGTCTCGTGTTTCGTATGAGCTGATCAGCTGAGTCGTCGAGAGTGCTCCGATTGTGGTGCGAGATATTTTGGGATCTTGAGTCCTACCGTTCTGAGAGTGAGCGTGGATTTTGACTAGCCTGCATATGCCAATGTTTGATACTCTATGCCGCGCCGTTTTCCTCAGTTGGAGTCGCGCCCCCTGAGATGCCGCTGTGGATACGATGGTTGGCCTATTGAGGCAGTTTCCCGCAGTGGAGGCAACGATGGGCCTGTTTAGGCAGTTTTGCGCGAGGGATGAGTTAGTCGGACAGGACGCCCCACGTAAATGCCGTCCTCTTGTGGATGTGTGGTAGTGGGCAGGTGCGTTCCTAGTCGACAGGCGCAGGCTTGACTGGACCCTATGAGGCAGTCAGTTCGATTGGGTCGATTGAGCACCTTGGGTGCGAGTGGTCACTTTTACATTCATCTGTTCCACTTTTTGAGTATCTAGATAGAGGCATGGTAGCTGTAGAGTAGCTCCAGCTTTTCTTGTTCAGATTTTATTGCACTGTTATCTTTTTACCTCTAGTAGACTTAGTGGGCAGACCGTTGGGCTTGTTGACGGCACCCGCTGAGAACTACTGTGGGAAGTAGTTCTCACACCCGTCGTGGTGTCTTTTCCCCAGGGACTTCTTCTCCTGTCCTGTGCTCCTGTTGCTGATCCTTCTGACCGAGGCGAGGGAGTCGCGAGCTAGTTCCCTACCAATCGTTGGAGTGTAGCGGTACCTCTTCCGAGGAGAGCTTCAGTAGATTAGTTTACTACTTTTACCTCTGTTGAGAGAACTTTGTTGTGAGGTATAGAGTTGTACTTTTCCTTTACAGTTTGAGAGACTGTTGTAGTGAGGATATTTTTGTTGTGAGAGCTTGTACACTGATGTTTTTATTGGAGATATCTCCCTTTTGAGTTTTGTATCAGAGGACTTTGTATACGATCGTATTTGGGAGATGGATATTGTATTATTTTCAGTTGTACAGTGTTTGGATTTCAGTCTTTAGTTGTTTACTTTCAGCTCTGATATCTGTGTACTGCAGTTGATTCTTTATGCAGGTTAGACGCTTCGTCTGTACGGCAGTTTCCGTACAGATGGCGGATCTGTTAGCGAGCCCGGGTCGCAGTTTCGACCCCGGGGCGTGACAGATTAGAGTGGTATCAGAGCCTAGGTTGTAGGTTGTGGTGGACTTAGAAACCCTAGGCTTGTGGTTGGACATTAGGATGACTACGTGAGAGTCGTGACTCATAGCGAGAGTCCTGATTGAGTTTTATACCCCTCCCAAGAGACGGGATGAGTGATTGGCATGTTTATTCTCCTAATCGATTATGTTGGCTGCAGGCAACATAATGCTATGGAATGGATGACATGTCTTAGACTTTCGCTGGATTGGGTCGTATGATTGTTGTGTCCTGACGTTTGTTGTTTTGCAGTGGGTTGCGATACCCCTGAGACATCGTGTTGTGAAGAGGACACACCCCGCACCTGATGAGTACCCGAGCAGCGGGAGACAGAGCTTTCAGAGCAGAGCGAGACCCAGGAGTTTGTGTGCTGAGATAGTTTCCCACTTTAGCCGAGAAGGGCCGAATCCCTGAACGGTAAAGGATCGAGAACTTCGATAGGCTGAGCCTAAAATCTGTTCTTGTTTGATTGGGGTTCTAGGCACTGGTCTATCGGGATTTTCGGATTTTTGCCACGTCAGTCGGTTCTTCTCGCCTATGAGTGGGGTGTTGTTGTGGGAGCCGTTTGGAGTGACGACGGTCCCAGCTGTGTAGATACATGCCCTGGCCGAGATACCAGGAGGACACTTTTCCCTGGCCGAGTTACCAGGAGGATACTTTCCACTGGCCGAGCTACCAGATGGATGCATTGCCCCTGGCCGAGTTACCAGGTGGGCACATGCCATGGCCGAATTACCAGGAGGATACTTTCCACTGGCCGAGCTACCAGTGGCGATGCCGCCTAGTGAGGGGCGATGCCGCCTAGTGAGTGGCGATGCCGCCCAGTGAGAGGCGATGCCGCCCAGTGAGGGGCGATGCCGCCTAGTGAGTGGCGATGCCGTCCAGTGAGAGGCGATGCCGCCCAGTGAGGGGCGATGCCGCCTAGTGAGGGGCGATGCCGCCTAGTGAGTGGCAATGCCGCCCAGTGAGAGGCGATGCCGCCTAGTGAGGGGCGATGCCGCCTAGTGAGTGGCGATGCCGCCCAGTGAGTGGCGATGCCGCCCAGTGAGGGGCGATGCCGCCTAGTGAGTGGCGATGCCGCCCAGTGAGAGGCGATGCCGCCCAGTGAGGGGCGATGCCGCCTAGTGAGTGGCGATGCCGCCCAGTGAGGGGCCATGCCGCCTAGTGAGGGGGCGATGTGACACCCCCGGAATTTGGATTAGTCCTCTATATAAATGATATAATAGGACTAAATCTCTAACCCGGCTATAGCATTTTGGATGCTAGCGAGATCCAAGAGGAACATGAGAGTTAAGCGTGCTAGAGCTAGAGTAGTTCTAGGATGGGTGACCCCCTGGGAAGTGGGGCGTCACAGTTGGTATCAGAGCCATTCACCAGCCGGAAATTTGAGATGAGTCTCGGCTGAGCCAGGGTTATATAGCGGGTAGAGCGAGGCTCCCCGGCTAATGACCGTTGTGAGTGGAGTGCAGCTCCTCACAAGGTCGGCTAAGGCTAGCGAGACGAGTCTCACATCGTCTGGTGCTTGTGAGTGTGCTTGAGCCTGACGTGGACGTCAGGGCTTAAAGGGGGGAAGAATGTGACACCCCCGGAATTTGGATTAGTCCTCTATATAAATGATATAATAGGACTAAATCTCTAACCCGGCTATAGCATTTTGGATGGTAGCAAGATCCAAGAGGAACATGAGAGTTAAGCGTGCTAGAGCTAGAGTAGTTCTAGGATGGGTGACCCCCTGGGAAGTGGGGCGTCACAGGCGATGCCGCCTAGTGAGTGGCGATGCCGCCCAGTGAGAGGCGATGCCGCCTAGTGAGAGGCGATGCCGCCTAGTGAGGGGCGATGCCGCCTAGTGAGTGGCGATGCCGCCCAGTGAGAGGCGATGCCGCCCAGTGAGGGGCGATGCCGCCTAGTGAAGGGCGATGCCGCCCAGTGAGTGGCGATGCCGCCCAGTGAGGGGCGATGCCGCCCAGTGAGGGGCGATGCCGCCTAGTGAGGGACGATGCCGCCCAGTGAGAGGCGATGCCGCCCAGTGAGTGGCGAAGGTTTGGCCTGTTGAGGCGATTTTTACCTCCGGCCGAGTTACCAGGTGGTTACTTTAGTGAGATTGAGTTGATCTGGCAGGACGCCGAGAAGTGGTGGCGTCAAGTTCGTCCTGTTGGACTACCGGGAGCGCAGTTGTTGACTTGGAACTAGTTTCGTGCTTTGCGGCTCAGGACCTTCTTTCCTGACAATGTAAGCAGTAACGGGAAGAGGATCTTAGACTCCTGCAGCAGGGGAGTCGACCTCTTCTGGAGTTTGTTCGCGAGTTTTGCGATTATTGAGCGGTGTACCCCATGTTGCCTGGATGAGGCCCAGGAGGTTGTGTTAGGTGGGAGAGTGATGGCATAGCATGTGTCATAGTAGAGTTTTCTCTGAGCATAGTACTTATGACTTATTGCCAGTGGTGAGTAGATGCATCATTTTATCTTCTGTCGCCACTGTGTTAGGGACAGTTGTGTGCTTGTGTTAGCTGGACCTAGAACCCAGAACCTTTTTGACATACACATGATTTTTAGTTTATCGATGTTTTCTTCCAAGCATCGAAGGGCCGCTGAAGTCTGTTTTTGTTTGATTGGACAAAGGCATCAGCCCTTCGGGGTTTGGGTAAATCCTTGTTTTCTAACTGTTTTTCCTAAAAGAACTAAAAATCATTAAAATAGTTTTCAGTAATTAATGTCATCCCATTTTCGTGTAAACTTCCCCACTCGTAAGGATCCGAGTGGTCTGGGTTCTAGGGGCCATTCCTTTGTCGGGACGAAAGCCACTGGGGCCGAGCCTGGAACCGGTTCTTATTTGATAGGGTTGTGGGTGTCGGCCTCCCGGAACTTTCGTGTGACGCCCCACTTCCCAGGGGGTCACCCATCCTAGAACTACTCTAGTTCTAGCACGCTTAACTCTCATGTTCCTCTTGGATCTTGCTACCATCCAAAATGCTATAGCCGGGTTAGAGATTTAGTCCTATTATATCATTTATATAGAGGACTAATCCAAATTCCGGGGTGTCACATTCTTCCCCCCTTTAAGCCCTGACGTCCACGTCAGGCTCCAGCACACTCACAAGCACCAGGCGATGTGAGACTCGTCTCGCTAGCCTTAGCCGACCTTGTGAGGAGCTGCACTCCACTCACAACGGTCATTAGCCGGGGAGCCTCGCTCTACCCGCTATATAACCCTGGCTCAGCCGAGACTCATCTCACATTTCCGGCTGGTGAATGGCTCTGATACCAACTGTGACGCCCCACTTCCCAGGGGGTCACCCATCCTAGAACTACTCTAGCTCTAGCACGCTTAACTCTCATGTTCCTCTTGGATCTTGCTACCATCCAAAATGCTATAGCCGGGTTAGAGATTTAGTCCTATTATATCATTTATATAGAGGACTAATCCAAATTCCGTGGTGTCACATTTCGGGCCCTAGTTGGTATCTTCTGCGTGTTGTACCGGGGTTGTCGTGTTCCCGAACTGTAAGTGGGTCGGGAACTTTGATAGGCGGAGCCTAGAGTCTGTTCTTGTTTGATAGGGTTCCAAGCACCGACCTATCGGGTTTTCCAAACCCTTATGGTGTCGGCCCTTCCTCAGCTCCTGGATTTCGAGGTAGTGTTGGGTATAGGACTGTGAGGATCTGAGACCTTGATGCTTGAGTGATGCCACACCGTTGATACACGGTGGTGATGCCACACCGTTGATACACGGTGGTGATGCCACACCGTTGATACACGGTGGTGATGCCACGCTGTTGATACACGGCAGTGATGCCACGTTGTAGGTACACAACGGTGAGAGTTTTTGGATGGTTCGGACTTTTGACCGCGAGTTTGGGCTTTAGCATTATGATCGCCTTGCGAGCCAGATTTCAGTCCCGTTCACCGACGGTTTGGTCCCCGTCAGGGTGTTCTTTATTAGTTGAGGGATCGACTTCGACCCGTGGGTCCGTTGGGGTTATGATAGCATGTTGAGCGACCAACTGTGGCACGAGATTGTGTCTCTTGTGGTTCCCTTTTGAGGGTAGCCTGCAGTTGTGTAGTCCACTCGAGTGGGTTTGGATCGGGAAGCAACTGAGTGAAGACCCCAGCTTATTGGTTTCCCTTCCTCATTGGATGAATGTGTAGGGTATATGTCGGGTCATCTTGTTGAGGTTGGCACCATGATGTGGTTTGGTGCGTGTTGCACTAGTGGTTATTTCAATTTCCCCCAGCCTCTTATTGGAGCCCCTTTGGTATTTCACATCTCAGCTCAGGAGTGATGTGTTTTTCCTCGCCCGTGATTGACTTGCCCTTTTGAGATCTGCGGTTGTTGGAGTACGAGGGACGCCCGTTGCAATTTCTGTTACGGAATTTGAGTTGGCGTAGTTTCGTGAAAGTCTCAAGTCTTGAAGATTGAAGGTGAAGAAAGTTGGATCATTTAACTCAATCTCAAGAAAGAAGAATTCAAAAGGATCAGGTATGTTTAACTAAAGAATTTGTGTGATCCGAATACTTCTTGTAGTGTAGAAACACTTGGAAGAATCTTTCATTGCATAAAAATCAAAAACTGGACTTGGGACATGTTCAGGATCCGGATCAGGTTGTTCGATCCGGATCCCGAAGGTGGTTCGTTCATACATCGTCGCAATCCGGATCGTAGTCTCTTGATCCGGATCCCGAACGTTGAGTTTACCATCTACCTTGAACGATCCGGATCTTGCTTCGCAATCCGGATCCCGAACGTTGATGTTTGGTGAACTGTATGAACGATCCGGATGGTAGTCACATGATCCGGATCCCGAACCTTCGTTTTTCTGGAATTGGCTGTTTTGTTATGACGATCCGGATCCTAGTTATCACGATCCGGATCGCCGTCCGTAAATATCCAGAAATGGCAGGTTTTTGATTCTTATCTCCTTCCTAGGGTTTCTAACCTATAAATACACCCTATGACTCCTTTTCTAGGGAAATCCACATAGCCGTCATTTTCATATATCATCATATACGGCTATAGATCCACATATAGAGAAGAAAGGAAATCATTAGAGAATACTCTATGTTTCTTCATCTATATTGATTAGTTTGATTCTAGGTTTTCATACTCACATCTTGAGTTGAATCAAACTAATGAATACTTAGATGGTATTTCCGATCTATCTTTGATCTAAGTATTCGGCGGATCATCACCACCCAAAAACAACGATTTACCCCAAAAATCGGCGCGTGGATTCGCGTGTCCTTGTGGATTCAAGGTTCATTCGCTCTCGTGGATTCGGAGCGAGGCACGTTCGTGGATTCGAAGGGTGCTATTGGGTGAAGACCGTGGATTCGGTCGGACGTCGTGGATTCGACGTTGGACGCCGTGGATTCGGCGTTGGGCGCAGATCGTGGATTCGAGAAGCGTCGGAGCGAGCGGAGAAGATCCTCTAGGAGCGTATGGAAAAGGTTGAGTCGTAAGTGTGTACGGTAAATCACCTTGTACGTGTTTTAATTCTAGTGGATTTCTGCCGTGTTATCGGTCCCGTGGTTTTTTACTCCGGTGATGGAGTTTTCCACGTAAAAATCTTGCGTGTTATTTTATTTTCCGCATTGGGTTTTATCGCAACGATTTTTGGAGTGTTTATACGTTTACACCTATTCACCCCCCTCTAGGTGTTTCTTCCCCTATTTAGATCCGTATTATATACGACCCAACAAGTGGTATCAGAGCGGGAATAGGGTTGTGAACAATGGTTGAAGGTGGAAACATCAATCGACCCCCTTTCTTTGATGGAACAAATTATGCGTACTGGAAAGTACGGATGAAAGCCTTTTTATCTTCCATCGACGAAAGGGTGTGGCATTCAATTGAATCAGGATGGACTAATCCAACTGAACTTATCTCTGATGTTCACACCTTAAAACCTAGGTCGAAATGGACCAAGGAAGAGTTTGAGTTATCTTCTTACAATGGCAAGGGAATTAATGCTATTTTTAATGCCTTATCTCAAACTGAATTCTCTCGCGTCTCGGCATGTGAGACTGCGAAAGAAATCTGGGATGTTCTTCAGGTTACACATGAGGGAACTAACCTCGTGAAGATTCAGAAACTGCAAATGCTTACGAGCAAGTTTGACTCTATCTTAATGGCAGAAAATGAATCTTTCACGGACTACTATACACGATTGCAAGACATCGTAAACTCATGTGCTAATCTGGGAGAGAAGATTCCAGAATTTAAGATTGTAAGAAAATCTTAAGAACTCTTCCTGAACGATTTCGCCCAAAGGTTACTGCCATTGAAACTATTAAACACCCGGACGAAATACGTGTAGAAGAATTAGTTGGTTCATTACAAACTTATGAAATGACTTTTAATACTAACAATTCTTCTGGAAAAGCATCCACTTCTAAGTCTTCAGGTTATGCGTTGAAAACAACTAAGGAAGAAGACGCGGATACATCCTCCTCGGACGATGACGAGAACCTCTCTATGGAGGAATTTGAGAAGCAGCTCGCTCTCTTGACAAGGAATTTTCGCCGCAACTTTCGAAGGGGTAATTCAAGCAAATCTCCATCCTTCAGAAAGTGGAACAAAGGCAAGGGTACTCCAAGTCACAAGTCAAGAAAGCAGGAGAACTTCTCAAAGGATAAGAAAAGTTCAGAAGGACAACTGCAATGCTTCAAATGTCGAGGCTACGGCCACATTGCAACGGAGTGTCCTAATAAGTATCCAGCAAAGAAGAAGGCGATGCAAGTCGTCACTTGGGATGACAACTCAGCGTCAAATGAGTCGTCTTCAAGTGATGAAGAAAAGAGCTCCACGGCATTCCACGCGTCCACATCTTCACCATTCATGTGCTTTATGGCAAATACATCTGAGTCGTTGTCCAACTCCACTGTTGAAAAGAACGCAACGGACAACGAATCGGATGATTCGGAAGGTGAAGATTTTGCTCTAGCCTACCACAGACTTTTGAGGGACTCAAAGAAAGTGGCTAAGCAAAACAAGAGTTTGAGAGGGAGATTGCATGATCTCGAAGAAGAAGCAAAAAGAGCGACTTCTCTCTCAAACGCTCTTGAAGTGGAAAGGGAAAACCTGATAAAAGAAAATGCTTCCCTTCAAGAGTCCAATGAGCAACTTGAAAAGGAAAATACAAATCTGGTGGATAACGCGAATCACTTTTCAAAGCTCTACAACGAGGCTCGACAGGATAACCTGGAAATGACAAAGACCATTTTCCAACTCAAGAATGACTTACAGCGATTCTCTTCAGGAAGGAGTAAGTTGGATAGACTTCTTGGTCTTGGTCAATCAAATAGGTTCGGCCTCGGATACACTCAAACTGGAAACAGTCCAAGTTCGAGTGAGACAGTTTTTGTGCCTCAGTCGGTATCTCCTCCTCCGACACCGGAATTCAAGACAAACAACGACAACAAACCTACTTCATCCTCTTTGGGATCGTCAAGATCTAAGGTATGTTTTCGTTGTGGTGTTTCAGGGCACATAAGAAGATATTGCAAGACGGGAGTCGAACGCTCATCTCAAGCACCTCTTGCATCAACTACCAAAAAGGCTCCTTTCCGGAAATCAAAGCAAAACTTTTCAAATGAAAAGAGACTTGGTAGTTCACCGCGCAAGACGACTTCATCAAGGAGCAACAATCGTTTTAACAAGACGCTTTCACCTAGGCACAAAACTTCACGACCATTACAGACGCATTCCAAAAAGGTTTGGGTGCGCAAAGGTGAAATTTTCCCTTGTCTTGTTTCCAATATTTCCTTGCATGCATATGATAGCTCGTCTTGGTATCTGGATAGCGGGTGTTCCCGTCACATGACCGGTGACAAAAATAGTTTTCAAAATCTTGAGAAAATCTCCGGAGGACACGTTGTTTTCGGAGACGGTCGATCTTCCAAAATTGTTGGAAAAGGGACGGTAGCTATTCCAGATGGCCCGATTTTGAAAAACGTCTTATTTGTTGATGGCCTTAAGACTAACCTCATAAGCATAAGTCAACTTTGCGACAATGGTTTTTCAGTTAACTTTTCATCGGTTGAATGCGTTGTAACTGATAAGGACCATGCTTTCTTTCTAAAAGGGGTTAGATCTGAAAACAATTGTTATGTTGTTCCTAACAAATTTTCTGAAAATTGTAACTTAGCCGCTTTGAATAATGAAACTCTTTGGCACGAAAGGCTAGGTCACTTAAATTTTAAGGAACTTACTAGAATTTCAAACAAGGACGTGGTCAAGGGGATTCCAAAGCTTTTATTTAAACAAAACGTTGTGTGTGGTGGTTGCCAAAAGGGAAAACAGTCTAGGACTGCACACAAGAACTTGAACCACGTTGGTACAAAACGGCCCTTGGAACTTTTGCACATGGACTTAATGGGGCCGACCCGTCAACCATCTTTGGGAGGTAAATGGTACATCTTTTTATTGGTTGATGATTTCTCTCGGTTTTCTTGGGTAGCATTTTTGAGAGAGAAAGCTGATACGTTTGACTCTTTTCATGAGATTTGCCATCGTATTATGATTGAAAAGAATGAAAAGATCATTCGTGTTAGAAGTGATAGGGGTGGAGAATTCATAAATTCAAAATTCATTGACTTTTGTACTTCAAATGGCATTAAGCATGAATTCTCGGCACCCTATACACCTCAGCAGAATGGTGTTGTTGAGCGCAAAAACAGGGTTGTTCAAGAGATGGCGCGTGTGATGCTTCATAGCCGGAAATTACCGCTACATTTTTGGGCTGAAGCTGTGAACACCGCTGTCTATGTCATTAACAGAGTGTATTTGCGCCCAGGAACCTTGAATACACCATATGAGCTGTGGTTTAGTAGAAAACCGGATATCAAGTACTTTCGTATCTTCGGGAGTCGATGTTACATCTTACGTGACCGTGAAAATCTTGGAAAGTTCGACTCTCGAAGTGATGAAGGGATCTTTTTGGGTTATTCTACGAATAGCAGAGCATATCGAGTATTTAACATTGAATCTAAGACGATCATAGAATCTATAAATGTTAAAGTGGATGAAGCTTCTCATTTTGAATCTGAAAAATCTACCCTCGATATCTCTCTAGATGATGATTCTCCTGCTAGTGCATCTTCTCATAATAATACTTCCAATAGTAATGATGCATCTAATGGTTCTTCTAGTTTATCTGATGTGCAGGAATCATCTCGTGTACCTCCGAGTACTCCGTTTCAACAAACGCTACGAATCTCCAAGGATCATCCGGAATCGAACATCATTGGAGATCCACAAGAAGGAGTTAGAACTCGAAGGCAGTTGGTTTGCGGATTTGCTTGCTACGTATCTTTAATCGAACCAAAGACAATAGATGAAGCTCTTCAGGATGACTACTGGATTAAAGCAATGCAGGAAGAGCTCCATCAATTTGAGCGAAACAAAGTCTGGGAATTAACGAAGCCTCCAAAGCAACATAATGTGATAGGTACCAAATGGATCTTCAAGAACAAGAAAGATGAAGATGGTACTATCATCAGGAACAAGGCACGACTAGTTGCTCAAGGCTACTCTCAAGTAGAAGGTATAGACTTTGACAAAACTTTCGCCCCTGTAGCTAGACTCGAGTCCATTCGTATATTGTTTGCTATTGCTTGTCATTTTAAAATCAAATTATTTCAAATGGACGTCAAGAGCGCATTTCTAAATGGGTTTTTAAATGAGGAAGTTTATGTAGCTCAACCGAAAGGTTTTGTAGATCATAAACAACCTAACCATGTTTTTCGTTTGAAAAAGGCTCTTTACGGTCTGAAACAAGCACCGCGAGCATGGTACGAAAGGTTAACAAAGCACCTTTTGGAGAAGGGCTATACTCGAGGGGGGAGCTGACAGGACTCTCTTTGTGAAGCATTATCAAAATAATTTCATTGTAGCACAAATCTATGTCGATGACATTGTATTTGGTGCAACAAAAGATAATGATGCTTCTAAATTCGCGGAGACCATGGAAAGCGAATTTGAGATGTCCATGATGGGCGAACTGTCTTATTTTCTTGGATTGCAAATTAAACAAAATGATGAAGGTATTCACTTGAGTCAATCCAAGTATGCACTGGAGTTGGTCAAAAAGTTTGATCTAGAAAATTGTAAAGATTTTCCAACTCCAATGGGAACTAGCCACAAGGGACTTGGAAGTGAATCACATAGTGAGAATGTAGACGAGAAACTGTATAGAAGTATGATTGGAAGTCTACTTTACCTCACGGCTAGTCGCCCGGATATATCCTTTAGTGTTGGGATTTGCGCGAGATATCAATCAGCACCAAAGGAGGTTCACCTGAAAGCGGTGAAACGGATCATCCGGTATATCAAAGGATCAATTAATTTCGGAATTTGGTATCCTATGGGAACAAGTTTGGATATTGTTGGATACTCAGATGCTGATTGGGCAGGATCAGTGGATGATCGGAAAAGCACGAGTGGTGCATGCTTCTATCTAGGCCATTGCCTTGTTGCATGGCACAGTAAAAAGCAGAATTGCATAGCACTCTTGACTGCCGAAGCGGAATACATTTCAGCTGGAAGTTGCTCAACTCAACTCATTTGGATGAAAAGCGTATTGAGTGACTTCCGCATTTCAGCATCTTCGGTAACAAGTCTTTGTGACAACACAAGTGCAATTAAACATTTCTAAAAACCCTGTGTTGCACTCTAGAACAAAACTTATTGAACTTAGATATCATTTTCTTAGAGAGCTAGTTGAATCAAATACTCTTCAACTTTCATATATTTCAACTGAGGATCAATTAGCTGACATTTTAACAAAACCTTTGGATCAAAAACGTTTTATTCATTTACGAAAAGCAATTGGGATGCTTTCCTTGAAATAATCTTCTTTTTGAAATCTTTGCTTAGGATAGGTTTTGTATTTGTTTTTGTTTTGTTCTTTATCTATGTTTGTACATAGGACATTAATTGAGCATAGATCATAATTGACTTTAATTGCATCTTTTCGCACATTTAGAAATTTATTATGCTTTTGCCATCATAATATTTCACTGTTGCAATGATCATTTATGTTAATTAAATCATCTTCTAAAGTGATCAAAGTCAATTTCTCTCTCTCTATGATCTCTTGGTATAGTCATTATCTTATTTGACTGTTTAGTCGAGTATGAAATCGAGATCAATTTTTGGTTGAATACTTTATATCTTAAATAATTGATAGCCAATTGAGGGGGAGTCAAAGATAATGTAAAATGCTCAAAAGATGTGGAAAGAGTTACATCCCAATGAGGAGTGTGAAAACTACCACCACATGGAGGAAAGAGCTACCACCTCGGTCGTCCGAGTATTGTGTGCAGCTACCACATGTATAACCAAGCATGGTTGTTCAAATTTTTGATTAAGTAAAATGCATATTGAAATACTTGACTCTGTCAATTTCAAGGTTGGTATAAGGTGGGATTTTAAAGAAAGATGCTCAAAGAGCCACTCTCTTCAAACAGATTGTCTAGAAATATTATCTACCATATTTGGGATTTCAAACATCTATTGATCTTTGTATTTCATTTTCTTTACTGAATTGATGATTTGATAAAGGCATTACTCATAAGATCAAGTTAGATGTGATTGAAGGTGTTCAACTTTAAGGGATTTAATTTTTGTAAATTTTCGTTTCATTTTTGGATATTATTGATAGATTTGGCATAATCTAATTCTTGTTGTATGAAACGATGATTTTTGTTTAAAAGTTGATACACATTTGTGCTTACAATCTTTTTCTGGATTTTCCTGAATTTCTCTGAAATTTTCTAAAGAAAAAGTTGGGGCCGATCCGGATCGGGCTAGATGATCCGGATCCCGAACGCAGGAATTCTTCTGCGGGCTGACGATCCGGATATGTATCTGCCGATCCGGATCCCGAACGCAGTTTCTTACTGCGGGTAGCCGATCCGGATCGCAGTTATGAACTGATCCGGATCGCGGCTAGGTTTTATAAGGAACGAAAGGGGTTTTGATTTCTTTACTCCAATCTTTTGTTCCGAAGTTTCCAGAGCCTCTCTCTCTAGATTCATCCTCCTTGGAAGCTTTCAAACTCAAGTGCTTCAATTCCAAGTAAGTTTTATTGATCAAAATCTCGGTTTTTTCATCGTTTTTCTCTTTTCCCTCCTCAAACGCACGAATTTCTTGGATCAACTTTGTTTGTGGATGGTTTTGATCAAATTTCTTTTGAAATAAGAACTCTGGTTTGTTTAGTTTTGATTATATGCTAGGTTTTCTCCTGATTAACGGATTTTTAGGCTTCGATTTCTAAAATTTCGGTTTTTAGGGCATATAATAAGGATTTCGAAAATTCATGCAATTGATCTTTTTAAAGTCCTTTTGCAAAACTAATTTGATTCTTAGTCTCTCTACATGATAATGATTCTTGGATATAATTTTTCAATTTTTGAAAACTAAGAATTTTTGTGTTCTTGAGTTGGTCTTCACAGGATTTAAATCTTCTCAAAGCACTTGGATCAATGGGATTCTCATGGATCATCTTTTGTTGGTCACAATAGTGCACACTCGGGCCACAACAAATTAAAGAGAGCTAAGAAAACACAACAAAAAAGGTGAATTTGTCGAGGTCAGTGATACAGAGGTGGATTGTCACGAGATAGATTGGACTGCATTGACAGATGATGATGAATCATTGCCTGAACAAAAGGCGTCCGATGCTTCGAAAGGAAAAGCACCCATGGACAAAAGGAAAAGCGCCTATGACTAAACCAACCATCTCTGTGAAAAGGAAACGAGTAACTAGACGTTTTGGACTACGACGAGACGCTGATTTTAACACACCGTATAGTTTCCTGACTCCCCGCCTCGCGTGGAAGGAGTGTTCGTCAGCATGGATCGCGTTCGAGCGTTTGAAACGTCGGGAATGCATCGGTGAACGTCATGTCAACATTGAAGCTCTCCGAAATCACTCACCTGAGTTTGGAACCTTGATTGAGCAAGGTAATCTCATCCAAGTCTGCCGATTCCCGAACTACTTGGGTATTGTTTTGTATCGTGTAAGGACCTTCTACACGAATGCAACACATCTTCAAGAGGAGAACATGGATCAATGCATTTCTATACAATTATCCAAGGGATGAAACGTAAAATCACTCCGCAGCTAATTGGCGAAGTCCTTGAATGGAATCTAACCCACATCGGGACTCAACTTTTTGAAAGGAAGAAGTTTGACGAATGCCTTGTGGCGACAGTGATAGATAAAATTTGTTTGGAAGGAACGAATTCAGCTAATGGTAAAAGTGTAAAATCCAAACATCTTCGACTGGAGTACCGATTTCTAAATTTCATCACGTGTTACAAACATTCTACCTAACATGCAGACTAAGGTCGTGAGATGGGAGAGACTGCTGTTCCTTAATCTCTTAGGTCATCCCTCTGAGGCTGCTAGGATTGAACATGAATATCCCCTACATAATTTGGAATAGAATGTCAAGATATTTGTGCATCCCTCATCCTTTCTGAGCGACTTCCGTTTCCGTTAATCATCATGAGGATCTTACAAAGTTTGACATCGATATAAGCTCGACCATCTTATCAACACTGTTGGGGGATGATAGATGAGTCAACGATTGTGAAGTCACTTCAACAATTACCACAGTGTTACTCCGACACATTCCACTGGAAAGAAAACCTTGTGTCGGCACCTCGGCCTCACCGTCTCAACAAGCATCAGAACAAAGGCCGAATGTCTGAAGAACTCGAGATCACTAACGGCATCCCAAATTACATTGACCAAGAAAGTAAATTCAATGAGGAAATTGATCAAGAACATGTTCACTAAGATGGGATATAGTGCGTCTGAGGACTCAGACTCGGATGACTAATTTGTGCTTTAAACAATTTTGTGCAGATTTGTGCAGGATTTTATCTTTTTAGACTTAGTTCAGCTTTTAGGACATTACTTTAGTTCTAGTTCTTATTTTTCGGAACAATTTTTGAAATCTTTAACTCTCCTTAAATTTTGTGTTTTTGGCTAATTTTGTGACAAAAAGGGGGAGAGAGTTATAGAGAACTTGAACAATGATTGATTGAACATGATGATGTGTTGGAACATCAAAGGTAAGTTGAACACAAAGGTAAGTAGAACTTCAACTTTTGGTTTTTCCATTTGTTTGAATGCATGCCTCGACTACTATTTGCTAACTATTTGGGCATGTAATATAACTAACAAGTTGATGTTCACTAACAAGTTTGTGACACTTGGTTTGATTGCATAGAAGATATGTTGGTTCTTAACTCTGATCATTACATATCTATATATATTAGTTTGTCACAAACATGTTCATGACATTTGGTTTTTACGTGCAAAGAAGATATGTTGGGTTTTTTTTACTATGATCCAGTTTACATATCTGAATATAAATGTCATGGTAAGTATAAATGAGTTTAAACTTCATCTCTGTTTGTGGTTTTTGAATGATACAAAATTCTTGAGGTATCTATCTAACGATTTCTTTTGTCAAGAATGATTCTTTTTGCAGAGAGTACAGATGTCTAAGTCTAGAGTCTGTTTTAGGAGTTTAACTCATATTGTATTTTTGGATCTCCATTGTAAATTTTTGTTGTATGGTGATAGCAACAAAAATATCTTTTTTTGAATTTTCTTTAGTGGATCTATGTTTTGTCACGAAACCGCCAAAGGGGGAGATTGTTACGGAATTTGAGTTGGCGTAGTTTCGTGAAAGTCTCAAGTCTTGAAGATTGAAGGTGAAGAAAGTTGGATCATTTAACTCAATCTCAAGAAAGAAGAATTCAAAAGGATCAGGTATGTTTAACTAAAGAATTTGTGTGATCCGAATACTTCTTGTAGTGTAGAAACACTTGGAAGAATCTTTCATTGCATAAAAAAATCAAAACTGGACTTGGGACATGTTCAGGATCCGGATCAGGTTGTTCGATCCGGATCCCGAAGGTGGTTCGTTCATACATCGTCGCAATCCGGATCGTAGTCTCTTGATCCGGATCCCGAACGTTGAGTTTACCATCTACCTTGAACGATCCGGATCTTGCTTCGCAATCCGATCCCGAACGTTGATGTTTGGTGAACTGTATGAACGATCCGGATCGTAGTCACATGATCCGGATCCCGAACCTTCGTTTTTCTGGAATTGGCTGTTTTGTTATGACGATCCGGATCCTAGTTATCACGATCCGGATCGCCGTCCGTAAATATCCATCCAGAAATGGCAGGTTTTTGATTCTTATCTCCTTCCTAGGGTTTCTAACCTATAAATACACCCTATGTCTTTTTCTAGGGAATCCACATAGCCGTCATTTTCTATATCATCTTATACGGCTATAGATCCACATATAGAGAAGAAAGGAAATTTAGAGAATACTCTATGTTTCTTCATCTATATTGATTAGTTTGATTCTAGGTTTTCATACTCACATCTTGAGTTGAATCAAACTAATGAATACTTAGATGGTATTTCCGATCTATCTTTGATCTAAGTATTCGGCGGATCATCACCACCCAAAAACAACGATTTACCCAAAAATCGGCGCGTGGATTCGCGTGTCCTTGTGGATTCAAGGTTCAATCGCTCTCGTGGATTCGGAGCGAGGCACGTTCGTGAGTATCGGGTGCTATTGGGTGAAGACCGTGGATTCGGTCGGACGTCGTGGATTCGACGTTGGACGCCGTGGATTCGGCGTTGGGCGCAGATCGTGGATTCGAGAAGCGTCGGAGCGAGCGGAGAAGATCCTCTAGGAGCGTATGGAAAAGGTTGAGTCGTAAGTGTGTACGGTAAATCACCTTGTACGTGTTTTAATTCTAGTGGATTTCTGCCGTGTTATCGGTCCCGTGGTTTTTTACTCCCGTTGATGGAGTTTTCCACGTAAAAATCTTGCGTGTTATTTTATTTCCGCATTGGGTTTTATCGCAACGATTTTTGGAGTTTTTATACGTTTACACCTATTCACCCCCTCTAGGTGTTTCTTCCCCTATTAGATCCGTATTATATACGACCCAACAATTCTGGATCAAGATGAGGAGATTGCACATCGGGCCAAACCTTACTTGTTGATGTTGTGTGATGGCGGTATACACGGGAAGTGATGTGGTGTTTCGGGGCTGGAGGCGTATTGATGGATACCGACCCGTAGTAGTTTGTGTAACACCTGAAAACTGATTTTTGTTTAACGACCTCTACCACTTTCTTTAGTGGGGAAAGAGGACATGAGGTCCCGTATGTTACGAATTTGAGTTGGCGTAGTTTCGTGAAAGTCTCAAGTCTTGAAGATTGAAGGTGAAGAAAGTTGGATCATTTAACTCAATCCAAGAAAGAATTCAAAAGGAATAGGTATGTTTACTAAGATTTTTGTGTGATCCGAATACTTCTTGTAGTGTAGAAACACTTGAAGAATCTTTCATTGCATAAATCAAAAACTGGACTTGGACATGTTCAGGATCCGGATCAGGTTGTTTCGACTCCGGATCCCGAAGGTGGTTTGTTCATACACCAGTTCAATCCGATCGTAGCCTCTCTGATCCGGATCCCGAACACTGAGTTTACCATTCTTCCTTGAACGATCCGGATCATGCTTCGCAATCCGGATCCCGAACGTTGATGTTTGGTGAACTGTATGAACGATCCGGATCAAGCACTTCGATCCGGATCCCGAACCTTCGTTTTTCTGGAATTAGCCTGACTCGTTACGACATCCGGATCACAGCTAATCCGATCCGGATCGCCGTCCGTAAATTTCCAGAAATGTTAGGTTTTTGATTCTTATCTCCTTCCTAGGGTTTCTAACCTATAAATAGCACCCTATGAGCTCTTTTCCTAGGGTAATCCGATAAAAAAGGAAAATAGCCGTCATTTTCATATTCATCTTTTACGGCTCTAGATCCACATATAGGAAGAAAGGAAATCATTAGAGAAACTACTCTATGTTCTTCATCTATATTGATTAGTTTGATTCTAGGTTTTCATACTCACATCTTGAGTTGAATCAAACTAATGAATACTTAGATGGTATTTCCTATCTATCTTTGATCTAAGTATCGGCGGATCATCACCACCCAAAAAACGATTTACCCAAAAATCGGCGCGTGGATTCGCGTGTCCTTGTGGATTCAAGGTTCAACCCGCTCTCGTGGATTCGGAGCGAGGCACGTTCGTGGATTCGAAGGGTGCTATTGGGTGAAGACCGTGGATTCGGTCGGACGTCGTGGATTCGACGTTGGACGCCGTGGATTCGGCGTTGGGCGCAGATCGTGGATTCGAGAAGCGTCGCGGAGCGAGCGGAGAAGATCCTCTAGGAGCGTATGGAAAAGGTTGAGTCGTAAGTGTGTACGGTAAATCACCTTGTACGTGTTTTAATTCTAGTGGATTTCTGCCGTGTTATCGTTCCCGTGGTTTTTTACTCCGGTGATGGAGTTTCCACGTAAAAATCTTGCGTATTATTTTTATTCCGCATGGGTTTTTATCGCAACGATTTTTTGAGTGGTTTGACGTTTACACCTTTCACCCCCCTCTAGGTGTTTTTTCCCTATTTAGATCCTTATTACATATAACTACCAACACCGAATCCCCCCCGCGTAGGGTCGCTGGTTGTGGGAAGCTTTTAGTGGCCGTTGGAGTGGTTTGCGCATTCGGGCCCGGAGAAATGGATTTTTGATGCAATTTGGAATTGTAGAGTGCTCACTGAGGCCTGCGTGGTTTGTCAGTGTGTTTGCCGCGCATGTTGGACACAAGTGGTGCTTCGGGTTTAAAATGAGATCCCGTGGGTATTTG
>CM055065.1:39684094-39767986 GCA_029204045.2 Tillandsia leiboldiana
GGATACACTCAAACTGGAAACAGTCCAGTTCGAGTGAGACAGTTTTTGTGCCTCAGTCGGTATCTCCTCCTCCGACACCGGAATTCAAGACAAACAACGACAACAAACCTACTTCATCCTCTTTGGGATCGTCAAGATCTAAGGTATGTTTTCGTTGTGTGTTTCAGGGCACATAAGAAGATATTGCAAGACGGGAGTCGAACGCTCATCTCAAGCACCTCTTGCATCAACTACCAAAAAGGCTCCTTTCCGGAAATCAAAGCAAAACTTTTCAATGAAAAGAGACTTGGTAGTTCACCGCGCAAGACGACTTCATCAAGGAGCAACAATCGTTTTAACAAGACGCTTTCACCTAGGCACAAAACTTCACGACCATTACAGACGCATTCCAAAAAGGTTTGGGTGCGCAAAGGTGAAATTTTCCCTTGTCTTGTTTCCAATATTTCCTTGCATGCATATGATAGCTCGTCTTGGTATCTGGATAGCGGGTGTTCCCGTCACATGACCGGTGACAAAATAGTTTTCAAAATCTTGAGAAAATCTCCGGAGGACACGTTGTTTTCGGAGACGGTCGATCTTCCAAATTGTTGGAAAAGGGACGGTAGCTATCCAGATGGCCCGATTTTGAAAAACGTCTTATTTGTTGATGGCCTTAAGACTAACCTCATAAGCATAAGTCACTTTGCGACAATGGTTTTTCAGTTAACTTTTCATCGGTTGAATGCGTTGTAACTGATAAGGACCATGCTTTCTTTCTAAAAGGGGTTAGATCTGAAAACAATTGTTATGTTGTTCCTAACAAATTTTCTGAAAATTGTAACTTAGCCGCTTTGAAATAATGAAACTCTTTGGCACGAAAGGCTAGGTCACTTAAATTTTAAGGAACTTACTAGAATTTCAAACAAGGACGTGGTCAAGGGGATTCCAAAGCTTTATTTAAACAAAACGTGTGTGTGGTGGTGCCAAAAGGGAAACACAGTCTAGGACTGCACACAAGAACTTGAACCACGTTGGTACAAAACGGCCCTTGGAACTTTTGCACATGGACTTAATGGGGCCGACCCGTCAACCATCTTTGGGAGGTAAATGGTACATCTTTTTATTGGTTGATGATTTTCTCTCGGTTTTCTTGGGTAGCATTTTGAGAGAGAAGCTGATACGTTTGACTCTTTTCATGAGATTTGCCATCGTATTATGATTGAAAAGAATGAAAAGATCATTCGTGTTAGAAGTGATAGGGGTGGAGAATTCATAAATTCAAAATTCATTGACTTTTGTACTTCAATGGCATTAAGCATGAATTCTCGGCACCCTATACACCTCAGCAGAATGGTGTTGTTGAGCGCAAAAAACAGGGTTGTTCAAGAGATGGCGCGTGTGATGCTTCATAGCCGGAAATTACCGCTACATTTTTGGGCTGAAGCTGTGAACACCGCTGTCTATGTCATTAACAGAGTGTATTTGCGCCCAGGAACCTTGAATACACCATATGAGGCTGTGGTTTAGTAGAAAACCGGATATCAAGTACTTTCGTATCTTCGGGAGTCGATGTTACATCTTACGTGACCGTGAAAATCTTGGAAAGTTCGACTCTCGAAGTGATGAAGGGATCTTTTTGGGTTATTCTACGAATAGCAGAGCATATCGAGTATTTAACATTGAATCTAAGACGATCATAGAATCTATAAATGTTAAAGTGGATGAAGCTTCTCATTTTGAATCTGAAAAATCTACCCTCGATATCTCTCTAGATGATGATTCTCCTGCTAGTGCATCTTCTCATAATAATACTTCCAATAGTAATGATGCATCTAATGGTTCTTCTAGTTTATCTGATGTGCAGGAATCATCTCGTGTACCTCCGAGTACTCCGTTTCAACAAACGCTACGAATCTCCAAGGATCATCCGGAATCGAACATCATTGGAGATCCACAAGAAGGAGTTAGAACTCGAAGGCAGTTGGTTTGCGGATTTGCTTGCTACGTATCTTTAATCGAACCAAAGACAATAGATGAAGCTCTTCAGGATGACTACTGGATTAAAGCAATGCAGGAAGAGCTCCATCAATTTGAGCGAAACAAAGTCTGGGAATTAACGAAGCCTCCAAAGCAACATAATGTGATAGGTACCAAATGGATCTTCAAGAACAAGAAAGATGAAGATGGTACTATCATCAGGAACAAGGCACGACTAGTTGCTCAAGGCTACTCTCAAGTAGAAGGTATAGACTTTGACAAAACTTTCGCCCCTGTAGCTAGACTCGAGTCCATTCGTATATTGTTTGCTATTGCTTGTCATTTTAAAATCAAATTATTTCAAATGGACGTCAAGAGCGCATTTCTAAATGGGTTTTTAAATGAGGAAGTTTATGTAGCTCAACCGAAAGGTTTTGTAGATCATAAACAACCTAACCATGTTTTTCGTTTGAAAAAAGGCTCTTTACGGTCTGAAACAAGCACCGCGAGCATGGTACGAAAGGTTAACAAAGCACCTTTTGGAGAAGGGCTATACTCGAGGGGGAGCTGACAGGACTCTCTTTGTGAAGCATTATCAAAATAATTTCATTGTAGCACAAATCTATGTCGATGACATTGTATTTGGTGCAACAAAAGATAATGATGCTTCTAAATTCGCGGAGACCATGGAAAGCGAATTTGAGATGTCCATGATGGGCGAACTGTCTTATTTTCTTGGATTGCAAATTAAACAAAATGATGAAGGTATTCACTTGAGTCAATCCAAGTATGCACTGGAGTTGGTCAAAAAGTTTGATCTAGAAAATTGTAAAGATTTTCCAACTCCAATGGGAACTAGCCACAAGGGACTTGGAAGTGAATCACATAGTGAGAATGTAGACGAGAAACTGTATAGAAGTATGATTGGAAGTCTACTTTACCTCACGGCTAGTCGCCCGGATATATCCTTTAGTGTTGGGATTTGCGCGAGATATCAATCAGCACCAAAGGAGGTTCACCTGAAAGCGGTGAAACGGATCATCCGGTATATCAAAGGATCAATTAATTTCGGAATTTGGTATCCTATGGGAACAAGTTTGGATATTGTTGGATACTCAGATGCTGATTGGGCAGGATCAGTGGATGATCGGAAAAGCACGAGTGGTGCATGCTTCTATCTAGGCCATTGCCTTGTTGCATGGCACAGTAAAAGCAGAATTGCATAGCACTCTTGACTGCCGAAGCGGAATACATTTCAGCTGGAAGTTGCTCAACTCAACTCATTTGGATGAAAAGCGTATTGAGTGACTTCCGCATTTCAGCATCTTCGGTAACAATTCTTTGTGACAACACAAGTGCAATTAACATTTCTAAAAACCCTGTGTTGCACTCTAGAACAAAACTTATTGAACTTAGATATCATTTTCTTAGAGAGCTAGTTGAATCAAATACTCTTCAACTTTCATATATTTCAACTGAGGATCAATTAGCTGACATTTTAAACAAAACCTTTGGATCAAAACGTTTTATTCATTTACGAAAAGCAATTGGGATGCTTTCCTTGAAATAATCTTCTTTTTGAAATCTTTGCTTAGGATAGGTTTTGTATTTGTTTTTGTTTTTGTTCTTTATCTATGTTTGTACATAGGACATTAATTGAGCATAGATCATAATTGACTTTAATTGCATCTTTTCGCACATTTAGAAATTTATTATGCTTTTGCCATCATAATATTTCACTGTTGCAATGATCATTTATGTTAATTAAATCATCTTCTAAAGTGATCAAAGTCAATTTCTCTCTCTCTATGATCTCTTGGTATAGTCATTATCTTATTTGACTGTTTAGTCGAGTATGAAATCGAGATCAATTTTTGGTTGAATACTTTATATCTTAAATAATTGATAGCCAATTGAGGGGGAGTCAAAGATAATGTAAAATGCTCAAAAGATGTGGAAAGAGTTACATCCCAATGAGGAGTGTGAAAACTACCACCACATGGAGGAAAGAGCTACCACCTCGGTCGTCCGAGTATTGTGTGCAGCTACCACATGTATACCAAGCATGGTTGTTCAAATTTTTGATTAAGTAAAATGCATATTGAAATACTTGACTCTGTCAAATTTCAAGGTTGGTATAAGGTGGGATTTTAAAGAAAGATGCTCAAAGAGCCACTCTCTTCAACAGATTGTCTAGAAATATTATCTACCATATTTGGGATTTCAAACATCTATTGATCTTTGTATTTCATTTTCTTTACTGAATTGATGATTTGATAAAGGCATTACTCATAAGATCAAGTTAGATGTGATTGAAGGTGTTCAACTTTAAGGGATTTAATTTTTGTAAATTTTCGTTTCATTTTTGGATATTATTGATAGATTTGGCATAATCTAATTCTTGTTGTATGAAACGATGATTTTTGTTTAAAGTTGATACACATTTGTGCTTACAATCTTTTTCTGGATTTTCCTGAATTTCTCTGAAATTTTCTAAAGAAAAAGTTGGGGCCGATCCGGATCGGGCTAGATGATCCGGATCCCGAACGCAGGAATTCTTCTGCGGGCTGACGATCCGGATTGTATCTGCCGATCCGGATCCCGAACGCAGTTTCTTACTGCGGGTAGCCGATCCGGATCGCAGTTATGAACTGATCCGGATCGCGGCTAGGTTTTATAAGGAACGAAAGGGGTTTTTGATTTCTTTACTCCAATCTTTTGTTCCGAAGTTTCCAGAGCCTCTCTCTCTAGATTTCATCCTCCTTGGAAGCTTTCAAACTCAAGTTCTTCAATTCCAAGTAAGTTTTATTGATCAAAATCTCGGTTTTTCATCGTTTTTCTCTTTTCCTCCTCAAACGCACGAATTTCTTGGATCAACTTTGTTTGTGGATGGTTTTTGATCAAATTTCTTTTGAAATAAGAACTCTGGTTTGTTTAGTTTTGATTATATGCTAGGTTTTCTCCTGATTAACGGATTTTTAGGCTTCGATTTCTAAAATTTCGGTTTTAGGGCATATAATAAGGATTTTCGAAATTCATGCAATTGATCTTTTTTAAAAGTCCTTTTGCAAAACTAATTTGATTCTTAGTCTCTCTACATGATAATGATTCTTTGGATATAATTTTTCAATTTTTGAAAACTAAGAATTTTTGTGTTCTTGAGTTGGTCTTCACAGGATTTAAATCTTCTCAAAGCACTTGGATCAATGGGATTCTCATGGATCATTCTTTTGTTGGTCACAATAGTGCACACTCGGGCCACAAACAAATTAAAGAGAGCTAAGAAAACACAACAAAAAGGTGAATTTGTCGAGGTCAGTGATACAGAGGTGGATTGTCACGAGATAGATTGGACTGCATTGACAGATGATGATGAATCATTGCCTGAACAAAAGGCGTCCGATGCTTCGAAAGGAAAAGCACCCATGGACAAAGGAAAAGCGCCTATGACTAAACCAACCATCTCTGTGAAAAGGAAACGAGTAACTAGACGTTTTGGACTACGACGAGACGCTGATTTTAACACACCGATAGTTCCTGACTCCCCGCCTCGCGTGGAAGGAGTGTTCGTCAGCATGGATCGCGTTCGAGCGTTTGAACGTCGTGAATGCATCGGTGAACGTCATGTCAACATTGAAGCTCTCCGAAATCACTCACCTGAGTTTGGAACCTTGATTGAGCAAGGTAATCTCATCCAAGTCTGCCGATTCCCCGAACTACTTGGGTATTGTTTGTATCGTGTAAGGACCTTCTACACGAATGCAACACATCTTCAAGAAGGAGAACATGGATCAATGCATTTCTATACAATTATCCAAGGGATGAAACTTAAAATCACTCCGCAGCTAATTGGCGAAGTCCTTGGAATGGAATCTAACACATCGGGACTCAACTTTTTGAAAGGAAGAAGTTTGACGAATGCCTTGTGGCGAACAGTGATAGATAAAATTTGTTTGGAAGGAACGAATTCAGCTAATGGTAAAAGTGTAAAATCCAAACATCTTCGACTGGAGTACCGATTTCTAAATTTCATCACGTGTTACAACATTCTACCTAACATGCAGACTAAGGTCGTGAGATGGGAGAGACTGCTGTTCCTATATCTCTTAGGTCATCCCTCTGAGGCTGTAGGATTGAACATGAATATCCCCTACATAATTTGGAATAGAATGTCAAGATATATTGTGCATCCTCATCCTTCTGAGCGACTTCCGTTTCCGTTAATCATCATGAGGATCTTACAAAAGTTTGACATCGATATAAGCTCGACATCTTATCAACACTGTTGGGGGATGATAGATGAGTCAACGATTGTGAAGTCACTTCACAAATTACCACATGTTACTCCGACACATTCCACTGGAAAGAAACCTTGTGTCGGCACCTCGGCCTCACCGTCTCAACAAGCATCAGAACAAAGGCGAATGTCTGAAGAACTCGAGATCATAACGGCATCCCAAATTACATTGACCAAGAAAGTAAATTCAATGAGGAAATTGATCAAGAACATGTTCACTAAGATGGGATATAGTGCGTCTGAGGACTCAGACTCGGATGACTAATTTGTGCTTTAACAATTTTTGTGCAGATTTGTGCAGGATTTTATCTTTTTAGACTTTAGTTCAGCTTTTAGGACTTACTTTTAGTTCTAGTTCTTATTTTTCGGAACAATTTTTGAAATCTTTAACTCTCCTTAAATTTTTGTGTTTTTGGCTAATTTTGTGACAAAAAGGGGGAGAGAGTTTATAGAGAACTTGAACAATGATTGATTGAACATGATGATGTGTTGGAACATCAAAGGTAAGTTGAAACACAAAGGTAAGTAGAACTTCAACTTTTGGTTTTTCCATTTGTTTGAATGCATGCCTCGACTAACTATTTGCTAACTATTTGGGCATGTAATATAACTAACAAGTTGATGTTCACTAACAAGTTTGTGACACTTGGTTTTTGATTGCATAGAAGATATGTTGGTTCTTAACTATGATCAATTACATATCTATATATATATAAGTTTGTCACAAACATGTTCATGACATTTGGTTTTTACGTGCAAAGAAGATATGTTGGTGTTTATTTAACTATGATCAGTTTCCATATCTGAATATAAATGTCATGGTAAGTATAAATGAGTTTAAACTTCATCTCTGTTTGTGGTTTTTGAATGATACAAAATTCTTGAGGTATCTAACGATTTCTTTTGTCAAGAATGATTTCTTTTTGCAGAGAGTACAGATGTCTAAGTCTAGAGTCTGTTTTAGGAGTTTAACTCATGTATTGTATTTTGGATCTCCATTGTAAATTTTTGTTGTATGGTGATAGCAACAAAAATATCTTTTTGAATTTTCTTTAGTGGATCTATGTTTTGTCACGAAACCGCCAAAGGGGGAGATTGTTACGGAATTTGAGTTGGCGTAGTTTCGTGAAAGTCTCAAGTCTTGAAGATTGAAGGTGAAGAAAGTTGGATCATTTAACTCAATCTCAAGAAAGAAGAATTCAAAAGGATCAGGTATGTTTAACTAAAGAATTTGTGTGATCCGAATACTTCTTGTAGTGTAGAAACACTTGGAAGAATCTTTCATTGCATAAAAATCAAAAACTGGACTTGGGACATGTTCAGGATCCGGATCAGGTTGTTCGATCCGGATCCCGAAGGTGGTTCGTTCATACATCGTCGCAATCCGGATCGTAGTCTCTTGATCCGGATCCCGAACGTTGAGTTTACCATCTACCTTGAACGATCCGGATCTTGCTTCGCAATCCGGATCCCGAACGTTGATGTTTGGTGAACTGTATGAACGATCCGGATCGTAGTCACATGATCCGGATCCCGAACCTTCGTTTTTCTGGAATTGGCTGTTTTGTTATGACGATCCGGATCCTAGTTATCACGATCCGGATCGCCGTCCGTAAATATCCAGAAATGGCAGGTTTTTGATTCTTATCTCCTTCCTAGGGTTTCTAACCTATAAATACACCCTATGACTCCTTTTCTAGGGAAATCCACATAGCCGTCATTTTCATATATCATCATATACGGCTATAGATCCACATATAGAGAAGAAAGGAAATCATTAGAGAATACTCTATGTTTCTTCATCTATATTGATTAGTTTGATTCTAGGTTTTCATACTCACATCTTGAGTTGAATCAAACTAATGAATACTTAGATGGTATTTCCGATCTATCTTTGATCTAAGTATTCGGCGGATCATCACCACCCAAAAACAACGATTTACCCCAAAAATCGGCGCGTGGATTCGCGTGTCCTTGTGGATTCAAGGTTCATTCGCTCTTGTGGATTCGGAGCGAGGCACGTTCGTGGATTCGAAGGGTGCTATTGGGTGAAGACCGTGGATTCGGTCGGACGTCGTGGATTCGACGTTGGACGCCGTGGATTCGGCGTTGGGCGCAGATCGTGGATTCGAGAAGCGTCGGAGCGAGCGGAGAAGATCCTCTAGGAGCGTATGGAAAAGGTTGAGTCGTAAGTGTGTACGGTAAATCACCTTGTACGTGTTTTAATTCTAGTGGATTTCTGCCGTGTTATCGGTCCCGTGGTTTTTTACTCCGGTGATGGAGTTTTCCACGTAAAAATCTTGCGTGTTATTTTATTTTCCGCATTGGGTTTTATCGCAACGATTTTTGGAGTGTTTATACGTTTACACCTATTCACCCCCCTCTAGGTGTTTCTTCCCCTATTTAGATCCGTATTATATACGACCCAACAATTTCTGGCTCGAGAGATGAGAGAATTGCACATCGGGCCATACCGTACTTGTTGCTGTTGTTGTTGCGGAGTAATCACGGGGAGTGAGTGGTGTTTCGGGAGCTGGAGGCGTATTGATGGATACCTACCCGTAGTATTTGTGACTCCTGATGAACTTGATTTAGTTTCGAGGACGAAACTTTCTTTTAGTGGGGGAGGATGTGAGGTCCCGGATGTTACGGAATTTGAGTTGGCGTAGTTTCGTGAAAGTCTCAAGTCTTGAAGATTGAAGGTGAAGAAAGTTGGATCATTTAACTCAATCTCAAGAAAGAAGAATTCAAAAGGATGAGGTATGTTTAACCTAAGATTTTGTGTGATCCGAATACTTCTTGTAGTGTAGAAACACTTGGAAGAATCTTTCATTGCATAAAAATCAAAAACTGGACTTGGGACATGTTCAGGATCCGGATCAGGTTGTTCGATCCGGATCCCGAAGGTGGTTTGTTCATACACCAGTTCAATCCGGATCGTAGCCTCTCTTGATCCGGATCCCGAACACTGAGTTTACCATCTTCCTTGAACGATCCGGATCAGGCTTCGCAATCCGGATCCCGAACGTTGATGTTTGGTGAACTGTATGAACGATCCGGATCAAGCACTTCGATCCGGATCCCGAACCTTCGTTTTTCTGGAATTACCTGACTCGTTACGACGATCCGGATCACAGCTAATCCGATCCGGATCGCCGTCCGTAAAATTTCCAGAAATGTTAGGTTTTTGATTCTTATCTCCTTCCTAGGGTTTCTAACCTATAAATAGACCCTATGATTCATTTCCTAGGGTAAGCCGATAAAAAGGAAAATAGCCGTCATTTTCATATATCATCTTTTACGGCTCTAGATCCACATATAGAGAAGAAAGGAAATCATTAGAGAACACTCTATGTTTCTTCATCTATATTGATTAGTTTGATTCTAGGTTTTCATACTCACATCTTGAGTTGAATCAAACTAATGAATACTTAGATGGTATTTCCGATCTATCTTTGATCTAAGTATTCGGCGGATCATCACCTCCCAAAAACAACGATTTACCACAAAAATCGGCGCGTGGATTCGCGTGTCCTTGTGGATTCAAGGTTCAACCGCTTTCGTGGATTCGGAGCGAGGCACGTTCGTGGATTCGAAGGGTGCTATTGGGTGAAGACCGTGGATTCGGTCGGACGTCGTGGATTCGACGTTGGACGCCGTGGATTCGGCGTTGGGCGCAGATCGTGGATTCGAGAAGCGTCGCGGAGCGAGCGGAGAAGATCCTCTAGGAGCGTATGGAAAAGATTGAGTCGTAAGTGTGTACGGTAAATCACCTTGTACGTGTTTTAATTCTAGTGGATTTCTGCCGTATTATCGGTCCCGTGGTTTTTTACTCCGGTGATGGAGTTTTCCACGTAAAAATCTTACGTATTATTTTTATTTCCACATTGGGTTTTTATCGCAACGATTTTTTGAGTGTTTATACGTTTACACCTATTCACCCCCCTCTAGGTGTTTTTTCCCCTATTTAGATCCTTATTACATATAACCCAACACCGGAATCCCCCGCGTAGGGTCGCTGGTTGTTGGGAAGCTTTTAGTGGCCGTTGGGAGTGGTTGTGCGCATGTCGGGCCCGAGAAATGGATTTTTGATGCAATTTGGAATTTAGTTGCATCACTGGAGGCCTGCGTGGTTTGTCAGTGATGTTTGCGCGCAATTTGGACACAAGTGGTGGACTTCGGGTTTAAAATGAGATCCCGTGGGTATTTGGAGGACCCGTCGGGTGTTTAGAAGTGGTTTTGCGCGATTCAGATGTCAAAATTGGACTCCGGGCGAAGTTTGGATAAAAGATTACCTCTCCGGTCGCCTTCGGGAATTTTTAGAGTTGGAATTTGTCAAATCGGACTTCAGAATTGGACCCGGCGCGAAAATCGGATCGAGTGGGCTTTCGGCAAATTTTCTGACGAGAATTTGGAGAAACGGACATCGTTTCTGGATTCAGCGCGCGAAATCGCTAAGAATGGACTATTTACTTGTTGGATTTGGAGCCCGGTAGAATTGCGCGTTTTTCGAGGCATCGCGGCACGTTTTTCGGAGTGGCAGTGTGGCGCGGATCCCGAGGGCGTACGGACGCGACAGGGGGCAGACGCGCCTTTGGCACAGGTCGCGGGGGGGCCGCCACGTGGCGGGCCCCCGTTGGCGCCCACGCGGGCGCGGGAGCGCGCGCCAGTGTGGCGCGCGCGTGTCCCGCTCCTGCCGCGGGCGCCTGTGTAACGCGCCCGTGTGGCGGGCGCGTTACCGCGCGCCGCGTGGCACCCGGGGCGCGTGCGTGGACCCTGTGCACGCGCCCCGGCCTTGTGAGCCGGCTGGGGTGACTCATGATTGGCCGGTGCACCGTGCACCGATGCACCGTGGACCATCTCTCTCTCCCTTTCTCTTTTTCTTCTTCTTCTTCCTCCCCGCACACGCCATTTTCTCCTCTTCTTTCCTTTTCTTCTCCAACCGAGAGCGAGAGGGTGTGAGGGAGAGGATTGTGTGTGGTGCGGCGGTGCGTCGTGGGCCTCGTGGAGCGCGCGAGATTTTCCGAGGGGAGCGTTTCGGCGACGGCGGCGCAGTCGGGTAGGCCCCGTGTGTTAATTTTACGGTATTTTTAGCACAGTTTTGGAGCGATATTTTGGACTGTGAATTGACCCCCCTTGCTCTTATCTGTGTTTGGGACTGTGTTTTTCTGCACCGTTTTGAGTGCGGTCCCCAACGGCGTGCTCCGTTTTGCGTGCAGACTCCGTTTTGCGTGCGGATTCCGGCACCGTGCACCGTTTTGCGTGCGGACTCCGTTTTGCGTGCGGATTCCGGCACCGTACACCATTTTGTGTGCGGACTTCGTTTTGCGTGTGGACTCCGGCACTGTGCACCGTTTTGCGTGCGGACTCCGTTTTGCGTACGAATTTCGGCACCGTGTTCCGTTTTACGTGCGGACTCCGGCAGCGGACATCGTTTTGAGTGCGGATCGCGTGGAGGCCAATTGTAAGTGTCTACGAGCAATTGGTGGCTCATCAAGGTGGGTGGCCTTATCTCCAAGTTTTATGGACTGTATAGTATTCCTACTGATGTAGGACTATGCATGATAGCTTATTTTCTTGTGTAGCATGCTAGATTGTAGGAATTGTTATTCCTTTTATCATCTGTTAATATAGTTATCTTGGAACTTGACCTAGCGCCCCCGTCATATGTTGCATGTGTAACCAGACCAGTAGAAAACCCTCACTTGGGCTAGGGTTATTTATGCTTAGACATCCACACTGTTCTTTCATTCCTGGACATAGTGTTATCCTCGCCCGGGTAGTGGGTCGAGAGGTCGGGCCTTTCTTTTAGTGTGGGATGCTTTTGCACTCTTGCTTGGGAGTAGAGTGGAGTCTGGTAGTTGTAGTGGGTTGCTTACCTGTGCCGGGAGCCGTTTGGGTAAACGGTAGTCCCGGGAGGTCTTGTTTCCCTGTTGTGCCGTCGTGGAGGGAGTCGTTGCGCAGACGGCAGTCCCGGGCCGTCGAGTATCTTCCGGTCAGTGTTGTTGGGAACCGTTGGGGTTGACGGTGGTCCCAGGTCGTTGAATGTTGTCCGACCTGTTTTGTTACCCTGAGTTGTGGGTCGTTCCTGGCTGTGGAGTACCTCCAGCCAGTGTGCTTTGTGTTGCGAGCTGTTGGAGAGGCTAGTATCTCGTGTTTCGTGTGAGCTGATCAGCTGAGTCGTCGAGAGTGCTCCGACTGTGGTGCGAGATATTTGGGGATCTTGAGTCCTACCGTTCTGAGAGTGAGCATGGATTTTGACTAGCCTGCATATGCCAATGTTTGATACTCTATGCCGCGCCGTTTTCCTCAGTTAGAGTCGTGCCCCCTGAGATGCCGCTGTGGATACGATGGTTGGCCTGTTGAGGCAGTTTCCCGCAGTGGAGGCAACGATGGGCCTGTTGAGGCAGTTTTGCGCGAGGGATGAGTTAGTCGGACAGGACGCCCCACGTAAATCCCGTCCTCTTGTGGATGTGTGGTAGTAGGCAGGTGCGTTCCTAGTCGACAGGCGCAGGCTTGACTGGACCCTATGAGGCAGTCAGTTCGATTGGGTCGATTGAGCACCTTGGGTGCGAGTGGTCACTTTTACTTTCATCTGTTCCACTTTTTGAGTATCTAGATAGAGGCATGGTAGCTGTAGAGTAGCTCCAGCTTTTCTTGTTCAGATTTCATTGCACTGTTATCTTTTTACCTCTAGTAGACTTAGTGGGCAGACCGTTGGGCTTGTTGATGGCACCCACTGAGAACTACTGTGGGAAGTAGTTCTCACACCCGTCGTGGTGTCTTTTCCCCATGGACTTCTTCTCCTGTCCTGTGCTCCTGTTGCTGATCCTTCTGACCGAGGCGAGGGAGTCGCGAGCTAGTTCCCTACCGATCGTTGGAGTGTAGCGGTACCTCTTCCGAGGAGAGCTTCAGTAGATTAGTTTACTACTTTTACCTCTGTTGAGAGAACTTTGTTGTGAGGTATAGAGTTGTACTTTTCCTTCTCAGTTTGAGAGACTGTTGTAGTGAGGATATTTTTGTTGTGAGAGCTTGTACACTGATGTTTTTATTGGAGATATCTCCCTTTTGAGTTTTGTATCAGAGGACTTTGTATACGATCGTATTTGGGAGATGGATATTGTATTATTTTCAGTTGTACAGTGTTTGGATTTCAGTCTTTAGTTGTTTCCTTTCAGCTCTGATATCTGTGTACTGCAGTTGAATCTTTATGCAGGTTAGACGCTTCGTCTGTACGGCAGTTTCCGTACAGATGGCGGATCTGTTAGCGAGCCCGGGTCGCAGTTTCGACCCCGGGGCGTGACAGCTATGGGTCTAGGGTACAATCATCCATTGGTTTGGAATCCTTACCTTAGCCGGAGTTGTGGAAGAGAGGAAGAAGCCGGTTCTTGGTCCCTCCTCCACGCGCAACCTCGGCAAGCTCCAGGAACACTCCACAAGCACCAGGGAATCTTCAGAGTATTCCAGATCAACTCAGGGAAAACTTTGGTTCAACCTTCTCTTTCTCTCTCTCTCTCTCGGGTTCTTCTCTAATGGAATTTGTCTCTTGAGCCCCCCAGCACTCAGGCATCCAATGAAGATTACAGAGACAAGGTTGATGCTTTGTATTCCTCACTGTCCCCTCGAGCTCTGGCCCAAGGTAGACCAAGAGACATTCACACTTAATGCTTTTAATTTTTGCAAAATAATCCCAAACCGGGTTCACACTCAACCCTAGCCTCCGAAATCCTCTCAATAGGTGCAATATACACCCAACACCTCAATGGATTAAGCTTGAAGTATTTGGTACATAAAATACATAGGTTCTTTAGAAAATAATTGATCTTTCGACACTTTTCACGCAATTCGAGAAAATCCGCTCGGCGAATTGCGAAACCGACTTCGCCACGACGTCTGGCTCATCGAGACCTGTCAAGTAGCGTATTCATTTGTTTAGTTTGGCACTCGTATAAAATCTTGGGCCATCTAATTCAACAGATTACAGTTTGACGCACACACTTCGATGCACCCGGATCGCCAAACGCGAAAACCGTCAGTGCCATTGCGCTCAGAACGTCGAAATTAGCTAGGTTCGACTACTCATACCCCTATGTCAAGGTTCCGGATAGTAAATCGGCCAATAGTGGTCGAAAGGGGATTTGAAACATAGGGTTACTATTCACAACTTAAGTTGTGGGACCCGTTCTTCTTTGCTATTTTGCGGAAGATCCGACCGTTGGATCGTCGACAACTGAATATGAACTTTTCATGTTTCGTCGAAATAATCGCAATGGTTCTCTCGGATTTTCGAGATCAGGCCCCGATCAAAAGTCGATATTTCTGGGCCACTATTGATCCACTAAGTCCTTATTTTGCCAAAATTATTAATTAAATAAATTCCAAAAGTATTTCAAAGTCTTTAAATTTTTAGAGTACTTCAAGTATCTTCCGGCCTGTGTTGTTGGGAACCGTTGGGGTTGACGGTGGTCCCGGGTCATTGAGTGTTGTCCGACCAATTTTGTTAGCCCTGAGTTGTGGTTCGATCCCGGCTGTGGAGCATCTCCAGCCAGTGTGTTTGTCCTATGAGTTGGTGGAGCTTGCTAGTGTCTTGAGATTCAAGAGAGCTGATCAGCTGAGTAGTCGAGAGTGCTCCGATAGCTGTGCGAGATGTTTGAGGATTGAGTCCTTCCGTTCAGAGCATGAGCGTGGATTTCGACTATAGCCTGCAGTGCCACTTGAGCGATAGAGTGCGCGGATACCTTTTCCTCGGTGGGGTCGCGCCCCTCGAGAGCCACGCCCGGGGTGGATTTGTTACTTTTGTATCGCGACTTGTCGACACAGTCCCTCTGGCTGGGCCAGTTTTGGCAGCTACGGACGCCCTACGTCAGTCCGGTCCTCCGGGTTGTAACGGCAGTAGGTAGGCGCAGGTTTGACTGGACCCGAGGAGGCAGTCAGTGTAGATTGGGTGACTATACTTGAGAGTCAGCGGATGCATCATATTATCATCTGTTCCACTTCTTGAGCATCTAGATAGAGGCATAGTAGCTGTAGAGTTATTTTCCAGCTTTTCCTCTTTCAGCCCTGCTTTTGTTACTTTATGCCTCTAGTAGACTTGGTGGGCAGACCGTTGGGCTTGTTGACGGCACCCACTGAGAACTACTCTGGGAAGTAGTTCTCACACCCGTCGTGGTGTCTTTTCCCCAGGGACTTCTTCTCCTGTTCCTGTTGCTCTAGATGCTGATCCTTCTGACCGAGGCGAGGGAGTCGCGAGCTAGTTCCCTGCCCGTCGTTGGAGTGTAGCGGTACCCCTTCTGAGGAGAGCTTCAGTAGATTAGTTTACCTCTTTTCCCTCTGTTGAGAGACCCTTGTTGTGAGGTATAGAGTTGTATTTTATTTTACAGTTTGAGAGATTGATGTAGTGAGGATATTTTTGTATTGAGAGCTTGTACACTGTTGTATTTATTGGAGATATCTCCCTTTTGAGTTTTGTATCAGAGGACCTTTTTTTATACGATCATATTTGGGAGATGGATATTGTATTATTTTTAGTTGTACAACGATTGGATTTTAGTTTTTCAGTAGTTTACTTTCAGCTCTGATATCTGTATACTGTAGTTGGTTCTTCTTGCAGGTTGGACGCTTCGTCTATACGGGGTTTCCATATGGGCGGCGGATCTGTTGGCGAGCCCGGGTCGCAGTTTCGACACCGGGGCGTGACATAAAGTATCACATCTGTCTCACTGTCTCAATATGCGGCACATGCAGGCTATAATCCACGATCAAACAGATCGGTAACTCGAATACCCAAAAACTATCACTCAGTCGGAGAACCCTCCACGACTTAATCTCACAACACTAACCCACTAACAGAAGATACAACACAGCTGGGACCGCCGTCAATCAAACCGGCTCCCAAAATGACACCCCACTCATAGGCGAGAAGAACCGACTAACACAGCAAAGGTCCGAGAATCCCGTTAGGCCGGTGCCTAGAACCCCAATCAAACAAGAACAGACTCTAGGCTCAGCCTATCGAAGTTCTCGATCCTTTACCGTTCAGGGATTCGGCCCCTCTCAGTTAAAGTGGGAAACCATCTCAAGCTACAAAACTCACGGGCTGGAGATGCTCTACAGCCAGATCCGCGAAGGGTCCGAAAACCCCGGGAGACTAATACCTACGACTCCTATCAAACAAGAACAGGCTATAGGCGTAGCCTCCCGTTGCTTTCGACCCCAGAAAAAAATCGGCCCTTTGAACCCAGATCACTCACCCCTGTCGGGTGAGGAACAATTTAGGAGAAAAGATGACCTTTATTATAAAATACCGTCTTGAATTGAGAAAACCAACTTTTATAGATTTTAGTTCTTGAGAAAATCAGTTAAAAGCAAGTTTATTTTCCGGACTCCAAGGGTTAATGCCACCGCCCAATCAAACAAGAACAGGCTTCAGCGACCCCTAGAAATTCGGAAGGAAAAGCACTGGTTTACTAAAATCATGAGTGTCCAAAAACATTCTGGGTTCAAGGTCCTGATAACACACGCTCACCACGATCACAACGTGGTGGTGAAGACCAAAACAGAGAAATACCCAAAGATCCGGGACCACTGTTTACCCAAAACTGTTCCCAAAACACTAACACTGGCCAAACACAGCTACCAGACCCCACTCAGCCCCCAGGCCCGAGTGCAACACACGTCCCACAATGTCCTGACCACTCGGCCCACTACCCGGGCGAGGAACTCTATGTCCAGAAAGAAATGCAATGTGTGGGATGTCTAAAGCATAAAAGAACCTAGCCCAGATTAAGGTTCTCTATTGGTCTGGTTAAACACATGCAACATATGACAGGGGTGCTAGTCAAGGTTCCAATAAAACACTTATTCTAGCATGCTGAATCCTATCATAATAGAATTAGAAGGAAGTCCGCAGACTTGGAGAGAAAAACCAACCCACCTCGGTAAGCCACCAATTGCTCGTAGACACTTGCAATTGGCCTCCACACGATTACCTTGCCTCCACGTGGTCCGCACGCAAAACGATCCCGCTGCCGGAGTCTGCACGCAAAACGGAGCACGCCGCTGGAGTACGCACACAAAACGGAGCACGCCGCCGGAGTCCGCACGCAAAACGGAGTCCGCATGCAAAACGGAGCACGCCAACGGAGTCCCCACGCAAAACGGAGCACGGTGCCGGAATCCGCACGCAAAACGGAGTTCGCACGCAAAACGGAGCACGCTGCCAGAGTCCGCACGTAATACGGTGCAGTAAAACACGGTCCCTAACACGCATAAGAGCAAGGGGTCAAAACCAAAGTCCCAAAGGACGCCACAAAACTGTGCCAAAAACACCGCAAAAACAACACGCGGGACCTACCTCGACAGCGTCGCGCCGCCCAACCAGCCTCTTGGAACACCTTGCGCGCTCCGCGAGGTCCACGGCGCACCGCCGCACCCCACGAAATCCCCTCCCTCACTCTCTCGCGCTCTCGGTTGGAGAAGAAAAGGAAGAAAAAGAGAGGAGAAAGGTGCTCGGGTGGAGAAGAAAGAAAAGAAGAAAGAAGAAGGAGGAGGGGAGAGGTGTAGACCCGGTCCACGGGCCCCCCAATGGGAGCCCGCCACCTGGCGGTCCACCTCACAGGGGTGCGCGCACCAGGTCCAGGCGCGCGCCCCATGTCCCGCATGCCACACGACCGCGGCAGCCCGCGCGCCACACGGGCGGGCGTTACACCGCGCCACACAGGCGCGGGACACCCCGCGGGCCACACGGGCGCACGCCCCCCCCGCACCCGCGCGGGCGCAAATGGGGGCCTGCCACGTGGCGGCCCCCCGCGCAGGCTGGCGCATTTTCCCAACGCGCCAGGTGCGCCCCTCGCCAAGTACACCCCGCGCCGCACCTCGGGATCCGCGCGCCGCCTCGAGATTCGCGCACGCACCTCGAAAAACGCGTGCGTCATCCGGGCTCCGAAAAAGGCAAGTAAATAGTCCAAATTCATCGTTTTCGCGCGCTGATTCCAAATCCGACGTCCGAATTGCCAAATTCCAACTCTAAAAATTGCCGAAGGCATCTGGAGAGGTGATCTTTTATCCAAACTTCGCCCTGAGTCCAATTTTGACATCTGTGTCGCGCGAAACCACTTCTAAACACTCGACGGGTCCTCCAATTACCCTCGTGATCCCTTTTAAGCCCGAAGTCCAACACTTGTGTCCAAATTGCGCACAAACACCACCGACACACCACGCAGGCCTTCAAAAGCTGCCAAACAACCAGCAAACCCAACGCGGGGATCCGGGTCCTCGCAAGGTGCTCGGTGTGGTTGCCGGGGCAGGTGCCCGGGTTTGGATTGTACAGGGGAAAGGTTTTTACTATCGATTGCACGATGAGGAGGGCGGTTGCTCTGGTTTTACAGCGGTTTGCCTTATTTATAGCCCTTATTGCTTTCGTGCTTTACTATCCTGGTCACTGACTTCCCACTCTGTGACAGGTTCGTCCAGGGGTGAGTGCTAGATCGACGGTGAGGCCGCACGAGCGATCTTTTGGCCCTTCGAGGCTGCAGACTTCGACTACTTCTTTCTTTGTTCATTTTATACCTGTTAGTAGATTGTTATGAGGATTTCGATACCCCTGTGGGGTCGACGTGGATGTTGGAATGTTTTTCATACCTTGTGGATGGATGGTTGTTTTATTTCTCTTGGTTGGCCATTTTCAAACTACGAAGAAAAAGGAAAAGAAAACATTGCGAAAACGGTTTGAAAATATGGGTGTCGTGTGGGCACTGTTTTAAAACTCCGTGGATTTATGGATTGCAAAAAAAGCTTTGAAAATATGGGTGTCGTGTGGGCACCATTTTAAAACTCTTTGGATTTATGAATTGCGAAAACAGCTTTGAAAATATGGGTGTCGTGTGGGCACCATTTTAAAACTTCTGGATTTATCCTTTCAAAGTTAGTCGGCCTCTTTATTACTTATGCAAAGATAGTTGTTTGTACTCGACTGTTGAACTAGTGTGGTTAAAGGGATGTTTGTATGGATATTGTAGTCGGGACGCCGTGCATATACAAAGGAGACTCTGCCCGTTTGCAGAGTGAATCTGTATATGCGGCGGGTCTGGGCATGCACCGGGGGAGAGCAGTTTCAAAAAAAAAAAAAAAAATAAAAAATTATATAGGCAAATTGAGAGCTTTCGATGGCTATTTTTCTGCGCGTTTAAACCCCTGGGGCGTGACAGATTAAGATGGTATCAGAGAGAAAACTTTAACCATAGTAGTCGGAGTCCAACATCCACGAAACACAACACCCTAGCTACTAACTAATGAGATGAACATTGTATAGATGCGTAGAGCGCGAGTGGTCGAGGGGGGGGGGGGGATAGTAGAGTCCCTATTCTCGTTAGTGTTGGGTGCTGCTTTAGCTGTGTCTAGAATTGTCTTGTGCTGTGCATGTGTACAGAACATGGCCAGAACTAAATCCTCGACTGAGGATGCAGGGGCAGACGCAGCAGCGTCGGCGACCGCGGAGAACCAGCTTCTGCGGCAGCAACTACGAGAGATGGCGGGTCAATTGGCGACCCTCACAGACCATGTGCGCAAGTTGACGCAGCAGCAGCAGCAGCAGCCAGCTGCAGCGGTGGTGGTCGCCCAGGGCCCTCCTCAGGGGCCAACTGCACCAGCGACGGGACCGCCGGAGACAGATGCCGAGACGGGGGCTGCCCCTACCTGGGCCACGGCAGCCAAGGTACCGTTAGTCCAGCCGACGGTGCCAGTGGTAGCCCCTTCGACAGTAGCTGCGAGACCGACGCCGGGGACCACTGCCTGAGGTACCTTGGAGGAGACCGTGGTGACGCCTTCTCCCGCTGTGGCCGCCACTGCCACGGGGGAAGGGCGGTTGCTCTGGTTTTACGGCAGTTTGCCTTATTTATAGCCCTTATTGCTTTCGTGCTTTACTTTCCTGGTCACTGACTTCCCACTCTGTGACAGGTTCGTCCAGGGGTGAGTGCTAGATCGACGGTGAGGCCGCACAAGCGATCATTTGGCCCTTCGAGGCTGCAGACTTTGACTACTTCTTTCTTTGTTCATTTTATACCTGTTAGTAGCTTGTAATGTGGATTTCGATACCCCTGTGGGGTTGACGTGAATGTTGGAATGTTTTTCATACCTTGTGGATGGATGGTTGTTTTATTTCTCTTGGTTGGCCGCTTTCAAACTACGAAGAAAAAGGAAAAGAAAACATTGCGAAAATGATTTGAAAATTTGGGTGTCGTGTGGGCACCGTTTTAAAACTCTGTGGATTTATGGATTGTGAAAACAGCTTTGAAAATATGGGTGTCGTGTGGGCACCGTTTTAAAACTCTGTGGATTTATAGATTGCGAAAACAGCATTGAAAATATGGGTGTCGTGTGGGCACCGTTTTAAAACTTGTGGATTTATCCTTTCAAAGTTAGTCGGCCTCTTTATTACTTATGGAAAGATAGTTGTTTGTACTCGACTGTTGAACTAGTGTGGTTAAAGGAATGTTTGTATGGATATTGTAGTCGGGACGCCGTGCATATACAAAGGAGACTCTGCCCGTTTGCAGAGTGAATCTGTATAAGCGGCGGGTCTGGGCACGCACCGGGGGAGAGCAGTTTCAAAAAAAAAATAATAATTATATAGGCAAATTGAGAGCTTTCGATGGCTATTCTTCCGCGCGTTTAAACCCCCGAGGCGTGACACGCAACCAAGCGGGTTGCCGCCCGCACGCGCTGCTTGCGCGCGCCCGCGTGGGGCTACCGCGCCCGCGCTGCTTGCGCGTACCCGCGCGGGGCTACCGCGCCACCGCCGCGCCCACGTGGGGCTACCGCGCTGCACTGCCTGCCGCCGCGCGCTGCTTGCGCATACCCACGCGGGGCTGGGCCCGCGCGTGGCTGCCGCGCCCACGCGGGGCTACCGCGCCGCGCTGCCTTTCCCCGCGCGCTGCTTGCGCGTACCCGCACGGGGCTGCCGCGCCCGCGCGGGGCTACCGCGCCGCGCTGCCTGCCGCCGCGCGCTGCTTGCACGTGCCCGCACCGCCGTTAAGTCCGCATGGGTCGAGCCGCTGCCGTCGACGGTTTTGCTCGACAGTTTTGTTTTACCTTTTACTTGGCATTTTTATCGATGATTTTGGCTTGACAGTTTTTGGTTTGACCATTTATTTGGTGTTTTCGTCGACGGTGCAGTCCGCTTGACGGTGTAGTCCGCTTGACGGTGTAGTTCGCTCGACGCAGTTGTTTTCATTTTTCATCGGATGAGCCTCCGCACGGTTGTTTTTCATCGCGGACTTCGCCAAGGCAACGATTGGAACCCGTTTTTCAGTCAATTGCCTCGTCGACAGTCGGATCACGTCGGAAATACGATTTTTGCCACCGGAGGGATTTTTGATACGGAGTCTTTCGTCGGTTTCTTTTTTGGGGTTAGAAGGGGTTTTGGGTACAGTAGTCGGGACCACTAATTTTGCCAGTTTTGGGGGTAAAATGTTGATTGGTGTTTTGGATATTTTATTAGGCCCGCGGGTGGTGTTGGTTACTTTGGAGGGTCGCGGGCGTAGTCGTGTATCCTCGTTTCAGGTGGGTACCTTTCTCTTGCATTTTGGTTGTGGTCTCATATGTAATACGTAAGAGTAAAGTAGATGAGCTAATGATTCTTGACTAACCCCTTTTTGTATGTGTATCCCTATTATCACACATTGACTTCGGTCATTATGCTCATGGCTGCTTGCGCGCACAGCAGCGGTTTGGCCACCGCATCGGTATACTTTTCCTGAAAGGTAGTACGTTGACCCGTGTACCCCACAAGGTGACGTAGTGGGACCCCTCGCGGTTACTTAAGGTGCTGCACAAGTGCCGTGGAGGGGTTAAAAGCAACAAGGTGAGAGCAAGGTGTTTTCTTTGGCATGCACTATTTCAGCAAGGTGTTTTCTTTTACATGCACTGTTTCGAGTTACAGGGGGTTACTATTGATCCATGCGGGAGAGTATGGATGCTCTGGTTTTTGGTTCGCTTTATTTTCAGTATTTATAGCATTTTGCACATCTTACTTTACCTCTTACTCTTTGTGTCGCTGACTTCCCACACGGTGACAGGTTTGGTCAGAGGTGGGATCCGGGACGACAGTGAGGCCGCGACTAGAGGAAGTTAGTCTCGTTTGGGGCTGGTGACCTTTCCGTTATTTCGTTTTTGATTATTTCAGTTAGTCAGTTTGTGTGTGTGGTATTTATTTGTGGATGTGGGGCATTACGTGATGAACGGTTTTTTCTTTACATTTATTTCGGGTACGACCAGTTTCAAATAAAAAAAAAGAATTACAAAAATGGTTTTGAAAAGAATAAGTGTCGTGTGGGCACTGTTTTACAAACTCGTGGATTTATCCTTTCAAAATTTAGGTGTCCGTCTTGGTTATTGCGCATGATTATCTTTTTCCCTCTACTTAACTCCTTGACTGGTGTGGTTAAAGTGAAAATTCTGTTTGTGACGCCGTGCATATACAAAGGAGACTCTGTCCGTTCGTGGGGTGAATTTGTATGTGTGGCGGGTCTGGGCACGTACCGGAGGGTGGGAATGTTTCAAAAAAAAAAAAAAAAAAAAAACTTACACTTTTTTCGCTTATTTAAACCCCCAGGGCGTGACATATCGGCTGACGCCTTTAGCCAATGGCGAGTGCCACGTGTCACTCCCTTAAGAGGCAAAAATTTTGGTCTCAATAATGCCCGCTCGGCAATTGCGTGACGTATCGTTCGGGTGATTGTCGAAATAGAGTCCAGAACCTGGCATACCTGTCAATGTCCACGATCATCCCCGTACCCTGGCAAGATATTTGCCTATTTCCGAGAGATTTGGGAGGAGTGGAGTTGCTCACTGTTCGAGGGATTTCCGAATAGGTGTTAATCTTTCTTGATTTTCGACAATTTTGTCTTCCATCGTTTCTACCTTAAATGCTGCTATCCTTAGAGAGGCGATCGTCATCATTTCGCTCTTATGGTTTTAAAAATATTAAGTCATTGGTACTTGTAGATTTTTAGCCCTTTGATAAAAGAATATGTGGTTAGGATGATATTGGGCCCCTTAGGTTTAGTGGGTGGTTGGTGGAATAGCATGATCTAAGTCATCATTTCGCTCTTATGTTTTTAAAAGTATTAAGTTATTGGTACTTGTAGATTTTTAGCCCTTTGATAAAAGAATGTGTGGTTATGATGATATTGGGCCCCTTGGGTTTAGTGGGTGGCTGGTGGAATAACATGATCTAAGAGGTGAAATAAGTCAAAGTGATAGAACTAACAGTAGAAAACTTACAAGCACCAATTGCTTGGTATTTTTAAAAGTATATATATATATATATATATAATTAGGCTACTATACTATTAATAGTATCACATCATTAGTGCTATTAAATTTTTAACCCTTGGATGATAGGATGTGCAGTTAGGGTGATAGTGGGCCTCTTTGGTTTAGTGGGTGGTTGGAAAAATAGTATGATCTAAATGATGGAAATAATCAAATGAATAGATCTAACGGCGAAAAACTTGATAGCGCCAAGTGCTTGGTGCTATCGATAGCACAGTAGCCGGACTATATATATATATATATGTAAAGAGAGAGAGAGTCCGACTACTATGCTGTGATGACCCGAATCCCCGTGGAGGATTTCAGCATGACCAGCAGCTGTGGAGGCCCATTTCGGTGTGTTAGTATTGGCTGCGCAAAAATCAAACCCAAGAAATGGACTCAGCGCGAAAAATAGATCAAACCCTTTGTGGATGCCCTTGTCCCAAAATTAGAAGCGGTTTCGCATGAAACGGATATCGAATTTGGATCCAGCGTGGAAAAACGATCAAAATCGGCTACTTGGATGTATTTTTTGGGATCCTGAGGCCCTAAAACGAATTTTCAGGCACTTACGACTGTTCCGACAGGCTGGGCAGCGCCGGTGGCCACGGGCAGGCGCCGGAGCGCGACGGGGCAGCCGTGGGCAGGCTGGACAGCCACGGGGCAGGCGCGGGCAGGCCGGGCAGCTGCGGGCAGGCGCGGGGGCAGCAGTGCGCAATCCCGTGCGGGACACGCGGCGCGTGCCGATTCGCCGCGCCGTGCCCAATTGGATCAAGCTGCATGGCTTGATCCCTACCGTCCACCTGAGATACGGAGGCTGCCTTGATGCACGATACGTAGCAGGGTTGCCACGCAAGCCGGGCCAGGAGCGGGCTAGGTCCATTACTGTAACTCACAAGGAATCATTTCCTTTCCTTTTCTTCACCTTGGTCTACAAGTTGAGCTTCTTCTCCTCTTTTGATCTCTTTTGGCACTTGGATTTTTGAGGGATTTCTTCTGAGCAACTCACCACCACCTCCCTCTACTGCACCCCCACCATTGAAGGCCTCAAGGGAGCACCAAAGTCATCTTCTTCCCCAAGTGGAGCTCCACTATTAGTGCAGATTTTCTTGCTTCACCGTCGACGTTCAGTGAAAAAATTTTCCAGAACTCATTTCTTAGAATTTCGAGCTGACTTTTGGAGAGGATCTCCACAAGAGGTAAATCTACAGTTTTGATATTCAACATTTTTCGTGGATTATGAGATTTCTTGGAGTAATTTTTGCTTTTCTGGAACCATCACGCACAGATTTTGTTCTTGGACAGCCTTGAGTAATTTTAAGTTTTCTCTTTTATATGTGCTTGGAATTGGGAGTTCTTTAGCTCGATTTCTATCTACTCTCTACAAGAAATCCATTGCCACCTTCCTTATTAGATTCGGAGCTTATTTGCCTAGGTAAATTCTGTCATCTTCCAAACTCTATGGTGCAATTTTTGACAGTGTAGTTTTTGATTTGTTTCTTTGAGCAATGAGCATTTGTATATGGATAGCTATGGGAATATCATGTTTTTGGGGGATTTCAATGTATGGATAGATTATCAAGATGTAGATGAGTATTTCTTATGTTGAAACTTATGAGGAATTTTTTCTAGATTGATCCCTAAAATTGTTTGAACATCATGCTGAAATTTAGTATCCTATTTTTTTGGACAGCAAGTGGGAGTTCTTGGTATAAGTTAATTACAAGGGTTTAAGATAGATTTTTGATGTTTGGAAAAGGTTTATTTGATTATGGACACATTGTTACTATTCTTTGGAACTTCCCATGGGCATGTATAATGCAGAAATTTCATTCCCTTAATCATCTTGAACTATGCTGAAATTTTGGAATTTATCCGCGCAGCGAGCGTTGGTTTCGTGATTGCGCCCAATCCGGGTGGCGGATTTGGGCGATTTCTGTGGCATTGGTTTCCTAAGGAGCCGAGGATTCGACACACCAAAATTCAGCTAGATCAGGCATTGGATCGACTGCTTTCAGGTGAGTTGTTTTTGTCTCCAAAATCGGCGGATGGTTCTCTAATTCTAAATGTTAGTATGCATGCATGTTTAATGTACAAATTATATGTTTGAGGTGTAAGCATGAGGAATGATCGAAATTATGTGGATTGATGCTTACTTGATTTATTGTACATATTTTGGTGGATTTGAGAACTTGCATATTGTAATGGTCATTAAGTATGAATGAGAGCTATATGTTGAGATATCTATGTTATGTTGAATGAGAATTTGCAAATTATAGTTATTCATATTATAGTAATTGAAAGCTTACATAATGGAAGTGTTCACCCTATGTGATTGGAAGCTTGCTTAGTGATGTTCTACACACTAGTTGTTTGAGAGTATATATATGATAAGGATGTACACCTTTTATTGATTGAGAGTAAGCATGATAAAGTTTTACCCCTTTGTGTTAGTGGAAGGATGATCATGATAGAGTGATATTCTAGGTGTTGATTATGATGCATGCATGAATGATTGAATTAATTGATAATTTATTTATTGCTATGCTAATGGAATCTTGACTAGCACCCCGTCATATGTTTGCATGCTTTAAACCAGACTAGTAGAGAACCCTCACTTGGGCTAGATTCTTTCATACTTTAGATATCCCCACACTTTACATTATTATTCCCTGGACATAGAGTTCTCCTCGCCCGGGTAGTGGGCCGAGTGGTCGGGTTGTTGTGGGACGCTTGTTGCACTCGCGCATAGGGGCCGAGTGGAATCTGGTAGCTGTGATTAGACCAGTGCTAGTGTTGGGAGCCGTTTGGGTAGACGGTGGTCCCGGGCCGTCGAGTATCTTCCGATCAGAGTTGTTTGTAACCGTTTGGGTAGACGGTGGTCCTAGGTCATTGAGTGTCGTCCGACTAGTTTTGTTAGCTCTTGAGCTGTGGGTCGATCCCAGCTGTGGAGTATCTCCAGCATGTGAGTATAGTGTGGTGAGTTGGGTGTTTCATTTTGGGAGCCGTTTGGGTCGACGGTGGTCCCGGTTGTTAAGCATGTGATGATACGGATCTCCGTGAAGGTTTTGCGGTGTGATCAGCGACTTCTGGAGGCTCATATTGTGTCACGCCCCGGGGGTTTGTTTTAGCGGAAACGATTCATTAAAAGTCGAATATTTGACGTGTAAATTTTTTTTTTTTTTTTGTTTAAAAGAGAACCCCTCTTCCCCGGCACGTGCCCAGACCCGCCACACATACAGGATCACTCTGCAAACGGACAGAGTCTCCCCTGTACGTGCACGGCGTAGCGTCCAGTACATGTTCCAACTTACACAACCAATCAATCACAACAATTAGCATTCTAAACTAATAAAAGAAGAACATATGGCCGATCAATTTGGAAAGGATAGATCCACAGTTTTGAAAGAGCGCCTACCCGGCGCTTACGTTTTGAAAGCCAGTTTCGAAATCAGCATAAATCCACAAGGTTTGAAAACGGTGCCCACCCGACACCAAGTTTTGAAATCCCTTTCGCAATCCATAAATTCACAGGGTTTTGAAACCAGTGCCCACACGACACTTAGATTTTAAAAACGGTTTTCGCAATCTTTTCTTTGGCTTCTGCCCTCTTGATTTTCAAATGGCCAATAGAAATAAAAGAAAAAGTAACGCACAAGGGGCACTAAATGCAACCCGTACCGACATCCACGCCGACCCCACGAGGGTATCGCGAACCTCTCACATAACTACAATGCAATGAAAAACGAGAATGAAAGAAGAAATACAGTCCAGGGTCCCCAGCGACCCAGCTGCTCCTGTCCCGTCCTCACCACCGCCTACCTCTCCCCCGTCTGAACCCTGTCACGAAGTGGGATGTCAGTGACGCAAAAATAGTAGAGCAGGAGAATATAATAAAACAAACCGTGAAGACAACCAGAGCAACCACCCTCCCAAGGAGGAAAGGCAACCTGTACACCTGCATCCTGTAATACCCGGACACGTCGGACAACTAAACCGACGGTCCATACCGTACCTGCAGAAACCCGACCACGCCGGACAACTAAACCGACGGGTCGCACCGCTCGCACCTCGGCGTCTCAACCCCACCACTAATAAGGGGCCCCACTACGTCACCTCGTGGGTATACACGGGTCATAGACCACTTTTCCGGAAAAGCGCACCCTTTGCGGTGGCCAAACCGCGGGTGCGCGTGTGACAGCCTCGAGCCAAGTAACCATAACCATCATCATGTCAGCATCATAATATATATAGCAAAAGTAAAACGGCAACAGGTATGCTCAAAGTAAAACCGTAACATATGCGATCGAAAGTAACCCGCTATCATGTATAATCAAAAGGAAAACGACCGTCGGAAAACCGACGCTAAACATTATGACGAAACCCATTAACATGCATAAGCCATCACCCATCAATATTTAACCCCAGTATGCTTAGAATTGACCCCGTCCAATATGATAGAGTTAGATGCTAGGACCAAGAAAATAAAACCCACCTGAATGAAGGCCGATCCCGAACTCCCGCTAGACTACCAGGAGGCTGGTGCTGAACTGCTGGGCCCTGAACAGAGACTGTAGTCAGAACTAGACTCACATATACCCGTCCCGATGACACGACAGTAACGGAGTGTTTATACGGGGCAATATTGCCGATTTACCGCACAGAATCTAACTCTCGATCAATGAGGACCTACTGAACTCTAACAAGATGCCTAGTAGGCGTGTAAACGCTGTCTAAGGACAGCCAGCAAGTCCGAATCGCATTTTAGTCCAAAATGTATTTTTAATTTGCATAAAGTTATTGCATTAATCCGATGTTTCGACTCGTTCTCAAAATCCGGGAGTCCAAAAGCTGCGCCGTAACTTTCAGCACATTTGTTACGACGAGACGGAGGCCGTGCTCGCAATATTTGGGCCGAGACCAGGCCCATTTACAAGTTGGCCCAAAAACACAAGGGCTCCAAATTAGTAATGTTGCGACTTAATATATACTTGATCTGCAAGTGATCTAACTGGAGCATGGTATACAGTAGGGACTGAGGATAATGGGGGCTCACCTTGCGCGCGTCGGAGGCCGGCCGGGAAGTTCGCCGGAGCAAGGTGATGAAACTCCAACCAAGCTAGAGCTCGGTTTGGCCGAATCTTGATCGGCTCGGGCCCTAGGCTTGAGCAGAGGCCATCAGCAGTAGGAGAGTGCTCACGGGGGTGGCTCGGTCACTTCCCGACCCAACGCCGGCGACCCCGGGCGGCGATCGGCTGGAATCCGAGCTCTACGGCCACCTATAGAGCAACAAATGGGAAGTTTATGAGAAGGGTTCCTTGAGCCCATGCAAAGGCATGAAAGCGATGCCCTCGACCACGAGACCTTACCTGGGTGGTTGGCCGGCGACTAGATGCGGCGACGGCGGCCGGCGGTAGGTGCTCGGATTGCCTTAAGGGTGCAATTACTGAGAAAGGAAGTCCCACGTTAATATCCACATGCATTGGTTTTGGAAAAGTTCCTATGACCAATATCATCACATCTGGACAACTTACCCGCGTGGAACAACGCCGGTGGCGCGCGGTGGCGGGGCTCGGCCAAGCTCGGGGGAGCTTTAATGGCGGATTCCGGCCGGCTGGGTTCTGGCCGGTGGGACTTGGACCAAAAGGTCCCTCTCGGTGCAAGGAGTCTTCTGGTGGCGGTGGCCGGCGACCCCAGTGAGCGGCGGCGCCGGTTGGGTGGATTCCGGCGAAGTGCACAAGAGGCCGGTTCTAGGGCATCCCCGTACGGCGTGGTCACTCCGCCGATCTTCCTCAAACTTCGCAGGTGAGTTGCAGTCGATGAGGAGATGAGGATCAACGGTACCGATCGTGTTTTCAACGGTCGGAAGAAGTGAGGACCGAGTTCGTCGGAAACTAATTTCTTCCGGCGACCTAATGCTTCCGCCGGCAACAGGGACGGCGCCAAGGGCTCAGGCTGCACCAGCATGATCCTTACGAGGTCAGAAGAGGAAAAGGAGGGTCCCTAGGCCATTTTATTGTAATAAGTTCAACCACTTACCTCGCCGGAATAAAAGAAGAAGAAGCTTCTTCCCGCGGCGGCGCACGGCGGTGCCAGACCTCGGGTTCACTTCAGCTCGGCCTCGACCATACAGGGGATCTCCCAGAGGACGCTAGGGAACCCCCAGAACCCTCGGTGAGCAACCCTTCCTTTCCAACCCGAGATGAAGGGTTTCTTGATTCTTTTCTTCACCGGCGACGGGGTGGCGGCGGCCGGTGCGCGACCCTCCGTGGAGTGCGGTAGAGAGGAGGAAGAAGTTGGGAGGTGCGGCTGGGGCAGCAGCTACGAGCTTAGGGATTAATGGAAACCCTAACCTCATATGTGTATATATAGAGTTTATGCATAATTGCATTTAAACCCTCCATCTCTTGATATTAGAAGATCAGTCCCTCCCAGCAGCTCATATTCACACTTAGGTCCCTCACCAAGCACTTGCACGGTTTTCGAGGCACAAACTATAGGGTTTTCGCGTAATTTATCACGTTTTTCAGTATATTTTACGCTTTTCGAGACAACCGAGTTGTCAAACTGAAAAATGGACACCGCCACGACGTCCGGCTCGACGAGACCTATCAGGTAGCGATCTCTGATTTTCGCGAAGCTGCCCGGATAAAATCTCGGTCCATAATAACTGTGTCAAAATACAGTTTTCGCGCTTTTCGAGATTCCAGAGTCGTCAAACAGAATTTCCGTCAGTGCCATTGTGTCCAGAATGACGAAACCGTTCGAAATGACTACCTGGATCACTATATTCGGATTCCGAACAGTGAATTAGTCAATATTATATTCGTCGGGGTCTCGAAAACCAGGGTTACTGTTCATCTACAGTAACTCACTTAAGTGCACTGTGCGCAGAGGACACTGTTACATTGGTCGCGAGATTCTCCCACTTCTTAGTTGAATTCTGGAAGATCCGACCGTCAGATCGAAAAGTGCTGAATATGAATCTCGCTCAGTTCGACGAGACGATCGCAACGGTCAACTCGGATTTCCAAGATCATGTCCGGATTGGAAAATAGCCTTTTTGTCTCGTAAATCGTGCAACTCGCACACTGGCAATTGACTAAATAAATCAACGTAGGTCTTTTGAACCCGAAATCGACTACGATCCTGCTTTTAATCTATTTATTAAAAATAAAATATTTTGAGTCTTTACATATTGTGTGATCGAGATGGTTGCGTGCAAATCAGACCTCAAGATTGGACTCGGCGCGAAAATTAGATCAAGTTTGCCTATTCGGATGCCTTTGTCAAAATTTAGAAGTGGATTCTTGCAAAACGGACATCGAATTTAGATTTAGCACGAAAACCAATGGGAATCAGCCATTTTGATGTATTTTTTGGGACCCGGACGCCCTAAAACGGACATCGAGCACTTTTACTGTAGCTCGGGTAGCTCAGGCAGGCCAGGCAGCGCCAGCGACTGCGGACAGGCACCGGAGCGCGGTGGGGCGGCCGCAGGCAGCCACGGGTAGTGGCGCGGCCAGGCGCAGGGGCGCGGGAAGGCCGGGCAGGTGCGCAGGCAGGCGCAGGCGGCGAGTGGATAGGGTGTGCCACGTGGCATCACCCTATTGGTCGAAGCCAATTTCACTGTCAGAAAAATAGTATGATCTAAGGAGTGGATTGTCACGCCCCGGAGGTTTAGGAATAAGCGGAAAAGTGTATACTTTCTTTTTTTTTTTTTTGAAAATGACCTCGCCTAGCGGTGCGCGTCAGACCCGCCACATATGCAAATTCACTCTGTAAATGGACAGAGTCTCCTTTGCATATGCACGGCGTTACATTCACAACCTCTTCTTTAACCACATAGTCACATTGAATACAATGAAAGAGACTAATACCATTATCCATAAACTAAAGTTTTCATTCACGACATCAAAGATGAGACTACGGGTTTACAAACGGTGGCCACACGACACCTAGTTTTCTAAAATATTTTCGCGAGTCTCTTTAGGGCGGCTACATCTTTTGAAAGGATAAATCCAAAGGTTTACAAAGTAGTGCCCACACGACACTTGGTTTTGGAAAGCATTTTCGAAACCCTTTCGTTTGGTATAAAACATGCCGCATACAAGTCATTAAAAGTATACCAAAGATCACGTCACTAAAATAAACTCTCAATCCAACATCCATAATATTCCACATCCAAGCAATTGAGAACTTAATAACTAAAAGAAAAGGAGATGAGATAACCCAAAGCAAGAACGACGAAATAAAGCCTCATATGGCTAATGTCCTCTACACGCTGCCTCACCATCGTCCCGGCTACTACACCTAGTCGGACCTGTCACAGTGTGGGAAAGTCAGTGACAAATAAAGTAGATAAACATAGCAATAAAGAGTATTGGTAAGACAAACCGATACACCGGAACATTTCGCTTTCCCCCCCATGAGTCACCGTATCCCATGTTTTAATTATAGAACACCTATCGGAAAGTCTAAAGACCCCCTCGTGAACGATCACTTTGCTCGCGCATTGCTTTTAACCCCTCCACGGTACTAGTGCTGCACAAATAGCAACTGTGAGGGGTCCCCACTCGACACCTTTACCTTCGTGGGGCACACGGGTCAACATACCACAATTCCGAAAAAGTACACCCAATCGGTGGCCAAACCGCCGGTGCGCGTGTAAGCATCTATGAGCATAATAGCCGAAACCGGCGTGTATTAAGCACCGCGACACTCAGTCGCTACAGTTAGCAATGAAAGAACGGGAATTACTCATGCGATGGGTTTAAACAGTTAACACGATACATCTACTTTATTACACCTGTCATAACGATAACATACACCAAGCTTATTGCGAAAGTACCCACCGTGTTGCACGAAGATCGGGCCACCTTGAACCTTGACACACTCCCGCTCAGCACCTAGACCTAAAGAAGTCCCCAAAAAGAATGATAAGTCAACTTGACGCACCATGCCGCAAAAACGAAACCCAAAGCCCAACAACGCGACAAAAACCCAGTAGCGGCGTGCTCACGGCGCACGACGGCTCCCCGCGACGCACCCGCCCGCGCGGCGCCTACCCGCGCGGACGCCGCCGCCCGCGGGCGGCGCCCCGCGCGGCACGAGGCCACGCGGCGCGTGTCCGCGGGTGGCATCCATGCGGTGCCCGCCCGCGCGGGCGCCGCCGCCCGCGGGTGCCCCGCGCGGCACGAGGCCGCGCGGGGCGCGCCCACGGGTGGCGCCCGTGCGGTGCCCGCCCGCGCGGGCGCCGCGGCGCCCGTGTGGTGCCCGCCCTCGGGTGCCCCGCGCGGCATGAGGCCGCGCGGCGTGCGCCCGCGGGTGGCGCTCGCGCGGCGCCTACCTGCGCCGACGCCACCGCCCGCGGTCCGGCTTGCGCGCCGCCCGCGGGTGGCGCCCCGCGCGGCACAAGGCCGCGCGGCGCGCGCCACCGGCGGGCAGTGCCCCGCGTGGCCCGAGACCACGCGGCGGCGACGGCAACGGCGGCGGCGACGACGACGGCGACGGAGGCAGCGACGACGACTCGAGAAAAAGACACGAAACCCCAAAAATACAATAAAACAAAATCCACTTACCGCGATTCCGACGGGGAAGACGATCCGATCGCACTTCCGTTTCCGACGCGTTGATCGGGGTGTTCGGACTCCTCCGCCTTCTTCCTCTCTCTTGTTTTTTTCCTCTGGTTAGGGTTTCGTTCTTTTCTTTTCTTTCTCTTTCTCTTCGGCTAGGGTTTCTCTTTTTGCGAAAAGTGGGATTTTTCCCCTTCGTATGTGCGAATAAATCCCACATTTAATATCTGTTAACGAATAACTAATTCATTAATTATACGGGATAATTTCACATTTCCTCGAAAAGCATGCAGAATATTCTGCACGGATTTCGATGCGCGCTAAGTCACCGCGACCCTAAAAACCCTGTTCCGGGAGATCCCTAGGTCGGATTTCAGATCCGATCGCACCATCGGTCATCGTTTTTCGAGCCCTTTCACAGAAAATACCCGTGCAGCACAACGGTCAACTTAAGAAAACTCGATAATTCAGCTTTCCTAAAAAGTACTTTATTAACAGGAGGGTAAAATATTACTCAAAAAGTCATGACATTACACCACTCACACTTTATAAGAAGTTTCGTCCTCGAAACTTATTCTCAACCCTCGCTAATGTAGTAATCATGAATTTTAATGATTTAAATAAATTTCTGGATTTATTAATTGCGGAAAGTAAGTAAATAAAACCCCAAAAATATCGCTTTTTGATGGGGGTCTGATCTCGAAAATCCGAGTTCACCATTGCGACCGTCTCGTCGAAACATGAAAAATTCATATTCACTTGTCGACGATCCAACGGTCGGATCTTCCAGAAATCAGCGAAGAAACTGCGGGCCCACAACTTAAGTTGTGAATAGTAACCTCTAGTTTTAATCCCCTCTCGACCACTAACGGCTGTTTCGCCGTCTGAAACCTTGATATAGGGGTATGAGTAGTCAAACCTAACTAATTTCGACGTTCTGAGCGCAATGGCACTGGCGGATTTCGCGTTTGGCGACCCGGGTGCATCGAAGTGCGTGCGTCAGACTATAACTTGTCGAATTAAATGGCTCGAGAATTTATTTGAGCACTAAATCAAGCAAATGAATAGCCTATCTTGAAGGTCTCGACGAGCCGGACGTCGTGGCGAAGTCTGTTTCGCATTTCGTAGAGCAGATTTTCTCGAAATGCGTGAAAAGCGCCAAATTATCGCTTTTTCTTCGAATAACTTAAATATGCTTGGGGTTGTGTGTGAACCGGGTTTGAGAAGAATCAATGCATTAATGTTGAATTGCCTCTTGGACTGCCCTGGGCCAGAGCACGAAGAGTTTTGGGGTAGATTCCGAAGCTTCAACTCTCTCTTCATCTCCCAGACCAAGCCCTGAGTGCTGGGTGGCCGAGGAGTCACAATTCCATTGTTGTGAACTCGAGAGAGAGAGAGGAAAGGAAAAGGTTGGAACCAAACTTGTCCAAAGTTGTATCTGAAGTGCTCAGAGGATTCCTTGGCATCTCTGGAGCATCCTGGGCACTTGCCGTGGTCACGCGAAGAAGGAGAAAGAAACTGGCTTCTTCCTTGTCTTCACCAACTCCGGCCAAGGTAAGGATCTTAAACCACGGTTCGTTTTAGCCCGAGACCCCTAGCAGTAGGTCAGTTGGGTTCTTGTGATGCTCCCGGCACAGCCCGAGCTTCCCATGCATGGCCGGTTGCCGGCGGGAGCAATATCTCGCCGGAAATCTAGAAATGCTCCGCCGCGATCGATCTCTGCAACCGGTGAACCAAAGTGGGATATAAAATCATGGGCTTGGACTGTAGGACCTATACATTAATTCTGCAAAGTTTCAATAATTTTGGTTAAGAGTTTCTTGCTGGGACCAAGGGGAGTGCACCCATGCAATTGCATGGAATTCATGCAGCACCAAAGAGGCGCGGCCATGGATGACCCGAGATTGGACCGAATCATGGTCGCCGGCGTTCCGGCCATCTCCGGCCGGGAAGGGTTGGTCGGGAAGCTTCGTGGGGACCAGTAGAACATTTCCATCCATGTTGTAGAGCTTCAAATGGCCTCTACTGAAATCCACCATTAATGGGTAATGAAGCTCCAAACCGAGTTAGCTCCGCGCCGCCGCCGCCGTGCCCTGTCGCCGGGCACAGGCTCAGGAAGACTCACTGAGGGTTTTAGCACCTGTTGGTGTTTTTGGTTGGGTCCTAGAAGCCAAGGTTGGATGGTCACAATTTTCGATGCAATGGCATCATCTTCAACCTCATGCTTCGGCCAACCTACGTTATGGGGAATGCTCAGAGTTGTAAGAATTACTAAAGAAGCTATCTTGAGCATTTCTTTCCAAGTTGGAAGCCCCCAGGTGCCTTCTCTGCAAAGAACCAACCTTGGGTTGGTGTTGTGTGTATAGTGCTAAATTGTATACACCAAGTGTTTGTGGAAATGCCACAGTGAAGAAAAAATGGGATTTAGGCTTCAATGTAAAAATGAAAGTTGCTCCAAATAGTCCCCTGAGCTTAGTGCTCACTTCAGATCAAGTTGGATCTGTGTGGAATAATGATTGGAGCATTGTGAACTTGTAAGTGTGCAAGGTTTTGGATCTGAGTGATCCAGCAATGCTGGGCTGCAAATAGGGCAAGCCCAGTGATTCTTGAGCCATTTTAAGCTTATGGCTAAAGCAGTTTGGGATTTGGCACAGTAGAGTTCAAGTTACAAGGTTGTCGAGCTCTAAGTTAGAATTGTGGCCCAAACACTGTTCTGGTCTGTTTGTAATGTTGCAACAGTGTACTCCTGGCTAATTTGGGGTCACTAAACGCGATGCTCGCGTTTATTTTGGGTTTTGATGAGCCGAAGAAACGAAAATGCATTTCGGCTAGGTTAGAGAAGTAATTCATGGCCCGAAGTTTTCCTCGGGTATCGTGCTGCCACAAATGGGTGAGCACGGTGTTCAGCAAGTTGAATGCCACCTACTGGAGGTGACGGTTCGTAAAAATGATTCTCCATTTAAGAGAACGAGCCAAAACGGGGTTTATATAGTAGATATTACACATTCTGAATAAACCCGAGGGGCTTGCTGCAATTGTAACAATATGGAAAAGTTAGATGAATGCTCTAAAAACATTGTTGACCTTTCGGTGGGTTTCCCGGGGTCCTTGAAAAGCTAAATATGCTTAATGTTGCGTTAATCGACGAAATGGTCGATGCGTGCTAGTTGCACTTTGAGGATTTGGTAGATCCTGAGTTGTCACCTGGTATTGTTGTAGGCCCCAGTCATCAGGAGCCAGCCCGTGATCCGTCTTATGGTTATCGTGACCGTCTACCTTCTGGTGGAGTCGTTGTTCCTCCTATATACAGGTGGGTTTATCTTCGGTCCGCGTTTTATCAGGTCGGCCCTATTGGGTGCCGTGGTAGGTCGGACCCCTGTTCTTGGTGTAGCCCTGAACCTATGCTTTAGCCTTACTATATGCTTTCATTCCCGCATTCAGTCATTACAGCTATATTGCTTGATTATACTGATGAGCCTTTCATTATACTCTATTCTTCACTGCATGTTTAGAATAGGAGTTCTAGTCTCAGTACCTGGCATGATTTGCATCAGTATCGATATCCCGATGGGGATTTCCTCGGCTTCTCGCCGACTGTCCGGTCTCCCGACCGTGGATTGAGATTTAGCATTATGATTGCTATTGAGTTATACCTGCTCTTACTACTTGCTTGCATATCAGAACAAAATTCTTACATCTGCATAGCCTTGGTCCCACAGATGAGCTTTTATTATGCCTTGATTTCCAGCAGTAGTTATACATCATGCTTATATTCCAGCAGTTGCTTGTTTATCATGTTGAGATATATCATTCTTCTTCAGCAGTAGATATGCATTTCCTGGACACATGCCATGCTTGATTGGTCACTAGCATAGTTCTATACCTGTCTCTATTCTTCACTGCATATTTAGAATAGGAGATACTACTTCAGCATGTGGCATGTTATACTTGTATCCCGGTGGGGATTTTCCTCGGCTTCTTGCCGTCTATGTGGTCAGTGGACCATGGTTTGAGCATCAGCATTATGATCGCCGTGTCGAGCCAGCTTTTAGTCACGCACACCGACGGTTTGGCCACCGTCAGGGTGTTCTTTACCGGTAGGGAGGTCTGATCGACCCGTGAGCCCGTGGGGTTATGATAGCTTGCAGGGTGTCCAAAAGTGGTTGTTGCCTGAGGCCCCAATGACCAACAGTGGTAGTTGCCTGAGGTCATATGCTCCATGGCAGTTTAGCCTGAGGCCCTTGTGGCCAAAAGTGGATTTGATTGGGTATATTTGTGGTACTACCTTTGATGCATTTTCTTGATATTCCTGCTTGTTTGATTACCTGCATTTCATATCTGTTATAGATTTATCATGCATAATATGATTGTGTTATATATGCATACTCTGTTCTATTGATCCATGTTTGATCTTACTTGCCTAACTGTATACCTGCATTAATCTTCAGTATATCCTACTTCTGTTATCCGCTTATTATTGTATCCAGTAGGTACGGCTTGCTATTTCCCGGCCCGTCGTGCCCACTGGGATACACTCCGGTGTGTCTCACACCCTCGGGTGACTGTTTTTCAGGTCCTTCGGGTGCGGGGACCTTTGGACGTTCTGTGTGAGGACGCGTGGTAGTTTTATCCCTGGTAGGATGTACCCCTTTTGATTTAGTAAAACATTGCAACTGTATTTCCATTTTGAGAACCGGATGTATTAACTTATGAACCTTGTGGTTGTAATAGAGTAGAACTTATTTAGTATAGCTATCTCGTATCTACTCTGATTGACTGTATCTGTTAGCCGAGCACATATAGGGAAGGCTCTGTTTGATGTACAGAGACTTTTCTATATGTGTGGCGGTCTGTTCACGCCTTGGAGAAATCAAGATTTTAAACCCTGATATAAAAAAAAAAAAAAATTTAGACCCACTTTTGAATCTCGGGGCGTGACAGCTAAACAATTCCGGAAAACATTCTCTCATCTTCGTTTCCAGTTCCCAAGTTGCTTCGCGTTCTTCGTGATTGCTCCATTGGACTTTTACATAGGGGATGGTCCGATTGCGCGATTTCTTGTCTTCTCGCGCTAAGATTCACACCGGCGTCTCTTCGACGCTTAAATCCTCTTGCAACTCGATAGTGGAAACATCTAGGGCGTGAGAGGGGTCGGGGAGGTACTTCCGGAGCATTGAAACGTGAAACACGTTGTGGACTCGATCAAGATTCGGCGGCAAGGCCAACCGGTACGCCACCGGGCCCACGCGTTCTAGGATCTCGAACGGTCCCACGTACCTCGGACTTAACTTCCCCCTCAAGCCGAAACGTTGGGTCCCCTTTGAAGGTGAAACTCGGAGCAACACATGCTCGGCCACCATGAATTCCAAATTCCATCGTCTACGGTCCGCGTAACTTTTCTGTCGGCTCTGGGCAGTCAGCAGCCATTGCTTGATAAGGCGCACTTTCGCTTCTGTCTCCTCCACTAAATCTGGTCCTAAAAACTTGCGCTCCCCCAAGTCGTCCCAGCATATTGGAGACCGACAGCGGCGCCCATACAGAGCCTCGTACGGCGCCATTTGGATGCTGGCTTGGTAGCTGTTGTTGTAGGCGAATTCCACAAGGGGTAGGTATCGAGACCACCCCTCACCTAAGTCGAGTACGCATGCTCGGAGCATGTCTTCGAGGATCTGGATCACCCGTTCCGATTGCCCGTCGGTTTGTGGGTGAAAAGCCGTACTAAAATGTAGTTTGTTCCCCATTGCCCGTTGCACGCTCTGCCAAAAGTTTGACACAAAACGCGTGTCTCTATCCGAAGCAATGGACGCCGGTATCCCATGCAACCTCACTACCTCATTAATGTAGGTTTGCGCTAGTCGGTCTCGAGTCCATGTCGTGTGAATGGGCAGGAAATAGGCCGATTTCGTCGGACGATCTACTATGACCAATATCGCATCATGTCCTTATGGCGATCTCGAAAAGCCGGCCACGAAATCTATCGTAATCCTCTCCCATTTCCATTCCGGCACGGGTAACGGCTGTAACTTCCCTGCTGGGCGCTGATGTTTAGCTTTACTTGTTGGCACACCAAGCAATGCGCCACGAATCGTGTCACGTCCCCCTTCAATTTAGGCCACCAGAAGGTTTGTTTAATATCTTTGTACATCTTCGTTCCCCCAGGGTGCGCTGAGTAGGGAGCACTATGCGCTTCCCTCAGAATTTCTTTCTTGAGTTCCGGTAGATCAGGCACGCAAATTCATCCTCGGAATCGTATTGTGCCATCAAAGTCTGTCGCGAAATCGCCCCCTTGGTCCAAAGGTATTCTATCTCGCACAAGCTGTAACTGGGTGTCTGTCGATTGTCCTTCCAAGATCTTGTCGAGCAAGGTAGGCCTAACCACCAGGGTCAGGAGTTGTGCGACCGTACCCGTCAGTACTACCTCCAGTCTTAATTGCGAGAACTCTGCAATCAGACGATCCTGTTGAGTAATGGCGTTTGTCATCGATTCCCCCGTCTGCCCTTTGCGGCTCAAGGCGTCGGCCACCACGTTTGCCTTTCCGGGGTGGTAGTGGATCGACAAATCGTAGTCTTTTAGTAGCTCGAGCCACCGCCTTTGCCGTAAGTTTAGCTCATTCTGAGTGAAAAGGTACTTGAGGCTCTGATGATCGGAATACACATTACAGTGTGTCCCGTATAGGTAATGTCTCCACAGCTTAAGGGCGAACACGACTGCTGCAAGCTCCAAGTCGTGTGTGGGGTAATTTCGTTCGTATTCCTTGAGCTGTCTTGACGCGTAGGCTATGACCTTTCCCTGTTGCATAAGTACGCTCCCAAGACCGCTCCGCGACGCATCACAATAAATTTCATAATCCTCCCCGGGCTCCGGCAGAGCGAGAACCGGGGCCCGCGTCAATTTATCTTTGAGTTCCTCGAAACTCTTCTGGCATTGGTCCGTCCAGATAAATTTCTCCCCTTTTCGGGTTAGACGATTTAAAGGGGTGGCTATCTTGGAGAAACCTTCCACAAAGCGCCTGTAATACCCTGCCAATCCCAGGAAGCTTCGAATCTCCGTTACTGTTGTCGGTCGGGGCAAGTCGGCCACAAAGTCTATCTTCCTCGGGTCCACTGCAATCCCAGACGCCGAGATGATATGCCCCAAAAAGTCCACCTAGTGGAGCCAGAACTCACACTTTTTGAGTTTGGCATATAGTTTCTGGTCCTGGAGGGTCTGAAGGACTATACGTAGGTGTTCCTCATGTTCATCATCTGTGCGGGAGTAGACGAGGATGTCATCAATGAAGACCACTACGAATTGGTCTAAGAAGGGTTTAAACACCCTATTCATCATGTCCATGAATACCGCTGGGGCGTTGGTGAGCCCGAACGGCATTACTGTGAATTCATAGTGGCCATAACGCGTCCGGAAAGCTGTTTTGGGGATATCTTCACCCCTGACTCTGAGCTGATGATAGCCAGACTGCAGATCGATCTTTGAGAACACCGTTGCTCCTTGCAATTGGTCGAACAAATCATCGATCCGCGGCAGGGGGTACTTGTTCTTTATTGTGACCTTGTTTATTTCCCGATAATCTATGCACAGGCGAAGGCTTCCGTCATTCTTCCTCACGAACAAAGCGGGTGCGCCCCATGGCGACACGCTCGGCCTGATGAAGCCTTTATCCAGGAGGTCTTCCAGTTGTGCTTTCAGTTCCTTCAACTCGGCAAAGGCCATCCTGTACGGTGCTTTGGTAATGGGTTGAGTGCCTGGGAGTAGTTCAATAGGGAAGTCGACCTCTCGTTCGGGTGGCATCCCAGGGAGTTCCGTCGGGAACACGTCTGAAAACTCCCTTACGACTGGGATGTCAGAAAGCGAGGGGGTGGGTCGGGTTGCTAGGTCCACCGAGGCCAAATAAGCCACGCACCCGCCATCCATTAATTTCCTGGCTCGAGACGCGGAGATGACAGTTGAGAAGAAAGTGCTTTTACATGCTAAGTACACGTGTTCCGGAAAACCCGGTTTCTGCAGTTGTACCTGACGCTTCTCGCAATCGATCACCGCCTGGTACTCGGTGAGCCAATCCATGCCTAGCACCACGTCGAACTCTTTCAACGGGATGACCACTAAATCCCAAGGGCAGGACAACCTCCCAAACTTTATCGAGCAGGAAGGTACGAAGCTAGTTGCTTCAATTGGTCCCCCAGGGGTCTGGACAGTCATTAGGTTGCATAGGAGCCTACCCTCTAGAAGGTGTGTATGTGCAAAGGTGCGGGATACGAAGGAGCGAGACGCTCCGGTGTCAAACAGGGTTCGAGCTCGAAAATCAGAAATTAAGATAATACCTGCTACTACGTCCTCCGGTGGTTCCGCTCCCCGCTGGTTCATTGAGTAGACCCTCCCTCCAGGTTGTGGTCGCGTTTCCCCCTCCTATCGAGAGGTTGAGGGGTGTGGGGGTGCTCCCGATGATGCTCTTCCCCGTCCCTGCGGTTGTGGTGTCGGGGTTGAAGCTGCGGAGGATGCCGCCCCCGTGTTCAAGGGGCAGCTGAATCGGAGATGTCCAGGCTTGCCGCAGCGATAACAGTGGTCGTGTCTCTTAAAGCATTCCGTAACTCGGTGCGCTCCTCCGCAGATAATGCAGGGTTTGTCCACCGGCCGTTGTCCCCCTGATGGTGTGCTCTTGGTCCCTTGTTGCGTCTTGGGGTGCTTTGGGGGCCGGTTCCCGCCAGAAAAGCCCCCTCCAGGGTAGGACTGTGACCGCTTCTTGTCCCGGTTATACTCTGAGCCCTCACATCGGGCGCGTGTGATAGCAAACCCACGTTCCACGATAGTGGCCCTATCGACCACTGCCCGAAAAGTGTGTAAATCCGCCGCTTAGACGACTTCGAAGATGTCGCTCCGTACCCCATCTACAAAAAGGCGGGCCTTGTGAGATTCGTCCCGTATGACGAAGGGGATACAATTGGCTAACCTCACGAACTCTCGCTGGTACTCCATGACAGACCGATTCCCTTGCTTGATGTGTTTGAGGTCATCCTCCATCTGTCGCTTAATACTGTTGGAAAAGAACGCTCCAAACAATTCCTCTCTAAATGTGGACCACGACGGAAGTGCAGTGGCCTTCGACTGGTCCGGGAGTACCGTCTTCCACCAAATACGAGCGTTCCCTTCAAGACAGTGGACAACCAAGGGAACCCGCTCATGCTCCTCCATCATTAGGTCTTCAAAGAGCTTCTCCATGGTGTCCACCCATTTCTCCACGACCCAAGGGTCGGTCGTTTCTCCTTCAAAGGTGGGCGGATCGTGCTTCTTGAACTCCGCCAGGTTCGTCCTCACTCTTTCCCGTTCAGTCCGCCGATTCGTTGCCTCTCCTGCAGCTGCGGACACCCCGGGAGTAGGGGTCGTCCCCGCTTCCCTTGCTGAGTCCCTCGCAGCTGTTCCCAGTGCGGGCCCTGAAGCCGCCAGGGTGGGTATGTCCAAGGGTGTTGTAGGTTGCTCTGTAGACACACCCGTCGTCGAGGTCTGAAGGGGCGCAGCTGCAGTTGCACCACCTGCCCCTGGCGGTCCCGTAGTGGGGGCGGTCGATTCGGGTGGAGGGATCGGGGTGTCCTCCACTGGTGCGGTTGGCTGTCGCTGCGTTAACTGACGGACTTGTTCTATCAGCGTTGCCAGTTGCCTGGCCATCTCTCGCAGTTGCTGTCGGAGAAGTTGGCTCTCCATAGTGGTCGGGGCCGTACTTTCTGCACCCGCGTTATGAGCCGATGACCTGGTCCGGGCCATTATCTGTTGTATACAGAGAAACCGCGTTAACCCTAAGGTTACTGGCCTAGCACTTTGACCTACGAACGCACCGAAATTAAATCCCCCCTTTTTCCCTCGCACACTCGCGGTCCTATGCACCTACACCTTGGTTATCTCCTGTTTCAATCGCTTGTGGCATTATGCACTGTGGATGTTGGTCACCGACTACTGTGGTTAAAGTTGTTTTTCTCTGATACCATATAATCTGTCACGCCCCGAAGGTTTAGGAATAAGCGGAAAAGTGTATACTTTCTTTTTTTTTCTTTTTGAAAACGACCTCGCCTACCGGTGAGCGTCAGACCCGCCACATATGCAAATTCACTCTGTAAACGGACAGAGTCTCCTTTGCATATGCACGGCGTTACATTCACAACCTCTTCTTTAACCACACAGTCACATTGAATACAATGAAAGAGAGTAATACCATTATCCATAAACTAAAGTTTTCATTGTACGACATCAAAGATGAGACTACGGGTTTACAAACGGTGTCCACACGACACCTAGTTTTCCAAAGTATTTTCGCGAGTCTCTTTAGGGCGGCTACATCTTTTGAAAGGATAAATCCAGTGGTTTACAAAGTAATGCCCACACGACACTTGGTTTTGAAAAATATTTTCGAAACCCTTTTGTTTGGTATAAAACATGCCGCATACAAGTCAATAAAAGTATACCAAAGATCACGTCACTAAAATAAACTCTCAGTCCAACATCCATAATATTCCACATCCAAGCAATTGAGAACTTAATAACTAAAAGAAAAGGAGATGACATAACCCAAAGCAAGAACGACGAAATAAAGCCTCATATGGCTAATGTCCTCTAGACGCTGCCTCACCATCGTCCCGGCTACTACACCTAGTCGGACCTGTCACAGTGTGGGAAAGTCAGTGACAAATAAAGTAGATGAACATAGCAATAAAGAGTATTGGTAAGACAAACCGATACATCGGAGCATTTCGCTTTCCTCCTCATGAGTCACCGTATCCCCAGTTTTAATTATAGAACACCTGTCGGAAGGTCTAAAGACCCCGTCGTGAACGATCACTTTGCTCGCGCATTGCTTTTAACCCCTCCACTGTACTAGTGCTGCACCTATAGCAACCGTGAGGGGTCCCCACTCGACACCTTTACCTTCGTGGGGTACACGGGTCAACATACCACAATTCCGAAAAAGTACACCCAATCGGTGGCCAAACCGCCGGTGTGCGTGTAAGCATCTATGAGCATAACAGCCAAAACCAGCGTGTATTAAGCACCGCGACACTCAGTCGCTACAGTTAGCAATGAAAGAACGGGAATTACTCATGCGATAGGTTTAAACAGTTAACACGATACATCTACTTTATTACACCTGTCATAACGATAACATACACCAAACTTATTGCGAAAGTACCCACCTTGTTGCGCGAAGATCTGGACACCTTGAACCTTGACACACTCCCGCTCAGCACCTGGACCAAAAGAAGTCCGCAAAAAGAATGATAAGTCAACTTGATGCACCATGCCGCAAAAATGGAACCCAAAGCCCAACAACGTGACAAAAACCAGGTAGCAGCGTGCTAACACCGCACGATGGCTCCCCACGCGGCACCCGCTCGCGCGGCGCCTACCAGCGCGGACGCCGCCGCCCGTGGGTGGCTCCCCGCGCGGCACGAGGCCGCGCGGCACGTGTCCGCGGGTGGCGCCCATGCGGTGCCCGCACGCGCGGGCGCCGCCACCCGCAGGTGACCCGCGCGGCACGAGGCCGCGCGGCGCGCGCCCGCGGGTGGCGCCCGTGCGGTGCCCGCCCGCGTGGGCGTCGCCACCCGCGGGTGCCCCGCGCGGAACGAGGCCGCGCGGCGCGCGCTCGCGGGTGGCGTCCGTGCGGTGCCCGCCCGCGGGTGCCCCGAGCGGCATGAGGCCGCACGGCGTGCGCCCCTTGCGCGCCGCCCGCGGGTGGCGCCCCGCGCGGCACAAGGCCGCGCGGCGCGCGACACCGGCGGGCGGCGCCCCGCGTGGCCCAAGGCCGCGCGGCGGCGGCGACGACGGCGGCGGCGCCAGCTACGATGACGACGACGGAGGCGGCGACGACGACTCGAGAAAAAGACACGAAACCCCAAAAATATAGTAAAACAAAATCCACTTACCGTGATTCCGACGGGGAAGACGATCCGATCGCACTCCCGTTTCCAACGCATTGATCGGGGTGTTCAGACTCCTCCGCTTTCTTCCTCTCTCTTCTCTTTTTCCTCTGGTTAGGGTTTCGTTCTTTTCTTTTCTTTCTCTTTCTCTTCGGCTAGGGTTTCTCTTTTTGCGAAAAGTGAGATTTTTTCCCTTCGTACGTACGAATAAATCCCACATTTAATATCTGTTAACGAATAACTAATTCATTAATTATACGAGATAATTTCACATTTCCTCGAAAAGCGTGCAGGATATTCTACACGGATTCCGATGCGCGCTAAGTCACCGCAACCCTAAAAACCCTGTTCCGGGAGATCCCTAGGTCGGATTTCAGATCCGATCGCACCAATTGTTTGGTGCTATTGATCGCATTCCAGTCGGACTATATATATATATATATATATATATATATATATAGTCCGACTGGAATGCGATCAATAGCACCAAACAATTGGTGCTACCAATTTTTTTACTGTTAGATTTATGTTTTTGATCATTTTCACTCCTTGGATTATACTATTCAACCAACCACCCACTAAACCCTAGGGACCCACTATCATGCTAACCGCACATCTCTTAATCCAAGGATTAAAAACTTGATAGCACCAAGTTATTGATGCTAATATGTTTTTTACCCTTGAGTGAAAATATGGGCGGTTAGAATGATAGTGGCCTCTAAAATTTAGTGGGTGGTTGGAAAAATAGTATGATCGTAAGAGATGAAAATGATCATAGATCTAACGACGGAAAGATTGGTAGCACCAAATACTTTGTGCTATGGATAGCATTATAGCTGGACTATATATATATATGTATATATATATATATATATATATATATATATATATATATATATATATATATATATATATATATATATATATATAGAGAGAGAGAGAGAGAGAGAGAGAGAGAGAGAGAGAGAGAGAGAGAGAGAGAGGAGAGAGAGAGAGAGAGTTGAGCTAGAATGCTATCGATAGCAAATAGGCTCCATTGCCACCCATTTGTTCTCGATGATGGAGCTTCCAAATCGACGATCGGCACCGTTGAATATAATCTAAACCATTTAAACTATATAAAAATTAAATTTCAAATTTTTTCGATATCGTTGACCTAATGATCAAAAGGTTGTAAAATTTATAATTTTAATGGTAGATATGAGTTTTTTGCTTGTTTAACGGTATAAATAATTCTAAATTAATTAAATTTTGGTTAAAAAAAAGTTTAAACTATTTAAAACATGATGTATATTCTTGATGTTGATTATATGACTCCTATCATTCATTTTTGAAATATATTCATTTTTAGCCATTCATTTTTGTGTCCACTTGATGGACAATAAAAGAATATCGAAAAGGCAGAAAATTTAATTTTTTAATAGTTTAAGTGGTCTAGATCATATTAACGGTATTGATCGTTGTTTTAGAAACTCCATCATCGAAAATAAATGGATGGCAACGAACCCGTTTGCTAATAATAGTATTACAGTCTAACTATATATATATATATATATATATATATATATATATATATATATATATATATATATATATCAAATTAATTCTTACAATTTCAGCCATTCATTCCATCACCATTCAATGAGCCATAGCTAGCTCTTCATTAATCTTACATTCTAAACTATATTAATTTTTATCTAAATAACTTGAGCAATTAAATATAACAAAAATATTGTAATAATTTACAAGATAAACTTAATTCAAAAAAAAATCTCTCAATCAGAAAATAATAGTCAGAGGAGTCATTTATCCACCATTAATCAATGTCAACCGTCCACTACGTAAAATTTATTGATGCTGAGGTTGACAGTTAGATTACAAACATGGGCCCACCAATCTACCTCTTGATGTACCATAAATTTATTGATGCGGCCAATAATGACCGAAATAGACCCCAAACTGTTAGTTTGGGGACAATGCGCCCATAAAATTTTTATCCCGCAAATGGACTCTTTTGCCTGTATTACAAAACAAAAAGAAAAATAAAAAATAAAAAGTAAAAAAAACAGCTAAACTTTAGCTCTTGCGCACTTTTAATTTTGCAAATTGTTGGATTGACTTATCCCTTGATCAATTAAAGTTACTATATACACAGTCATTTTAGTTGTTGTTTTCCATATAATCTCATAAAGCTTCAAAACACAAATATAAAGTTATTTTTTACATTCTAACGTACAAAGAAAAAATCAAAATCAAAGTTTGGCTTATCCTGCTCTTCAATCCTCATCCAAATTATGAAAATTAAAAGAGCAAAAGTATGACTTTTTATATTTTGAAATCTCACAAAATTATGTAAACGACATATGATTAAAACATTCATCTAATTTCTAAACTTTAGGGGTTACAAAATGAAAATTAACGAGGAGGTGTGCTTTAGAAGATGTGTTATAATTTGGTTTAGAGTTGTATTTATCTAAATTGAAGTTAAATCCTAATCTAATTAGGATAATATGAGATTTATATTGTTGGGTATAACTAAAATTTAATTAGGAGTTTAATTAGACTATAAATTCTAATTAGAATCTAGTTTGGAGACATATATTGTATATAGCATATCCGGTCATTTTAATGATGCCGAAACTTTAATTAGTCGAAGTTCTAATTAATTTAGGCTAACCAAGAAAGATAGGTGTGGTTGGTGATTGGAATATATAAAACCGGGATTTTAATTAGAGACAATGCTCAAATTAATTTAGCAACCCAAGAGGAGAGAGGTCGTATTGAATGAGCCGTATGTTGCTAATGAAGCCGGCAACTAATTAAGAAATTGAAGCTCTAAAGTGAGGGCGTCCATACATTTGGATTTTTCGAAATCGTTAGGATTGACGCAAATTTTGATATTTTGGATCTATTTGGAGTTTCGGTTTTCTTGAGAGATATAATCTTTGTATTCTACTTTTGACTTTAATAAAAGTTTTACTTCGTCTTCGCCCGTGGATGTAGGCCGGTGGCCGAAGCACGTAAATTTTGGTGTGCTCTTTTCTTTTCTTTTTTTATATTATTTTTTTTGGATCTATTTTTGACTTTAATAAAAGTCTTTACTTCGTCTTCGCCCGTGGATGTAGGCCGGTGGCCGAACCACGTAAATCTTGGTGTGCTCTTTTCTTTTCTTTTTTTATATTATTTTTTTTGGATCTATTTTTCCTATTTAACAAGATGTACATGTATGCTTTTTCTTAAAAATAATTTTAAAAAGAGACTAGATAGAATTTTTTTTGTTGTTTCTATTGTATCAAAAATATAAATATTATAGTGGAGGCGATTGTTTCTGAAATTAAAAGCAAAAGTAAAGTACAACTACCTGATTCATGATATTTTCAAAATTCACAAAGTAGTGGATTAGAAATGAAGAATTTTCACATAATTGGTACCCCACATGAACTGAGAATTTCTACATGTGATTTGCAATTTCTGTAGTATATATCTTCTAAACCTATAAAGCGGGAGAATTCAAAACTCATCGCGCCTTTGGCTATATGGTGTTAGATTTTAATACACTAAATACTTATTTTAAGTTTGGCATTAATCATCTTATATTCAGTATATTAATAATTTTTTATTAGTAAGGATATTATAGTAAACTTATTGGTATAACTTGGAGTGGCACTTCAGCTCGTTCGTCGCAAGCCAACATCGATCGGCTTATTTAATAAATGAGCCAAATACGAGCTGGGGTCAGCTCGCTCGTATCACTCGATACAACTTGAATATATATATATATATATATATATATATAGAGAGAGAGAGAGAGAGAGAGAGAGAGAGAGAGAGTGTATGTGACTACTATATTTTTATGAGTATACATCTCTTTGTACTCATAAATTTTCGGTTCTTGAATGAAGGAATGTGCGGTTAGGATTATAGTGGTCCCCTAGGGTTTATACTTGTCACGCCCCGGGGGTTATATTTTAGCGGAAACGATACCTCAGAGTACGCGAAAAGTGCGTACAATTTTTTTTTGTTTAAATCTTCCTTCCCCGGCGCGTGCCCAGACCCGCCACATATACAGATTTACTCGAAAATCGGGCGGAGTCTCCTCTGTATATGCACGGCGTCGCGGCTATTACAATAGTCGAACAAAAACAATCATTTTCCCATTTAATCACAACAGTTCGAAGTAGTACGGTGCATGAAGACTAAACAATACCCGTGGCCAATCAAGTTAAAAGGATAAACTCACAGATTTGAAAGCAGGTCCACACGACCCAGGGTTTTGAAGACAGTTTGAAAAGATGCCATAAATCCACCGGGTTTGGAAAACAGGTCCACACGACCCAGCTTTTGAAAGATAGTTTTCGAAGTTCTTTTCTTTTCTAGTCATGTTGCTTTGAAAACGGCCAAACGGGAACGATAAAGGAAACAGTAGTGCATAAGCAGAAAGAAAGTACTCAACATCCACACGACCCCACAAGGGTATCGAGAACCACACAGTAACCTACAATACTGAATGAAATGCAGAGAAGGTAAATAAAACAGCATACTAGGGCTCCCTCAGACCGACTGCTACCAACTCGGCCTCACCGTCGCCTACCTCTACCCCCTGGAGGTACCTGTCACAGAGTGGTAGTCAGTGACACTATCATCAAAATAGTACTAAGCAGTAAAGTAATACCAGCCACAAAAGTAAGTCTAGCCGGAACAACCGCTCTACTCGTAACGGTAACTCGCAACCACCTGTACCACCTGTAACACCTGTAACCCCGGTAATACCTGTAACACCTGACCGCATCGGGATCCAATCCCGGCGGTCTCAAGCCCCACAACTAATAAGGGGCCTCCCACTACGTCACCTCGTGGGGTACACACCTGACCACATCGGGATCCAATCCCGGCGGTCTCAAGCCCCACAACTAATAAGGGGCCTCCCACTACGTCACCTCGTGGGGTACACACCTGACTACATCGGGATCCAATCCCGGCAGTCCCACACCTGACTACATCGGGATCCAATCCCGGTAGTCCCACTGCTCGCACCTCGCTGCTATCAGACCCCCCTGCGGTCAGGGGCCCCCCCACTACGTCACCTCGTGGGGTAACACGGGTCAAAGACCGCCTTTCCGGAAAAGAGCACCCTTTGCGGTGGCCAAACCGCGGGTGCGCGTGTCGCAACTCGAGCATAAGTAACCAAGTAACCAAGTAACCAAGTAACCAAGTAACCATGTCACCATGTCACGGGGTAAGGTAGTACATCATAGAAACCATCAGTGTTAGTACCGATTAATAATAAAAAGTCCCTTTTTGGATTACCAACACAATACTCAGCCTCGACCGTAAACCCACCTTGTTGTCGCGCTCCTGACTGATGTAAGGTTCTCTCGCGTCTCGGGTGCCCGCCCGGACCTACATGAATCTGTCATATAGGAGTCAGCAACTTAAGGCTTTGTCAGACTAATGATTAGAGCGCCCGGCGCCCTCTCACCTTGCGTATAATACGCACAGGTACGCGCCTGGCCCCGCACGGCTGGGCGGTGTACTAACAGCGTGCGGCCGTCCGCATGCGGAGGTGCCCGCAAGCGGCGGCGCCCGCATGCGGCGGTGCCCGCAAGCGGCAGCGCCCGCATGCGGTGGCGCCCGCATGCGGCGGCGCACAAGCGGCGGCGCCCACATGCGGCAGCCCGCAAGCGCCGTGCCCGCATGCGGAGGCGCCCGCAAGCGGCGCGCCCGCATGCGGGGGCGCCCGCATGCGGCAGCCCGCATGCGGCGCCGCCCGCAAGTGGCGGCGCGCATGCGGCAGCCCGCATGCGGGGCCGCCCGCAAGCGGCGGCGCCCGCATGCGGCAGCCCGCATGCGGCGCCGCCCGCAAGTGGCGGCGCGCATGCGGCAGCCCGCATGCGGGGCCGCCCGCAAGCGGCAGCCCGCATGCGGCAGCCCGCATGCGGCGCCGCCCGCAAGCGGCGGCGCCCGCATGCGGCAGTCCGCATGCGGTGCCGCCCGCAAGCGGCGGCGCCCGCATGCGGCAGTCCGCATGCGGAGCCGCCGTGCGCGCCGGATTCCCGCGATGCCCTTGCCCCCTTCTTTTTCCTTTCTCCCCCCCCCTCTCGTCCGCTCCAACCAAGAACGGGGTGAGAAGGCAAAACCCTAGCGTGCTCACCTCGGTTGTCGGAGGAAGAGGCGATCCGGTCCTGCGCGTTCGGCTACAAGGAATGTGAGGACGCCTCCTTCTCCTTCCTTGGTCTCGCCTCTTGGGTCCTCCGTGCAGTCGGTGAGGAAGCAGAAGGATTTGGTTGGGAAATAGAAGGGTTGGGGAAATGGGGTTTCGTACGTAGGGGAATTGTGGGGAATACGGGTAGTTAAGGGGGAGTGTGGTGGTTTAAGGGGAGTGGGTAGTTAAAGGGAGTTACGGGTGGTTATGGGGGAATGGGTAGTTAGAGGGAGTGGGTAGTTATGGGAGTTACGGGTAGTGGGTAGGAGTGGGTAGGAGTGGGTAGTTAGGGGAGTTACGGGTAGTTAAGGGTAGTTAGAGGGGGTGGGTAGTTATTGGAGTCACAGGTAGTTAAGGGTAGTTAGAGGGGGTGGGTAGTTATGGGAGTTACGGTTTGTTTAAGGGGAGTTATACGACGGGGGGGGAAAATAACGGGAACGGTTAAGTTGGTAAAAGGGAAAGAACCCAGTTCAAGTTAAAACGGGTCCAAATCAGGTGCGAACTAGAGTCCGGTCTGTCTAAATAACCGCGTTATTCACCTGAACCGTTAGTTACCTTCCGGAATTTATTCCGGGAGATTCCGGCGTCGGAATTCAAAACCGTTCTCGCCGCCACTCTCCGTTTCGCGAGCCCTATTAACTAAAAATACCCGCGGGCCCCGACGGTCTGTCCGGAAACAAGGAATTATTCGATCATCCCCCAATCCCCCCGAAACGAAAAGCGGAAATAACGAACCAAAAGTAGACCCTTAAAATATTTTAAACTAGCGGCTATTACACCACTCACCTCTTAAAACGAGTTTCGTCCTCGAAACTCAATCCTGATTTGCGGTAAAGAGATAAGGATAGCCCTCTCTCATCTTCGATTCTAGTTCCCACGTCGCTTCCCGCTCCTCGTGGTTGCTCCAGTGCACCTTCACATAGGGGATGTCTCGGTTTCGAAGCGTCTTACTTTCTCTTGCTAGTATTCGCACAGGGGTTTCCTCGAAACTTAGGTCCTCCTTTAGTTCGAGTGTCGAGACGTCCAGCACATGCGACGGGTCGGGGAGGTATTTCTTGAGCATCGACACGTGGAACACGTCATGAATCCGGTTGAGGTTCGGTGGTAGGGCAAGGCGGTAAGCCACTGGGCCGATCCGTTCCAGGATCTCGAATGGTCCCACGAACCGCGGGCTTAGCTTGCCTTTTATCCCGAATCGCTTGATTCCCCTGGACGGCGAGACCCGCAAAAACACGTGTTCTCCCACCTGGAACTCTAAATCGCGGCGTCTTCGATCCGCGTAGCTCTTTTGTCGACTCTGGGCGGTTAGTAAGCGCTGTCTGATGAGGCGCACTTTCCCTTCTGTTTCTTCCACCAAGTCGGGTCCCAAGAGCTTTCGTTCTCCCAAGTCGTCCCAACAGATCGGGGATCGGCAGCGTCTCCCGTATAAAGCTTCGTAGGGTGCCATCAGTATGCTGGCCTGGTGGCTATTGTTGTAAGCGAATTCTACAAGTGGTAGGTAACGCTCCCAACCGACTCCCCAATCGAGTACACAGGCCCGAAGCAGGTCCTCTAGCGTCTGTATAACTCGCTCCGACTGCCCGTCTGTCTGAGGGTGGAAGGCTGTGCTGAAGTGCAATTTAGTCCCCAGGGCTTGTTGCAGACTCTGCCAAAACTTTGAGACAAAACGCGTGTCTCTGCCTGATGTGATCGACGCCGGTACCCCATGCAGTCTCACAATCTCGCTGAGATAGACTTGAGCCAACTGCTCTCTGGTCCAGGTTGTGTGAATCGGCAGGAAGTGTGCTGACTTAGTTAGCCGGTCTACCACAACCCATATTGTGTCGTGTCCTTGTGGTGAACGTGGGAACCCGGTGACAAAGTCCATGGTGATATGATCCCACTTCCACTCCGGTACCGGTAAGGGTTGTAATTTTCCCGCCGGTCGTTGGTGTTCCGCCTTTATTTGTTGACACACCAGGCAATGTGCTACAAATTGGGTTACATCCCTCTTCATCTTGGGCCACCAGAAGGTCTGCTTGAGGTCCCTGTACATCTTTGTGCCTCCTGGATGCGCTGTATAAGGGGCGCTGTGTGCCTCGGACAGAATTTCCTTCTTTAATTCCGGAGTATCCGGCACGCAAATCCGCCCGCGGAACCGTAGGGTATCATCGCTTTTTAATGAAAAGTCCCCTTCCTGGTCCGGTGAGATCTTGTCTCTTACGAGCTGTAAGTGCGTGTCCGCCTGCTGTCCCTCTCGAATCTTTTCTAACAGTGTTGGCTTGACTACCAGAGTTAAAAGTTGCGCAACCGTGCCCGCTGACACTACTTCTAACCCTAGTCGAGAAAATTCTGCGATCAAGTCGCTCTGCTCAGTTATCGCACCTACCGATCCTCCCTCCAGTCGCCCCTTCCTGCTCAGAGCGTCTGCTACCACGTTTGCTTTCCCGGGGTGGTATTGGATCGTTAGGTCGTAATCCTTCAGTAATTCAAGCCACCGCCTCTGCCGCAGGTTTAGTTCCTTTTGTGTGAACAGGTATTTAAGACTTTGGTGATCTGAGAAGATGTTACAATGGACACCAAAGAGATAGTGTCTCCATAACTTCAGGACGAAGACCACTGCAGCCAGCTCCAGGTCGTGTGTTGGGTAGTTTCTTTCGTAGTCCTTTAGTTGCCTAGATGCATAGGCTATTACCTTCCCCTGCTGCATTAGCACACCCCCAAGGCCGATTCTTGAAGCGTCGCAGTACACCTCATAGTCCTCACCGGGTGTTGGTAGTACAAGAATCGGTGCCTCGGTTAGCCTTCTTTTGAGTTCTTCAAAACTTTCCTGGCATTTGGCCGTCCATACAAACTTTTCTCCTTTCTTGGTCAACCGGTTGAGAGGGGTCGCAATCTTCGAGAAACCCTCGACAAAGCGTCTATAATACCCCGCCAGCCCCAAGAAACTGCGGATCTCCGTCACCGTTGTGGGCGGCTGCCAGTCTATCACCGATTCCACCTTCTTGGGGTCTACGGCGATTCCTTTTGCCGAGATCACATGCCCCAGGAATCCTACTTCGCGTAGCCAGAACTCACACTTTTTGAGCTTAGCGAACAGCTTCTGCTCCCTGAGGGTTTGGAGAATCGTTCGTAAGTGATACTCGTGCTCCTCGTCGGTGGATGAGTATATTAGTATATCATCGATGAAGACCACCACGAACCGATCTAAGAATGGTCTGAAGACCCGGTTCATCATGTCCATAAAGACTGCGGGGGCGTTCGTAAGTCCGAACGGCATGACCGTAAACTCGTAATGGCCATACCGGGTCCGGAAAGCGGTCTTCGGAATGTCCTCGTTCCGAACCCGGAGCTGGTGGTAGCCAGACTGTAGATCAATTTTTGAAAAGACCGTCGCTCCTCGTAGTTGATCGAAGAGGTCGTCGATTCTGGGCAAGGGGTACTTATTTTTCACCGTGACCTTGTTTATTCCTCTGTAATCGATACAGAGTCGCAGGCTCCCATCCTTCTTCCGTACGAAAAGCACTGGTGCGCCCCAGGGTGACACACTCGGCCGGACAAACCCTTTGTCCAAGAGGTCTTCCAGCTGCGCTTTTAACTCCTTCAACTCCGCGAAGGCCATTCGGTAGGGTGCCTTCGTTATAGGTTGAGTACCTGGCAAGAGTTCAATAGGGAACACCACCTCCCTTTCAGGGGGTATCCCAGGCAGCTCCGTCGGAAAGACATCGGGAAAGTCCCTCACCACCGGGATGTCTGAAGGTGTCGTCGAGGGTCGAGTAACCAGATCTACCGATGCCAAAAAGGCTACACACCCACCCTCTATCAGACTCCTGGCTCGAGTCGCTGAGATGACTGCCGGGAAGGAGGTGCTTTTGCACGCTAGGTACGCATTCTTAGGGAAACTTGGTTCTTGTAGTTGTACCATCCGCTTATCGCAGTCGATAAGCGCTTGGTACCTTGAGAGCCAGTCCATGCCCAGAATAACGTCGTACTCCTTCAAGGGAATCACAATTAAATCCCAAGGGCAAAATAGCCGCCCTAGCTTAATCGGGCAAGTGGCTACCAAAGTAGTCGCCTCCAGCGTCCCACCCGCGGTCTGGACCGTCAGTCTACTTTGAAGAGGTGTTTCCTCGAGGTCATGCGAAAACACGTACTCGCGAGAAATGAACGAGTGCGTTGCTCCGGTATCAAAGAGGGTCCTAGAACGTGAATTTAAAATGGAAGTTATACCTGCAAGTACGTGCTCCGGCGGGTCCGATTCCTGGCGGTTCATGGAATAAATTCGCCCGCCCGGTTGAGGTTGCCTATCCTCCTCGCGCCGCGTAGCCGGGGGCCTAGAAGCCGACCCCATAGGGGCTTTCCCCCGCCCCAAATATTGTGGTGACGGCGTGGAAGCGGCAGAGGAGGCTGATCCCACGGTAAGGGGGCAGTTGCGGCGGAAGTGCCCCTGCTTACCGCAACGGAAGCAATGGTCGGCTCTTTGGGAGCAACCTAACGCTCCATGCGCTCCCCCACAGATCACGCAAGGCCCGTCTCTTGGCCTCGCCTCTCCCGTAAGTGCGCTCCGTGCTCCCGACTGTGCCCTCCACCGCTTGGGAAGTCGGTTTCCAGCAGATGACCCCCCTCCATAGCTCTGCTGTTGCCGCTTCCTATCTTCATGCTGTGCCGGGACCTCCCTCCTAGCGCGGGTAACGGCAATCCCACGCTCTACGATAGTGGCCCGGTCAACCACCTTCTGGAACGTATGCAGGTCAGCGGCTTGAACCACCTGGAAAATATCACTTCGCAACCCATCCACGAATAGTTGCGCCTTGTGGGGTTCATCCCTTATAACGAAAGGGACGCAATTGGCCAGGCGCACAAATTCGCGCTGATACTCCATGACTGTCTTGTTCCCTTGCTGAATATGGTTCAGGTCGTCCTCCAGTTTCTTCTTGACGCTATTTGTGAAGAAGGCCCCAAACAATTCCTGCTTGAACGTCGTCCACGATAGTAACACGGTGCCCTGGGTAGGATCAGGACGCACCGTCTTCCACCATAGACGAGCGTTCCCCTCCAAAAAGTGAACTGCCAGAGGGACGCGTTCGGGGTCTTCAATGAGTAGGTCCTCAAACAATTTTTCCATCGTTCCCACCCACTTTTCGACTACCCAGGGATCAGTCGTCTCCCCCTCGAACGTGGGTGGTTCGAACTTCATGAAATCCGTCAGATTGGCCCGCACACGCTCTCGTTCCGCCCGCGTAACCGTCCCTCCCCTGGCAACGGCGGCGGCCGCGGGGGTACTCCCGCCGAGAGCCCCCGGCGCCGGCCCCACGAACGCTGATGCAGGTGCTGCCATCGGCGCCGTGGTTTGGGTATGTGCTAGCCCGGCTGTTGCCGCCGGTAGGGGGGTTGCCCCTACCCCAGTACCTGTCGCTTGCGGTACTGCGGCCGGTGCAATTGGTTCTGCTGGAGTGGCGGGAGCGATCGGTTGCTGCTGCGTCAATTGACGCACACGATCCGTAAGGGTCGCCATCTCCCCCGCCATCTCTCTCAATTGTTGCCGCAGGAGCTGGGTTTCTGCAGCTGCCGACGTCGTCGCATCTGTCCCTACCTCCTCGGCCGACGCTCTGGTCCGTACCATTGTCTGTACAGACATACCAACCAAAGCTTAGCACTCATCTCTGCTAGATGAATCATCGTAAAATTGAGAGAGAAAAGAAGCATTATCTATAAATCCCCTCCCCGATCTCTCACGTCTTAGCCCTTAAACCCTGCACATTTCATTTATTTGTAGTTAAGTGTGATATCTCGGTGGATGTTGGGCCGTCACTGTTGTGATTAAAGCAAGTCTCTGATACCATCTTAATCTGTCACGCCCCGGGGGTTATATTTTAGCGGAAACGATACCTCAGAGTACGCGAAAAGTGCGTACAATTTTTTTTTGTTTAAATCTTCCTTCCCCGGCGCGTGCCCAGACCCGCCACATATACAGATTTACTCGAAAATCGGGCGGAGTCTCCTCTGTATATGCACGGCGTCGCGGCTATTACAATAGTCGAACAAAAACAATCATTTTCCCATTTAATCACAACAGTTCGAAGTAGTACGGTGCATGAAGACTAAACAATACCCGTGGCCAATCAAGTTAAAAGGATAAACTCACAGATTTGAAAGCAGGTCCACACGACCCAGGGTTTTGAAGACAGTTTGAAAAGATGCCATAAATCCACCGGGTTTGGAAAACAGGTCCACACGACCCAGCTTTTGAAAGATAGTTTTCGAAGTTCTTTTCTTTTCTAGTCATGTTGCTTTGAAAACGGCCAAACGGGAACGATAAAGGAAACAGTAGTGCATAAGCAGAAAGAAAGTACTCAACATCCACACGACCCCACAAGGGTATCGAGAACCACACAGTAACCTACAATACTGAATGAAATGCAGAGAAGGTAAATAAAACAGCATACTAGGGCTCCCTCAGACCGACTGCTACCAACTCGGCCTCACCGTCGCCTACCTCTACCCCCTGGAGGTACCTGTCACAGAGTGGTAGTCAGTGACACTATCATCAAAATAGTACTAAGCAGTAAAGTAATACCAGCCACAAAAGTAAGTCTAGCCGGAACAACCGCTCTACTCGTAACGGTAACTCGCAACCACCTGTACCACCTGTAACACCTGTAACCCCGGTAATACCTGTAACACCTGACCGCATCGGGATCCAATCCCGGCGGTCTCAAGCCCCACAACTAATAAGGGGCCTCCCACTACGTCACCTCGTGGGGTACACACCTGACCACATCGGGATCCAATCCCGGCGGTCTCAAGCCCCACAACTAATAAGGGGCCTCCCACTACGTCACCTCGTGGGGTACACACCTGACTACATCGGGATCCAATCCCGGCAGTCCCACACCTGACTACATCGGGATCCAATCCCGGTAGTCCCACTGCTCGCACCTCGCTGCTATCAGACCCCCCTGCGGTCAGGGGCCCCCCACTACGTCACCTCGTGGGGTAACACGGGTCAAAGACCGCCTTTCCGGAAAAGAGCACCCTTTGCGGTGGCCAAACCGCGGGTGCGCGTGTCGCAACTCGAGCATAAGTAACCAAGCAACCAAGTAACCAAGTAACCAAGTAACCATGTCACCATGTCACGGGGTAAGGTAGTACATCATAGAAACCATCAGTGTTAGTACCGATTAATAATAAAAAGTCCCTTTTTGGATTACCAACACAATACTCAGCCTCGACCGTAAACCCACCTTGTTGTCGCTCTCCTGACTGATGTAAGGTTCTCTCGCGTCTCGGGTGCCCGCCCGGACCTACACGAATCTGTCATATAGGAGTCAGCAACTTAAGGCTTTGTCAGACTAATGATTAGAGCGCCCGGCGCCCTCTCACCTTGCGTATAATACGCACAGGTACGCGCCTGGCCCCGCACGGCTGGGCGGTGTACTAACAGCGTGCGGCCGTCCGCATGCGGAGGTGCCCGCAAGCGGCGGCGCCCGCGTGCGGCGGTGCCCGCAAGCGGCAGCGCCCGCATGCGGTGGCGCCCGCATGCGGCGGCGCACAAGCGGCGGCGCCCACATGCGGCAGCCCGCAAGCGCCGTGCCCGCATGCGGAGGCGCCCGCAAGCGGCGCGCCCGCATGCGGGGGCGCCCGCATGCGGCAGCCCGCAAGCGGCGGCGCCCGCATGCGGCAGCCCGCATGCGGCGCCGCCCGCAAGTGGCGGCGCGCATGCGGCAGCCCGCATGCGGGGCCGCCCGCAAGCGGCGGCGCCCGCATGCGGCAGCCCGCATGCGGCGCCGCCCGCAAGTGACGGCGCGCATGCGGCAGCCCGCATGCGGGGCCGCCCGCAAGCGGCAGCCCGCATGCGGCAGCCCGCATGCGGCGCCGCCCGCAAGCGGCGGCGCCCGCATGCGGCAGTCCGCATGCGGTGCCGCCCGCAAGCGGCGGCGCCCGCATGCGGCAGTCCGCATGCGGAGCCGCCGTGCGCGCCGGATTCCCGCGATGCCCTTGCCCCCTTCTTTTTCCTTTCTCCCCCCCCCCTCTCGTCCGCTCCAACCAAGAACGGGGTGAGAAGGCAAAACCCTAGCGTGCTCACCTCGGTTGTCGGAGGAAGAGGCGATCCGGTCCTGCGCGTTCGGCTACAAGGAATGTGAGGACGCCTCCTTCTCCTTCCTTGGTCTCGCCTCTTGGGTCCTCCGTGCAGTCGGTGAGGAAGCAGAAGGATTTGGTTGGGAAATAGAAGGGTTGGTGAAATGGGGTTTCGTACGTAGGGGAATTGTGGGGAATACGGGTAGTTAAGGGGGAGTGTGGTGGTTTAAGGGGAGTGGGTAGTTAAAGGGAGTTACGGGTGGTTATGGGGGAATGGGTAGTTAGAGGGAGTGGGTAGTTATGGGAGTTACGGGTAGTGGGTAGGAGTGGGTAGTTAGGGGAGTTACGGGTAGTTAAGGGTAGTTAGAGGGGGTGGGTAGTTATTGGAGTTACAGGTAGTTAAGGGTAGTTAGAGGGGGTGGGTAGTTATGGGAGTTACGGTTTGTTTAAGGGGAGTTATACGACGGGGGGGGGAAATAACGGGAACGGTTAAGTTGGTAAAAGGGAAAGAACCCAGTTCAAGTTAAAACGGGTCCAAATCAGGTGCGAACTAGAGTCCGGTCTGTCTAAATAACCGCGTTATTCACCTGAACCGTTAGTTACCTTCCGGAATTTATTCCGGGAGATTCCGGCGTCGGAATTCAAAACCGTTCTCGCCGCCACTCTCCGTTTCGCGAGCCCTATTAACTAAAAATACCCGCGGGCCCCGACGGTCTGTCCGGAAACAAGGAATTATTCGATCATCCCCCAATCCCCCCGAAACGAAAAGCGGAAATAACGAACCAAAAGTAGACCCTTAAAATATTTTAAACTAGCGGCTATTACAATACTATTTCACCAACAACCCACTAAACCGTAGTGGGATCACTATCATCTTAATCGCACATCCCTTCATCCAATGGCGGAAAAGTTATGAGTACAAAGTGGTTTATACTCATAAGAGTATAATAGCGCTACGCTCTATATATATGCATAGGGCTACTATGCTCTTATGAGTATAAATCCCTTTATACTCATAACTTTTTAGCCATTGGATGAAAGAATGTGCGGTTAGGATGATAGTGGTCCCCCTAGGGTTTACTAGTTTGTTGGTGAAATACTATAAATCTTAGGAACTACTATAATCCTAACCGCACATTCCTTCATCCAAGGGATAAAAACTTATGAGCACGAAAAATTTTTACTCATAAGAGTATAGTAGCCAGACTCATATATATATATATATATATATATATATATATATATACTGATATACTTTTAAAAATACAAGTCTAATTATACTTGTACATCGATATAACATGGAAATTATAAATAGAATCACTAAACCAAAGAATTCTAGTAATAGTAACTTGTCGATAGTGCAAAGAAGGCGATGGAAGTTCTCGTATTGCATGAAGGATCTTTGATTGCGAATGATATGCAAAACCCTGCTGCGAAGGTGAAGGCTGCAGCAGCTAGAAGAAGTGCCCAAGTGCTCATCAACACCTCGCAGCCCCCTGAAGCGCAGTTCAGAAACACAAGTTTAAACAAAGATGGACGCAAAGATGGTGTCACGCCCCGCGGTCGAAACTGCGACCCGGGCACGCCAACAGATCCGCCGCCTGCACGGGACTGCCCGCACAGACGAAGCGACTAACCTACAAGTAAGATCTATAACTACACAGATATCAGAGCTGAAATAAAACTAAAGCTATAGAAAAGGTAAACTGAACATCTTTAAATACATGAATCCACCATACATAGTCTCATACACGCTATGTAAACAAAATATAACTCTCAGACTGTCCAGTACAAAGTGTAAACTCAAAACATGGGGTACATCTATCTGACCCTCTGAATAAACTGGTAGGGAGCTAATCGGCCACGTCCTTACCTCGATCCGCTATCTCCGCACGAACAGACGTCGGAACAGCAACCTCTGGACGACCTGTCACCACAGCGGGTGTGAGAACTACTGTAACAGGTAGTTCTCAGTGGGTACCGTCGCCAATATCCACGGTAGGCCCACTAAGTCTACCGGAGGCAAATAATAGGTATGCAGATAGATAAAAATATGAAAGAGGAAATGAACTACAGCTAATGAGTCTCAAACATCATGCTCAAAGGAACTCTACCAAGAACATGCTATGCATCCACCTACTGCTAATATGCCTCGAGTACAATGCTCATGATAACTCAAATCTCAATGACTGCCAAAACTGGCTCAGTCAAGCTTGTGCCTCCCTACTACTCCAACGTAGGGTATCCAATCGCCCCCACTACTCCAACGTAGGGTGCCCGATTGGTCTATCTCAACATCACGCAAGTGGCCTAAATAGGCGCATCATCATCGCATCCGGAGCGGCAACTCGAGGGGAGCGACCCCACCGAGTAAAGCGTGTCTCATCTGTCTCAACAAGCGGCATAAGCAGGCTATAATCCACGATCAAACAGATCGGAACTCAAATGCCCAATGATCTCTATATCATGTCTAGGTCGGAGAATCCTCCGCTACCCAATCTGATAAGCCATAAAAACCCCCAAGACGCTAGAAACCCACATACTGAGTCAATAAAATCCCCTCGGCCCCCAGGCACGAGGATATATGCATCATGAACCCTTCCAGCCCCTCTGGGCGACCTCGATGAACAATAACTATTTTTAAAGCCGGTTTTTCATTAAAACGGGTTCTATGATTTTTACAATAGTTTTGATGCAATTCTGGTGCCAACTAACCATGCAGTTTAGTGTCATATGATGTCAGGAGTCTACTAAAAATAATCTGGGGTTTCAGTTGTCATTCTCTAATTTTCCAGGCAACTATCAGATTTACCAACTATAATAATAGCTAAACTAGACATGCTAAATATGCATACAATAGCATTAGAGGGCATTCCATAAAGCTTGGAATAGTTTCCGACCCACCTAGTGTGCTTTCCACAGGCTAAGCCGGAATCGGCGAAGTGCGAACTTTCCCTCTGTCGGAAAAATCGCCGAAACAGCACTTCGGCCCCTTGGCGCGCAACTCGGCCGAGCGTCCCGAAAAATCCCTCAGAAGCTCACGGCACTCGCTCTGGGCTTCCAGCAAGGTGTCCGCTGCACCCGGTCAACTCCACACTCAACTCCTCTCAATCCACAGCACGTGCGCACCCCGTCGGCTCCGCGCAGCTCCCCGGCTGCAACCATGCTCCGCAGCGTGCACAACCCTCCCTGCGGCTCCTCTCAACACAGGGAAGAACAAAAGAGGATAATGCCTCAGTCCAAATCTCAAAAATCCAACCAAGCCAATAATCCAAAATCTGTGGAAAAACCAATCTCGGCAAAAATCCAAAAACTCAGAAACTCACAGTGCTTACCTCTAATGCCGAGTCCACGCGCACGCGAGCTCCAACCAAGCCTTCCTCAATAGGGCAAGCTCTCTCAAGAACACACGATCAAACTCCGAAGCTCCGGCGCGAAGAGAAAATTCCAAGCTCACAGTACTTCCTCTTTTTCTCCTTCTCAGTCTTCTTCTTCTTTTCTCCCAGCTCTCTCTCTTTTCTCTGGTTTCATCCGAGAAGAGGAGGTGGGTGGGTGGTTCATTTAATACGAGTAGAGGAGTTAATGTTGTAGCAGGGTGGTGGTTGAGATGGCATAGGGAGTGAAGTTACGCAAATACCCTCACTTAAAACAGGAAAATACCACTTTACCCTCAATTCTGGAGACTGAGTACCGGTACTCAAGACCTCAGTACCGGTACCCAAACATAAAAACCCATGTCCGAGGGCCAACTCTGATCATTCCAACACTGCGTTCCGGTACCCGCCCCCATGTTCCGATACTCAAGTCAAAAGCAACATGGGGTACCGGTACGCCCAAATCAGTTCCGGTACCCAAGGGCTTAGAAAATTTCCTGCAGTTTTCCTCAACCGAAGCTCTCTGTCGGTTAACCATTTTAATTGGTTCCGGTACCCAGCCTCTGGTACCGGTACCCAATGTCCCAAACTCCAGAATGCAGCTAGGAATCCCACTCTCGACGCCGCCAACTCACTTTTCGATCTGGAGACCCCCGCGTCGATCCGAAACGACCCGAACTCAAGCGTAAACATATTCTGAGCATGTCACGGGCGATTCCACCACACCGCGCCAATCAGCAGGGTCGGTACACACTCAAAGCCCCAGTACTCTACATCCTCCCCTCCTTGCAAGAGTTTCATCCTCGAAACTAGAAAATCCCAAAACTCGGGAGGGTGTCTCAAACAAATGGGGATAAGAGATCTTCATCTTATCCTCGGGCTCCCAAGTGGCCTCTCTCTCCTCGTGATGGCTCCATTGGACCTTCACAAATGGTAGGACCAGATTGCGCAATTCCCTAGTCTCACAAGCGAGAATTCACATCGGTCACTCCTGATAGCTCAAATCCTCGTCCAACTCCAAGAATGTGAAGTCCAAAATATGTGAGGGATCAAATACATACTTTCTCAACACGGATACATGAAAGACATCATGGGTGCCTGCCAAACGTGGCGGTGGCGCAACCCGGTATGCAACTGATCCAATGCGCTCTAGCACCTCAAATGGACCAATAAACCGCGGGCTCAAGTTCCCCCGCACTCCAAAACGGCGTATCCCTCGGGATGGTGAGACCTTCAGAAAAACATGATTTCCAACTGTAAATTAACTCTAAGTTTCGCCGCCTCTTATCTGCATAACTCCTTTGCCGGCTCTGGGCGGTCTCCAAATTTCGCCGAATGATCTTGACATTTTCTTCAGCTTCTAAAAGCAAATCAGGTCCTAAGATCTTTCTTTCGCCCACGTCACTCCAGAATAGTGGCGATCGACATTTTCGTCCATACAATGCTTCGTAAGGCGCCATCTGAATGCTCGCCTGGAAGCTATTATTATAAGCAAACTCCGCCAATCTCAAGTGTCGATCCCAACTGCCGCTAAAGCTCATAACACATGCCCTCAATATATCTTCAAGAGTCTGAATTGTCACGCCCCGGGTGTAAACCAGAACCCGGGCTCGTCCACAGATCCGCCATGCACACAAAATTTTTCGTGTACCCGAAGCGCTGGTAACCTGCTCAAATATAAAAGATATAATAATGGAGCATAAAACAGAGCTATCTACAACTAATACATCTCAGATAAAGCTGGAAAAGTAAAAGTACAAAAGTGAACTCTCAAATATACATGTGTCTCTCCCAGCTCACGAAATAAATACAACCAGCTGGCCGAAGCCAGACCCAAAATAAAAGGAAAGTACAAGTATCTGAGTGTACAGGGGATACATCAAAGCTGCTAAACTCGAGATCGGGGAAATAGCTATCTAATCTGCGATCCTCTTACCTCGATCTGCCCGAGACGGCCCTGCAACTCCCGCAGAAGACTCTGCAAAACAAAGGGGGAAAAGAAAAGAGAGACAATGGGGGTGAGAACTACTATAAAAACAGTAGCCTCCCCTAGTGGGTTAAACCTCAAACTCTGACATGCCCACTAGGTCTACCAGAGGCAAATGGTAAGGAGGTGGTAAGCTAGAAATATAACCGCTGATAAAATAAAGCTACCACTACTATGCCTCTAAATGCAAAGCCGGAAGGAGTAACTACGGGTGCATGGGTGAAAGAATCTACCAACAGGACCCAATCAGATGATCCGGTATAAAACCCGGTACTGCCTGCTCTGTCATCAATCTCACGAACTCAGTATCTCCACTGTCCAAATGACCGGAACCCAACACGGTCTGACCGGCACCCAACACGGTCTAAAGCCTACTCCGGAGTGGCACTCGAGGGGAGCGACCCACACGAGTAAAGTATCACTGTAACCAGTATCATCAGTATCATAAAATAGCAGGACTGGGTCACGACTCTGATCAAAGTGGAAAACCCATCCACTAAAGGGAAACTCGATCCCTAATCTAATGCAATAATAATAATAATAACCCGGTCAACCGCCCACAGTCCGCGGTTGCCGCAATACCCAACCATCAATCCCCATCTGTCCCAAACTCTAAATATCTGACTACACTATCCCAGAACCTGCTCGAACCCGAGCACACTATCCCCTAAGACTAGACAACAGGAGAAAGAATAAAAAGCATGGTTTCTCCTAAGTCAGTTCCAGCATGATAGTGTAGCAGAAAATAGTGGCCTAGCTAGGTGACCATACAAGCATGCAAAGTCCTTTACTTAACAAAATAATTCCAGGTATTCCAATTCTTACAAGAATTAAAGTATGCAATTGATTGAATATCTGATATGCTAATATGCCACAAGCTAGTCTATACACATGCATAAGCCTCCCAACATACATGAAACATGATCTGGTTTTAACATACTATTACCAAAAGGTTTAAACAACTTATCTTTTGCAAGAAACAATAATTCACTAATATCTAGTCCTCTAAGGACGGAAGTGCTAACAACAAACCAATAATTCCATACAAGCATGCTAGGTTCATCTCACTGATACAACTATCAATCCTGATATAGGAACATCTCTAGTATGCCTAGTGGGTAATCAAAAGTAGGAGGTGACAACGGTACCCACCTCGAGCGCTAAATCCAAGTTTAAAATACACTCGTGCCCGAGAGTAAGTCGCCCGCCGCAACAACTGCAAAAATACCAACCGGTGCCCAGTTAAATAAACAATTTCATAAACATCCGCTGTCCCAAAATCAGTCACAAAGAGGCTCGGTTTTCACCTATAGAAAAGGCTCAGAAAATTCCAGGAAAAATACTGTCACGATCGTCGCGACGAACCGGTCGAAACGAGTACTTGTACGTTCAAATCCGAGTTTCCTACACTGAGATATAAATTCGACAAGGTAACCACCCCGAAATAAACCGATCTCAAAAACTGTAGCACTACTTTCTGTAAACAGAGATTTCTCACCTTCGAAAAATATTTAGAAAATTCCCAGAAAATTTGAGGGTGTTCCTTGCGCTGTGAAGATGAAAAACTTGTATAGGCACGCTTCAATCCGATGCTCGAGCGCAAAGATATCGCCAAAATACTCCAGTGCTGTCCCGAAAACCACACAGAAAAAGGGGTCACAAAGGCACTTCGGGAATCATGCCAAAAACCCAAAACATGTGAGTGCAATCAACACAAAAGATGAAGCCCCACCTCTTAGGAGTATGTTGGCGCAAAAATCGTCGAAATCGGAGGTCGGGGTAAGCCAGGGGAGCCTGCACACCGAAAAGTGACGAAGAAGATCACCGGAGAAGGAACGTCGCGATGCACCGTAAAATCATAAACCTCGGGATGCGTGCCACCAAAAATCCAAAAACTCCTCAGGTGAGTGCAGCACAGAGGGAGGAGAAATTTTGCAGAAGGGAGCTCAGGGAGATCAGGCCTGAAAATGGGAGAAAAGGGCTCAAGAAGTGGTCTCGGGCCCTATTTACAGGCCCATTAAAACAAATCCGAAAATACCGGATTTGTCCCCGGTTTCGGGCGCCCGGCCCGACTTTTCGGGCGCGCACAGTGCGGCCCGAAGGCTCGGCCCGCCCGTTTCGGGCGCGCACAGTGCGGCCCAAGCCCGGCCCGCCCCGCACACGGGATCCGCTCGCCGTCCGACCCGCCCCGGGGCTTGACACGTGTCCCCCGAACCCCCGGACAACCGTGCAAGCCCCGCCAGGGGCTGCCGCGTGTCCTCGCCTGCGGTCAGCGCGGTGGGTGGCGCCCGCGAATCAGCGGGCGCCACGTGGCGCTGCCCACCTGCCCCCGCCTGCCCCCCGCGCTGCGTAGACCGCGCCCCCGTGGACCCACCAACCCGGGGCTGCCACGTGGCGTGCCCCGGTCCACAACTCCCCCGCGCACTCCCGTGGACCGAGCGCGCGTGGGCCGACCAGTCCCGCGCTGCCACGTGGACCACCGCCGGTCCACGCCTCCAGCCGTGCACCCCGGGCCTCTCCCAACGGTTCCGTGGACCGGGCCGCGTGCGCCGGCCAACCAGCGGCTGCCACGTGGCACCCCAGCAGGTCCACGGCTCCCCCATGCACCAAAAATCCAGTAAAACTTCCGGGAGTCCCTTTTTGGGCATCCGGACTCAGAATTAAACAAGCAAATAGCTGTTTTCATGCGTTTTTCCGCACTGAATCCAAATCCAACCTCGGTTTGGCCCAAAACCTTCTCTAAAATTCAGCAAAAGCAACCGAAGGCCAATCCAGCTAAAGATACCCCTCTAGGTCCATCAGTGGCATCCCTTTGATGCCCTATGGGCCAGACACACCATCAATAGGTGTTATACACAGTGGATTCACCGAAAAAGTCGCATGCGAACCTGGACCACTACATGAATGGTCCGCTCTGACTGTCCATCAGTCTGTGGGTGAAAGGCGGTGCTAAAATGAAGCTGGGTTCCCAAGGCTGTCTGCAGGCTCTTCCAGAAATGCGAGGTGAATCTCGGGTCCCAGTCTAACACAATCGAGGCCGGTACACCATGCAGCCTCACAACCTCGTCCATATAAAGCTGTGCTAACCTCTCTAAAGTCCAGCTCGATTGTATAGGTAGAAAATGGGCTGATTTGGTCAATCGATCCACAATCACCCAAATGGCATCATCTCCACTCTGTGACCTCGGTAGTCCAACAACAAAGTCCATGGTCACACTGTGAGGATCCGAATTTCCACAAAAGGATTACTGTTGGATCAGCAGAGCTTCTGCAGTGCGTTTGGCTACTTCTGGGGGCCTGTACTGTGTATTGGAGGTGTTTGTGCACAAATTGGACACAAGTGTTGGACTTCGGGCTTAAAATGGATCACGTGAGTGATCGGAGGACCCCGTTGAGTGTTTAGAAGTGTTCTCGCGCGGAACAGATATCAAAATTGGACTCAGCGCGAAATTTGGGGTAAAAACACTTGTCTGGATGCATTCGACAAATTTTGGAATTAGAATTTGGCAAATCGGACACCGGATTTAGATTCAGCGCGCGAAAACGGTGAAAATGGACTATCTACTTGTATTTTTCGGAGTTCGGATGCAAAAGTGCGTTTTTCGAGGCTTGGGGTTACTGTTCCGGCCGGCGGGCAGTGTCGGCAGCGGCGGAGCGCGGCGGCGCAGCCGGGGGCAGCGCGGCAGGCAGAGGTGCGGGCCGCCCGGTCCACGCGGCTGGCGTGCACCGGGGGCTGGACGCGTGGCGGCTCGGGAGTGGGCCGGTCCGCGGGGCGCGGTCTACGAAGGGCGCGGGGAGTACGGTGGACCGGGCGGGGCCACGTGGCGACCGTTGGTTGGCCGGTCCACGTGTGCCCCGTCCACTGAACTGGTGTGGTGGCCTCGGTTTGCGGGCCTGGCAGGTGGCGCAGGCGGCGGGCGCAGCGCGCTCATGGGGCTGTCGGCGCGCTGACCCGCGGTTTCCCGCGCGTAGGCTTGCCACGCGTCGGCTTCCGCGGCGGGCCACGCGTCGCGCAGTGGGCGGTGGGTTTGGTTGTGCGGTGTTTGGCGATGACGTGGCGCGACGGGGAGTTTTTGGGCGCTCGCTGTTCGGCTTCACGCAGCGGATTCGGGCGCCCGAATCCGGTGTGGGCGCCCGAATCCAGGGACATTGAGGGAATTAATCGAATTGTTTCCTCCCGCCTATAAATAGGCCGAGAACAGCAACCTTTATCTTTTTTCCTGCCCCTCGTCTCTCAGTGCAACCTTCACGAGTTTTCTTCATCTCCCTGAGCTGGTTCCACCTGAGGATCACCGGATTTTTCGTGGCAAGCATCCCGAGGTTTCCATTTTTACGGCGCGGCGCGACGCTCGTTCATTTGTGGTCTCCTTCGTCGCGGTTTGGGTGCGAGGACTCCCTCGGCTTACTGCGACCTCCGATTGAGGCGATTCTTGCGCCGTTGGACTCATGACAGGTAGGGCTTCGATCTTCGTGTTTTGAGCTCCCCCTCTTTTTGAGTTTATCTTGGAGTTTCCCGAGCTTTCTTTTGAGCCATTTTCGTGGGCGGAGTTTTGGACAGCACCACAGTGTTTTGGCGATAACTTTGCGCACAGGCGTCGGATTGAGGCGTGCCAATAGGCGTTTTTTATCTACACAGCGCAAGGAACATTCTCGAATTTTTCTGGATTTTTCTGAGTACTTTTCGAAGGTGAAAAACCTCTGTTTACAGAATGTAGTGCTACAGTTTTTTAGATCTGTTTATTTTGGGGTGGTTCCCTTGTCGGATTTGTTTCTCAGTGTAGGAAACTCGGATTTGAGCGTGCAGGTACTCGTTTCGACGGGTTCGTCGCGAGGATCGTGACAGTATTTTTCTTGGAATTTTCTGGGCATTTCTCATAGCTAAAAATAGGGCATCTTTGGGACTGAATTCTGGACAGCATGTGTTTGGATACTTGTGTGCTTATTTGTGTGTATATTGGGGATATTTTGTACAGTGATCGTGGCGGTTTGGCTTGTTTGGGCGAGAGCACTATTTGGACTTGGATTTAGCGATCGAGGTGGGTGGTTGTTGCTTACCTCTATTTTGACATGCTCACTAGGATTATTAGAGTGATCTCCTTACGTTAGGATCATTGATTAACAAGTGGGGATGGAACTTATGCATGCTGGTTTGGACTTATGGTTGGATATGTTAGCAGTTAACTTTGCATGTGGATTTGAATCTTAAATTGCGATAATTAAATTACCTTGATGGTTGGTACTATTTGAGGATTTTATGACATGCATAGGTGGATAGTAATGCTTTATTATGGAACATGGATTATAGACATGTGTGGTTGGATAATATTTTAGCATGATGATTATATCTATGCGGAGCTATTAATTGTTACACATGTGGAACCACTATTGGTCACTTTTTCTTCTATCTTCCTTGAGGACATATGCATGCTTGTATGGACATCTAGATAGGTCATTTTTTGTCGCTACACTATCATGTTGGAACTTGACTTAGGAGAAACCTTGTTTGCTTCTTTTCTCCTTTTGTTAGTCAGGTGGTTCATGTTGCTCGGGTTTGAGCAGGGGTTTGGGATAGTGTAGCCGGGGCCTGGATTATGGACTATGGGCTTTGTGGCAACCGCGGATTTTGGGCGGTTGACCAGATGTCGGTTCTAGGACATCGGTGATTGGGCATGATCATGGACTAGAGGGCTTTGTGGCAACCGCAGATTTTGCGCGGTTGTCCAGATGTCGGTTATAGGACATCGGTGATTGGGCATGATCATGGACTAGAGGGCTTTGTGGCAACCGCGGATTTTGGGCGGTTGACCAGATGTCGGTTATAGGACATCGGTGATAGGGCATGATCATGGACTAGAGGGCTTTGTGGCAACTGCGGATTTTGGGCGGTTGACCGGAGGTCAGGAGTTGGACTTGTTGTAGTCGGTGGACTTGCGGCTACCGCGGATAGTAGGCGGTTGACCGGACGTCGGATGTGGGTACCGTTGTAATCCTCCTACTTGTGATAACCCACTAGGCATATTGGAGCTAGTCCTATGTTATATTGCCAGTATACTAGTGGAATAAATATAACATGCTTAATTGGAAGGAATGGGCTTGTGGTTGATACTTGCATCTCTAAAGGACTAGGTATTAATAAAAGGTTTAATTCTTGCAAAAGATATGTTGTCTAAAACCCCTTGGGTATAGTTTGTTAAACCATATTTTGTTATTTGTATATTGGGACATCTTATGCATGTATAGAGATCGGCTTATGGCAACTTGGTACAGTGGATATTCATGAAATAGCATACTCTAATTTGTAAGAATTAGAATACCCGAAATCATGTTATTAAGTAAAGGACTTTTGCATGCTTGTATGGTCACCTAGATAGGCCACCTTTTTCTGCTACACTATCATGCTGGAACTGACTTAGGAGAAACCATGCTGTTATTCTTTCTCCAGTTATCTAGACTTAGGGGTTAGTACGCTCGGGGTCGAGCACGGGCTGGGTTAGTGTAGTCAGACATTTGGGATTTGGGACAGGCAGGCTGTGATGGCAGGGTATTGCGGCAACCGCGGATTTTGGGCGGTTAACCGGACAGTTGTTATTGCATTAGATTGGGGAGAGGATTTGGGCTTCTTTTAGTGGATGGTTCTTTTCCACTTAGACCAGTGTCATGATGCAGTCCTGCGGACTTACTCTCCTATGATACTTATTACTCAGGCATTTTACTCGTGTGGGTCGCTCCCCTCGAGTGCCACTCCGGAGTGTGCGATATACAGACTTTGAGTCCTTGAGACTCCTATCCCCTATCGGTGTTATGCCTAGGCTGGCATACCCGATTTGGCAGGCATAGCAGGCAGTACCAGTGTTTACTGGTGTACAGATTGGGTTTAGTCAGGCAGGCATTTATATTCTGATGCACATACTTAGCTATTCTTTTAGCTTGGCATTTTAGAGGCATAATGGTAGCTTCTTCATCAGTAGTTTTACTTATAGCTTACCACCTTTGTTTTTTTTCGCCGCTGGTAGTCCTAGTGTGCCTGTCTGAGTTTGAGGTTTTACCCACTAGGGGAGGCTACTGGTTTACTAGTAGTTCTCACCCCCATTCTTCTTTCCTCTTTTTCTTCTCCCTTGTTTTGCAGTGTCTTCTGCGGGTGCTGCTGGGCTTCAGCGGCGGGTCGAGGAGAGAGAACGACTGAGTAGATAGATCTCGAGGCAGGATGAGCGAGTTAGCTGGACTGTTGGGGTACCCATGACAGTTGTACTTTTACTTTGGGACTGGCTTTTGCCAGCAGGTTGTATTTATTTTGGTGAGCTGGGAGAGACAGATGCATCATTTATACAGATGTATTGTATTTTATTTCCAGCTTCAGTCTGAGATGTATTAGTTTTTAGTTCAGCTCTGTTTTTATTGCTCTTTTATTATTATCTCTTATATCTGAGCAGGCTTGGCGCTTCGTGTACGCGGGAAATACCGTGTGCACGGCAGATCTGTAGACGATCCCGGGTTCCGGTTTACACCCGGGGCGTGACAGATTAGTTGGTATCAGAGCTTAGGGATAGGTCGGTTGGGACTTAGGATGTAGTGTACCGGTTTTTGTTTTGGGCTTCCTGACACCACCGACGAGCTTTTTGACTAAGGAAAGGTGCGAGCATGTGTATTTTCAGTTTACAGCGGGGTTCGGGAGGTTCCGGGCAGCGGCGGAGGTGCGGAGGTCGAAAAGTGAGTTATCGTCGCCCTTTTTGATAATTTTATTTATTTAATTGCTTTAATTAAATTTTTAGTTAATGTTGCCTTTCCTAGTGCTGTTGGTGGAGAGGGAGTTGTCTGAGGGTGTTGCTTAATTAATTGAGTGACTGGGTGAATTAATTAGTGGTGAGTTGGTGGGGTAATTAATTCCTTTCACTTTATTTAACTCCCTCTCACTCTCTCTCTCGAGCTCCACCTCACCACAACCTTCTCCAAGCTAATTTTTTTGGTGGTCTGAAGCAGAGGAAGGACAGAGGAAGAAGAAGAAAGGAGGGAAAGAGGAAGAAGAAGAAGAGGAAGGAAAGGGGTTCTTGACCTTTTGCCTTCGCCGCGAGGGCGTGGAGCCGACTGTGGGCGCGGCGAGCCTCGGCGAGGTGGGCTTTATTTCCTGCTGTTTTTTTTGTGGAGTTTTGGGTTTTTGCTTCTCTTCTCTCCTCCTCTTTTCTTTTCTTTTTGCTGCTTGTGGCTTGGAGGACCTCTTGTCCAAGGTAGCGGTGTGGTGCGAGCCGCGCTCGTGCTTTTTGCCGGCGCTTTGTTGGCTGGGCTGCCGCTGCGCGGGCGCGCATGAGCGCCGCGCGCAGCAGGCGCCCTGCTGCCGTTGAGGAGCAGCAGGGCGCGAGGCCTCCGGCTGCTAGTGCTCGGAGCGCTGCGCCCTGGCGGGCTGGGAGGGGCGCAGCACCACCAACGCGCGCAGCGGCCATGCGCTGCGCGCGCAGTGCTGCTGGCCCCGCGCGGGTTGCAGGCCGCGCGCTGTGCGCGCGGCACTGCAGGGCCCGCGCGGGCGGTCATGGGGCCGCGCGGGCTGCAGGCCGCGCGAGCTGTGCGCGCGGCACTGCAGAGCCCCGCGCGGGCGGTCATGGGGCCGCGCGGGTTGCAGGCCGCGCGCGCTGTGCGCGCGGCACTGCAGGGCCTGCGCGGGAGGCCATGGGGCCGCGCGGGCTGCAGGCCGCGCGCGGCACTGCTGGCCCCGCGCGGGCGGCCATGGGGCCGCGCGGGCTGCAGGCCGCGCACGCTGTGCGCGCGGCACTGCAGAGCCCCGTGCGGGTGGCCATGGGGCCGCGCGCGCTGTGCGCGCGGCACTGCAGGGCCCGCGCGGGCGGCCATGGGACCGCGCGGGCTGCAGGCCGCGCGCGCTGTGCGCGCGGCACTGCAGAGCCCCGCGCGGGCGGCCATGGGGCCGCGCGGGCTGCAGGCCGCGCGCGCTGTGCGTGCGGCAATGTAGAGCCCCGCGCCGGCGGCCATGGGGCCGCGCGGGTTGCAGGCCGCGCGCGCTGTGCGCGCGGCACTGCAGGGCCCGCGCGGGCGGCCATGGGGCCGCGCGGGCTGCAGGCCGCGCGCGCTATGCGCGCGGCATTGCAGAGCCCCCGCGCAGTGGCCATGGACCGCGCGGGCTTGCAGGCCGCGCGCTAGGCACGCGGGCCTGCAAGGCACCGCGCGGGCGGCCATGGGCCGCGCGGGCCTACAAGGCACCGCGCGGGCTGCCATGGGCCGCGCGGGCTTGCAGGCCGCGCGCTAGGCGCGCGGGCCTGCAAGGCACCGCGGCGGCGGCCCTTGGGGCCGCCCGGCCCTGCAGGCCGCGCGCTAGGCGCGCGGCACTGCAGGGCACCGTGCGGGCACCCTTGGGGCCGCGCGGTGGCGCGCGGCACTGCAAGGCGCCGCGCGGGCAGCCCTTGGGCCGGGCGATGCTGCCGGCCGTGCGGGGGCTGGTTTCTTGGTGGCTTTGCGGCCGTGAGCCGCACGGGGCCATTGTTTGCGACACGCCGGTACGCCGTGGCGGATGCGCGATGGGCCTTCTGCGCAACGCCCGGCGTTCGTCGTCGCCAGGTGGAGTTTTCCACCGTTTTGAGCGCGGTTTTCACCGCAGGCCTTTCTGATCCCTGTTTTTCACCTTTTCGCAGCTGAGGCTCAGTGTCAGCTTGGCTTTGTGATCGGTGGTGAGCGCTGTGCCGCGTGGAGTTGTGGGATCGCGCCGACACCTCCGTTTGGCGCGCGGTTTTTGCAGATTCTTCACAGGTGGGTTGGTTTCTTTCGAAAGGATTTCAAGATGCCACTTTTGTTTCCAGACACAAAGGTATGGTGACCTTGTGCTATCAGGCAAGTGCGGGTCAGTCGTGTAAGTCGCGGGTTCTGGTTTCCGACCAGGGCTTGTATGATGCTCCTGGGTGTTCGCTCTAGATTACACAGCTGTATTGGAAGCCCTGGCCGAGTTACCAGGAGGGCGTTTTTCCCGGCCGAGTCACCGGGAGGGCAGTTTTTCCCTGGCCGAGCTACCAGGAGGGTACCTTTCCCCGGCCGAGTTACCGGGAGGACTATTTCCCTGGCTGAGTTACCAGGAGAGTACTTCCCTGGCCGAGATACCAGTGGAAGTTCGCCCCCGGCCGAGTTACCGGGTGGCTGAGGGGAAATGACATGTGCGGGTGGTCATTTTCATATTATGCTAGATGTCATTTAGTACAGCATTGCATTGAGGCATATAGTGATAGATTTACTTACAGCTTTCATTCCAGTACTATCTATCTATCTATCTATCTGTTTTTGCCTCCAGTGGACTTGGTGGGCTACCGAGGATAGGGCATCGGTACCCACTGAGATCTGACTTTTTAGTTGATCTCACACCCGCCGTGTGTGACAGGTGTTTCTGAGGCGGCCGTTCCAGGGCCGGTACGTGCGGAGTCTTCAGACCGTGGCAAGGGCTTGGCCGACTAGTGCCTCCTGGGTCTGTAGAGTCACAGGTAGAGCTACTCGGGTATTTTTGGTTTCCCACTTTTGTACTAGATAGTGGTGGTGTACCCCTTTTTGGGAGGTAGTGGATGTTGTACCTGGACTATTTACTTAGTGACTCTTGTATGCAGTTTATTTTCTTCAGTGTTGCATCTCCTTTGCTCTGATACTTGTATGGCTAGATCCCTTTTTGCAGGTTAGACGCTTCGTCTGTGCGGCAGTTTCCGCACAGACGGCGGATCTGTTGGCGAGCCCGGGTCGCAGGCTCGACCCCGGGGCGTGACAGATTAGGTGGTATCCGAGCCTAGGTGTTTAGGTCTTTGGGGACTTAGGGACCCTAGGCTTTTGGTTGGACAGTAGAGTGACTGTCGAGAGAGATGTGTGGTAGCGAGAGTTTTGGTTGTGTTGTGACTCCCCCGGGATTTCGGGCGAGTGACTTTACATGTTAGCTCTCTAAAGTAGTTCTGTTGGCTGCAGACAACACAACACTTTAGAGTTGGAAACATGTTTTAGACTTTCGCTGGCTTTGGGTTGTGAGGTTTTGGTTCTCTGACACCCTGTTTTCCCTGTCACAGTTGCCTGAGATGCCTCCTAGACGTCGTGCGACGACGAGGGCGCACTCCGCGTCGGAGGACAGGCCCGAGCAAGAGGAGGCTGCACAGGGTGAGGTTCATGAGCTGCGGGCCCAAGTGGCCCAGATGTCTGAGGCGTTGCGGCGCCAGGAGGAGGCTGCCAAACGCCAGGAGGAAAATTTGGAGCGGATGATGAGGTTACTTGAGCAGAGGACATCTGCGGCACCGCCAGCGGCGACTTCGTCGACCTCATCTCACATCGCCCCGTTGACAGAATCGGAGCAGAGGGAGCTCACGGATCGTTTAGCTTATGTCAGCCAGTTCCGTCCTCCGCGTTTCGCCGGGTAGAGTTCTGAGCCTCGGGAAGTAGAAAACTGGATTTCAGCAATAGAAAAGTTATTTGAGAACCTGTTTATTAAGGAAAAGCATCAGGTGTATTTAGCTACACACTTCCTGGAGGGTGACGCAGAGACTTGGTGGCGTCGTGTCCGCCCCCCGGGACCGCCAGGAGCTCAGGTGATGTCTTGGCAGGAGTTCCGCGCTTTGCTACTCGGGGCCTACTTCCCCGACAGTGCAAAGCAGAAGCTTGAGGGGGATCTCCGTCGACTGCAGCAGGGTAGCCGACCCCTTCCGGACTATATTCGAGAGTTCCAGCGCTTATTGAGCAGCGTGCCGCATGTTGCCCCTGATGAGGCCCTGAGAGTGGACCTGTTCGAGCGAGGGCTGCACCCGGATATTTATCACCTGGTTCATTCACACCGATCATTGACTCTGGACGCGGCCATGGAGCGTGCACGGTGGGTCTCTCGAGGGCGGGTGATCATGGCAGAGAGGGGCGGGGCGCCAGGGACTAGTTCCGGGGAGAAGCGCCCCGCACCGCAGGATTCTGGACAGACGAGCAGACCGCGGCCCCCGAGGCCGCCTCAGATCCCGCCTCGAGGCCGCGGGGCACAGAGGAGACAGAGATCGGGGGGCTCCCGGCCTCCTAGGCAGCAGCAGCAGCAGAGCCGCACTGATAGTTGTGTGATTTGCGGCGGACCCCACGCCCCCCAGCAGTGTGATCAGCGGCAGGGCCGATGTTACCGGTGTGGGCAGGCAGGGCACAGATCGTGGTCTTGTCCTAGAGCGGGGTCATCAGCAGCGTCGGCAGCTTCGGTTCTTCCTCCACCGCCCTTTCTGACGGGCGGATCCTCGACAAGTTTTGGCCAGGGGGATAGGGCCACTTCGTCGCGGCAGTCGGACAGGCGACCACCCCCGAGCGGCATGGTGTACACCGCACAGGTCGATGATGCGGAGGCAGCTGGCCACGTGGTGGCAAGTATTATCCTTATCTCCCCTACTCGCACTAGAGCTTTATTTGATACCGGAGCATCTCATTCATTCATCAGTAGGACATTTGCATTCATGCATGGGCTAGAGATAGGACCGTTATCTTGTGCTCGTGAGGTTCAGGTACCCGATCATGTTCTACACGTTGATGAGTGTTGTTGGTCCTGCCCTGTGCAGTTAGGGCCTTGGATTTTACCTGTTGATCTTTTGGTCCTTCGCCAGCTCCGGGATTTCGACGTAGTTTTGGGGATGGATTGGTTGACTCGGTATTACGCTGCTATTGATTGTCGAGAGAGGACTGTGACCCTTAGGGAGCCGGGTCAGGAGGAGTATGTTTTCAGAGGTTGTCAGAGTACGCTGTTTGCAGCGACGATCTCTTCTGCTAGAGCCCGACAGCTGATGAGTCGTGGTTGTGTTGCCTTCTTAGCTACTGTTGTTGAGGCGCCTACGGCGATGCCTGGAGTCGAGGACATTCCTATCGTCCGAGAGTATCCAGATGTGTTCCCTCCCGAGCTATCGTCTATGCCGCCGGATCGAGAGATTGAGTTTGTGATTGACGTGGTTCCTGGAACCACGCCAATCTCTAAGGCACCCTACAGAATGGCACCAGCAGAATTGAGAGAGTTAAAGGCTCAGCTCCAGGATCTCATGGATCGCGGGTTTGTTCGTCCTAGTGTTTCTCCTTAGGGAGCCCCGATTCTTTTTGTGAAGAAAAAGGACGGGTCACTTAGGCTTTGTGTGGATTACAGAGAATTGAATAAAGTGACCGTCAAGAACAAGTATCCACTTCCTCGGATTGATGATTTATTTGATCAGCTTCAGGGAGCCACGGTTTTCTCGAAAATAGATCTGCAGTCCGGTTACCACCAGCTGAGGGTGAGGGCCGAGGATGTGTCCAAGACGGCGTTTAGGTCTCGGTATGGGCATTACGAGTTTACAGTGCTACCTTTTGGTTTGACGAATGCCCCGGCTGCGTTCATGGATTTGATGAACCGAGTCTTTCAGCCGTACTTGGACCGTTTTGTGGTGGTTTTCATTGATGACATCCTGATTTACTCCCGTAGCGACTTTGAGCACGAGGAGCACTTGAGGTTAGTGCTGCAGCTTCTGAGGGAGAAGAAGCTGTATGCGAAGTTAAAGAAGTGCGCCTTTTGGCTTCGGGAGGTTTCTTTTCTAGGCCACATTGTTTCAGCCGCAGGAGTGGCAGTGGACCCGGCGAAGATAGTTTCAGTTCGGGATTGGCCTAGACCTACGACGGTGACGGAGATTCGGAGCTTCTTGGGCCTTGCGGGCTACTACCGTCGTTTTGTTGAGTGCTTTGCGAAGCTCTCTACCCCCCTCACAAGATTGACCAAGAAAGGGGTAAAATTTGTATGGACAGAGCAATGCCAGCAAAGCTTCGAGGAGTTGAAGCAGAGGTTGATTTCCGCACCAGTTCTTGCACTACCAGTTATGGGAGAGGGGTACGTGATTTACAGTGATGCCTCCCACAGCGGCCTTGGTTGCGTGATGATGCAGCATGGTAGGGTGATTGCCTACGCTTCTCGCCAGTTAAAGGATTATGAGAGGAATTACCCTACGCATGACCTTGAGCTCGCTGCTGTGGTTTTTGCCTTGAAGCTCTGGCGGCACTATTTGTATGGAGAGCGTTGTGAGATCTTCACCGACCATCAGAGCTTGAAATACCTGTTCACCCAGAAAGAACTCAATCTAAGGCAGCGCCGGTGGCTTGAGCTTTTGAAGGATTATGACTTGAGCATTCTCTATCATCCCGGCAAGGCCAACGTGGTTGCGGATGCGTTGAGCAGGCGTTCAGGGCAGACCCTGAGCATGCTTATTACCCAGCAGAGACCACTGAGAGAGCAGCTGAGGAGTTTGGATTTAGAGATTGTGTTCCCTGGGGACTCTGCGAGACTTATGTCAATGGTTTTGCAGCCCACTCTGCTGGATAGGATCAGACAAAAGCAGAGTGAGGACCCCTATCTCCTGAGGGTTCGAGACCAGATGCAGCTTGGTCAGGGCAGGGACTTTTCTGTGGATGCCGCGGGAATACTCCGGTACAGGGACCGCATTTGTGTGCCTGTGGATTTGGATATTAGAGAGCTGATCCTGAGGGAAGCTCACTATACACCTTACACCCTCCATCCTGGGGGAACTAAGATGTATAGGGATTTAAAGGCACAATTTTGGTGGCAAGGCATGAAGAGGGATATTGGTTGGTTTGTGGCCCACTGTCTAACTTGCCAGCAGGTTAAAGCGGAACACCTGGTTCCCGCAGGCAAGTTACAAAGCCTACCAATCCCTGAGTGGAAATAGGATTGTGTCACCATGGACTTTATTGTGGGTCTGCCGAGGACTCAGAGTGGAGCTGATGCTATTTGGGTGATCGTGGATCGATTGACTAAATCAGCCCACTTTTTGCCGATTCAGTCAGGTTGGGCCTTGGAGAGATTAGCGCAGTTATACCTTGACGAGATTGTGAGGCTTCACGGTGTGCCAGCATCTATTGTATCCGATAGGGACCCCAGGTTTACCTCTCAGTTTTGGAGGAGCTTGCAGATGGCTTTGGGGACCCAGCTTCAGTTCAGCACCGCCTTTCACCCACAGACCGACGGACAGTCTGAGCGGACTATTCAGACTCTGGAGGACACGTTGAGGGCTTGTGTCCTGAGCTTTAGCGGTAGTTGGGATCGACATTTGAGATTAGCTGAGTTTGCCTACAACAATAGCTTCCAGGCGAGTATCCAGATGGCGCCCTATGAAGCATTGTATGGTAGGAAATGTCGATCGCCTCTTTGTTGGAGTGACGTGGGTGAAAGGAAGACTTTGGGGCCAGATTTGCTTTTGGACGCCGAGGATAAAGTCAAGGTTGTTCGACGCCACTTGGTCACTGCTCAGAGCCGGCAGAAGAGCTACGCCGATAAGAGGCGGCGAGACTTGGAGTTCCAGGTGGGGGATCATGTGTTTCTGAAAGTCTCGCCGTCTCGAGGGATTCGACACTTTGGGGTGCGCGGAAAGCTGAGCCCGCATTTTATTGGACCATTTGAGGTTTTGGAGCGTATCGGACCTGTCGCCTATCAGGTTGCCCTACCGCCGCGTCTAGCCGGTACTCATGATGTTTTCCATGTATCTGTCTTGAGGAGGTATGTCTATGATCCCTCTCACGTTGTGGACTTCACTTTTTTGGAGCTGGACGAGGAGCTGCACTTCCGGGAGCGCCCGATTCGAATTCTGGCTCGAGAGACGAGAGAATTGCGAAATCGGGTCATACCTTATGTAAAGGTATTGTGGAGCCACCATGATGAGAGAGAGGCTACTTGGGAGCCCGAGGATGTGCTGAGGACTACCTACCCATTCTTATTCGAGACCCCCTCGTGATTTTGGAGCTTTTTGGGTTTCGGGGATGAAACTATTTGAAGGGGGGGAGAGTGTAGTGTACCGGTTTTTGTTTTGGGCTTCCTGACTCCACCGACGAGCTTTTTGACTAAGGAAAGGTGCGAGCATGTGTATTTTCAGTTTACAGCGGGGTTCGAGAGGTTCCGGGCAGCGACGGAGGTGCGGAGGTCGAAAAGTGAGTTATCGTGGCCCTTTTTGATTATTTTATTCATTTAATTGCTTTAATTAAATTTTTAGTTAATGTTGCCTTTCCTAGTGCTGTTGGTGGAGAGGGAGTTGTCTGAGGGTGTTGCTTAATTAATTGAGTGACTGGGTGAATTAATTAGTGGTGAGTTGGTGGGGTAATTAATTCCTTTCACTTTATTTAACTCCCTCTCACTCTCTCTCTCGAGCTCCACCTCACCACAACCTACTCCAAGCTAATTTTTTTGGTGGTCTGAAGCAGAGGAAGGAAAGAGGAAGAAGAAGAAAGGAGGGAAAGAGGAAGAAGAAGAAGAGGAAGGAAAGGTGTTCTTGACCTTTTGCCTTCGCCGCGAGGGCGTGGAGCCGACTGTGGGCGCGGCGAGCCTCGGCGAGGTGGGCTTTATTTCCTGCTTTTTTTTTGTGGAGTTTTGGGTTTTTGCTTCTCTTCTCTCCTCCTCTTTTCTTTTCTTTTTGCTGCTTGTGGCTTGGAGGACCTCTTGTCCGAGGTGGCGGTGTGGTGCGAGCCGCGCTCGTGCTTTTTGCCGGCGCTTTGTTGGCTGGGCTGCCGCTGCGCGGGCGCGCATGAGCGCCGCGCGCAGCAGGCGCCCTGCTGCCGTTGAGGTGCAGCAGGGCGCGAGGCCTCCGGCTGCTAGTGCTCGGAGCGCTGAGCCCTGGCGGGCTGGGAGGGGCGCGCAGCACCACCAACGCGCGCAGCGGCCATGCGCTGCGCGCGCAGTGCTGCTGGCCCCGCGCGGGTTGCAGGCCGCGCGCTGTGCGCGCGGCACTGCAGGGCACGCGCGGGCGGCCATGGGGCCGCGCGGGCTGCAGGCCGCGAGCGCTGTGCGCGCGGCACTGCAGAGCCCCGCGCGGGCGGTCATGGGGCCGCGCGGGTTGCAGGCCGCGCGCGCCGTGCGCGCTGCACTGCAGGGCCCCGCGCCGGGCTGCCATTGGGCCGCACGGGCTGCAGGCCGCGCGCCTGCGTGGCGGCACTGCAGGGCCGCACGGGCGGCCATGGGGCCGCGCGGGCTGCAGCCGGCGCGCTGTGCGCAGCACTGCAGAGCCGCGCGCGGGGCGCCATGGGCCGGGCGGGTTGCAGCCCGCGCGGCTGTGCGCGCGGCACTGCAGAGCCCGCGCGGCGGCCTGGGCCGTGCGGGTTGCCAGCCGCTGCGCGCTGTGCGCGCGGCACTGCAGGGCCGCGCGGGCGGCCATGGGGACCGCGCGGGCTGCAGGCCGCGTGCGCTGTGCGCGCGGCACTGCAGGAGCCCCGCGCGGGCGGCCATGGGCCGCGCGGGCTGCAGGCCGCGCGCGCTGTGCGCGCGGCCTGCAGAGCCCCGCGCTGGCGGCCATGGGCCGCGGGGTTGCAGGCCGCGCGCGCTGGCGCATCGGCCTGCAGGCGAGCGCTGGTGCGGCCCAGGGGCGCGCGGGTGAAGGCGCGCAGGCTGGCCGCGCGGCACTGCAGGAGCCCCGCGAAGTGGCATGAACGTGCGCGGCCCTTGGGGCGCCCGGCCTGCAGGCCGCGCGCTAGGCGCGCGGCACTGCAGGGCACCGCGCGGGCAACCTTGGGGCCGCGCGGTGGCGCGCGGCACGCAAGCGCCGCGCGGGCAGCCCTTGGGCCGGGCGATGCTGCCGGCCGTGCGGGGGCTGTTTTCTGGGGGCTTGCGGCCGTGAGCCGACGGGGCCATTGTTTGCGACACGCCGGTACGCCGGCGGAATGCGCGAGGGCCTTCCGCGCAACGCCCGGCGTTCGTCGTCGCCAGGTGGAGTTTTCCGTCGTTTTGGCGCGGTTTTGACCGCAGGCCTTTCTGATCCCTGTTTTTTCACCTTTTCGCAGCTGAGGCTCAGTGTCAGCTTGGCTTTGTGATCGGTGGTGAGCGCTTTGCCGCGTGGAGTTGTGGGATCGCGCCGACAACCTCCGTTTGGCGCGCGGTTTTGCAAATTCTTCACAGGTGGGTTGGTTTCTTTCGAAAGGATTACAAGATGCCACTTTTGTTTCCAGACGCAAAGGTATGGTGACCTTGTGCTATCAGGCAAGTGCGGGTCAGTCGTTGTAAGTCGCGGGTTCGGGTTTCCGACCAGGGCATGTATGATGCTCTGGGGTGTTCGCTCTAGATTACACAGCTGTATGGAAGCCCTGGCCGAGTTACCAGGAGGGCGTTTCCCCGGCCGAGTCACGGGGGAGGGCAGTTTTTCCCTGGCAGAGCTACCAGGAGGGTACCTTTCCCCGGCCGAGTTACCGGGAGGACTATTTCCCTGGCTGAGTTACCAGGAGAGTACTTCCTGGCCGAGATACCAGTGGAAGTTTGCCCCAGGCCGAGTTACCGGGTGGGTGAGGGGAAATGACATGTGCGGTGGTCATTTTATATTATGCTAGATGTCATTTAGTACAGCATTGCATTGAGGCATATAGTGATAGATTTACTTACAGCTTTCATTCCAGTTATCTATCTATCTATCTATTGTTTTTGCCTCCAGTGGATTGGTGGGCTACCGAGGATAGGGCATCGGTACCCACTGAGATCTGACTTTTTAGTTGATCTCACACCCGCCGTGTGTGACAGGTGTTTCTGAGGCGGCCGTTCCAGGGCCGGTACGTGCGGAGTCTTCAGACCGTGGCAAGGGCTTGGCCGACTAGTGCCTCCTGGGTCTGTAGAGTCACAGGTAGAGCTACTCGGGTATTTTGGTTTCCCACTTTGTATAGATAGTGGTGTGTACCCCTTTTTGGGAGGTAGTGGATGTTGTACCTGGACTATTTACTTAGTGACTCTTGTATGCAGTTATTTTCTTCAGTGTGGCATCTCCTTTGCTCTGATACTTGTATGGCTAGATCCCTTTTGCAGGTTAGACGCTTCGTACTGTGCGGCAGTTTCGCACAGACGGCGGATCTGTTGGCGAGCCCGGGTCGCAGGCTCGACCCCGGGGCGTGACATAGGAACCACTAGGCTTTTGGCGGGACTTAGGATGTTAGTGCGTGAGGAGACGCGACATTTACGAAAGTCGGTTAATTTGTTTATTGACTCTTCTTGTGAGTGAAGAGGGATCGACATATCCTATTTTTGTGGGACAGTTATGTTGGCTGCAAGACAACATACAAGTTACAAAAATAGGGGGGTATCTTTGACTTTTGCTAGATTGGGTCGAGTGTTTGCAGTGGTGCTGATTTGTTTGTTTTGTCGTGCCAGTGAGCGGTGTCTCCCCGACGCTGGGCCATGACCGGGTGCACCCTGGTGCGGCTAGTTGGGTCAGAGCTAGTTGTACGGCCGGATACCCAGATTGGAGTCTGGAGCTCCGGACCCGAAG
>CM055065.1:39768086-39841405 GCA_029204045.2 Tillandsia leiboldiana
TGATTCACACCCGCCGTGTGTGACAGGGTTTCTGAGGCGGCCGTTCAAGGGCCGGCCTACGTGCGGAGTCTTCAGACCGTGGCAAGGGCTTGGCCGACTAGTGCATCCTGGGTCTGTAGAGTCACAGTAGAGCTACTCGGTATTTTGGTTTCCCATTTTGTACTAGATAGTGGTGGTGTACCCCTTTTTGGGAGGTTGGATGTTGACCGGACCTTTTACTTAGTGACTCTTGTATGCAGTTTATTTCTTCCAGGTTGCATATCCTTTGCTCTGATACTGTATGGCTAGATCCCTTTTTGCAGGTTAGACGCTTCGTCTGTGCGGCAGTTTCCGCAAGGACGGCGGATCTGTTGGCGAGCCCGGGTCGCAGGCTCGACCCCGGGCCGTGACAGATTTAGGTGGTATCAGAGCCTAGGTTTAGGTCTTTGGGGACTTAGGGACCCTAGGCTTTTGGTTGGGACAGTAGAGTGACTGCGAGAGACGATGTGTGGTAGCGAGAGTTTTGGTTGGTTTGTGACTCCCCCGGGATTCGGGCGAAGTGACTTTACATGTTAGCTCTCTAAAGTAGTTCTGTTGGCTGCAGACAACACAACACTTTAGAGTTGGAAACATGTTTAGACTTCGCTGGCTTTGGGTTGTGAGGTTTGGTTCTCTGACACCCTGTTTCCTGTCACAGTTGCCTGAGATGCCTCCTAGACGTCGTGCGACGACGAGGGCGCACTCCGCGTCGGAGGACAGGCCCGAGCAAGAGGAGGCTGCACAGGGTGAGGTTCATGAGCTGCGGGCCCAAGTGGCCCAGATGTCTGAGGCGTTGCGGCGCCAGGAGGAGGCTGCCAAACGCCAGGAGGAAAATTTGGAGCGGATGATGAGGTTACTTGAGCAGAGGACATCTGCGGCACCGCCAGCGGCGACTTCGTCGACCTCATCTCAGATCGCCCGTTGACAGAGTCGGAGCAGAGGGAGCTCACGGATCGTTTAGCTTATGTCAGCCAGTTCCGTCCTCGCGTTTCGCCGGGCAGAGTCTGAGCCACGGGAAGTAGAAAACTGGATTTCAGCAATAGAAAAGTTATTTGAGAACCTGTTTATTAAGGAAAAGCATCAAGTGTATTAGCTACCACACTTCCTGGAGGGTGACGCAGAGACTTGGTGGCGTCGTGTCCGCCCCCGGGACCGCCAGGAGCTCAGGTGGTGTCTTGGCAGGAGTTCCGCGCTTGCTACTCGGGGCCTACTTTCCCGACAGTGCAAAGCAGAAGCTTGAGGGGGATCTCCGTCGACTGCAGCAGGGTAGCCGACCCCTTCGGACTACATTCGAGAGTTCCAGCGCTATTGAGCAGCGTGCCGCATGTTGCCCCTGATGAGGCCCAGAGAGTGGACCTGTTCGAGCGAGGGCTGCACACCGGATATTTATCACCTGGTTCATTCACACCGATCGTTGACTCTGGACGCAGCCATGGAGCGTGCACGGGGGTCTCTCGAGGGGGTGTGATCATGGCAGAGAGGGCGGGGCGCCAGGGACTAGTTCGGGGGAAGCGCCCCGCACCGCAGGATTCTGGACAGACGAGCAGAGCGGCCCCGAGGCCGCCTCAGATCCGCCGAGCCGCGGGGGGCACAGAGGAGACAGAGATCGGGGGGCTCCCGGCCTCCTAGGCAGCAGCAGCAGCAGAGCCGCACTGATAGTGTGTGATTTGCGGCGGACCCCACGCCCCCAGCAGTGTGATCAGCGGCAGGGCCGATGTTACCGGTTGTGGGCAGCAGGGCACAGATCGTGGTCTTGTCCTAGAGCGGGGTCATCAGCAGCGTCGGCAGCTTCGGGTTCTTCCTCCACCGCCCTTCTGACGGGCGGATCCCGACAAGGTTTGGCCAGGGGGATAGGGCCACTTCGTCGCGGCAGTCGGACAGGCGACCACCCCCGAGCGGCATGGTGTACACCGCACAGGTCGATGATGCGGAGGCGGCTGGCCACGTGGTGGCAAGTATTATCCTTATCTCCCCTACTCGCACTAGAGCTTTATTTGATACCGGAGCATCTCATTCATTCATCAGTAGGACTTTGCATTCATGCATGGGCTAGAGATAGGACCGTTGTCTTGTGCTCGTGAGGTTCAGGTACCCGATCATGTTCTACACGTTGATGAGTGTTGTTGGTCCTGCCCTGTGCAGTTAGGGCCTTGGATTTTACTGTTGATTTTTGGTCCTTCGCCAGCTCCGGGATTTCGACGTAGTTTTGGGGATGGATTGGTTGACTCGGTATTACGCTGCTATTGATTGTCGAGAGAGGACTGTGACCCTAGGGAGCCGGGGTCAGGAGGAGTATGTTTTCAGAGGTTGTCAGAGTACGCTTTGCAGCGACGATCTCTTCTGCTAGAGCCCGACAGCTGATGAGTCGTGGTTGTGTTGCCTTCTTAGCTACTGTTGTGAGGCGCCCGGCGATGCCTGGACTCGAGGACATTCCTATCGTCCAGAGTATCCAGATGTGTTCCCTCCCGAGCTATCGTCTATGCCGCCGGATCGAGAGATTGAGTTTGTGATTGACGTGGTTCCTGGAACCACGCCAATCTCTAAGGCACCCTACAGAATGGCCCCAGCAGAATTGAGAGAGAAAGGCTCAGCTCCAGGATCTCATGGATCGCGGGTTTGTTCGTCCTAGTGTTTCTCCTTAGGAGCCCCGATTCTTTTTGTGAAGAAAAAGGACGGGTCACTTAGGCTTTGTGTGGATTACAGAGAATTGAATAAAGTGACCGTCAGAACAAGTATCCACTTCCTCGGATTGATGATTTATTGATCAGCTTCAGGGAGCCACGGTTTTCTCGAAAATAGATCTGCAGTCCGGTTACCACCAGATGAGGTGAGGGCCGAGGATGTGTCCAAGACGGCGTTTAGGTCTCGGTATGGGCATTACGAGTTTACAGTGCTACCTTTTGGTTTGACGAATGCCCCGCTGCGTTCATGGATTTGATGAACCGAGTCTTTCAGCCGTACTTGACCGTTTGTGGTGGTTTTCATTGATGACATCCTGATTTACTCCCGTAGCGACTTTGAGCACGAGGAGCACTTGAGGTTAGTGCTGCAGCTTCTGAGGGAGAAGAAGCTGTATGCGAAGTTAAAGAAGTGCGCCTTTTGGCTTCGGGAGGTTTCTTTTCTAGGCACATTGTTTCAGCCGCAGGAGTGGCAGTGGACCCGAAGATAGTTTCAGTTCGGGATTGGCCTAGACCTACGACGGTGACGGAGATTCGGAGCTTCTTGGGCCTTGCGGGCTACTACCGTCGTTTTGTTGAGTGCTTTGCGAAGCTCTCTACCCCCCTCACAAGATTGACCAAGAAAGGGGTAAAATTTGTATGGACAGAGCAATGCCAGCAAAGCTTCGAGGAGTTGAAGCAGAGGTTGATTTCCGCACCAGTTCTTGCACTACCAGTTATGGGAGAGGGTACGTGATTTACAGTGATGCCTCCCACAGCGGCCTTGGTTGCGTGAGATGCAGCATGGTAGGGTGATTGCCTACGCTTCTCGCCAGTTAAAGGATTATGAGAGGAATTACCCTACGCATGACCTTGAGCTCGCTGCTGTGGTTTTTGCCTTGAAGCTCTGGCGGCACTATTTGTATGGAGAGCCTGTGAGATCTTCACCGATCATCAGAGTTGAAATACCTGTTCACCCAGAGAAAGAACTCAATCTAAGGCAGCGCCGGTGGCTTGAGCTTTGAAGGATTATGACTTGAGCATCTCTCTATCATCCCGGCAAGGCCAACGTGGTGCGGATGCTTTGAGCAGGCGTTCAGGGCAGACCCTGAGCATGCTTATTACCCAGCAGAGACCACTGAGAGAGCAGCTGAGGAGGTTTGGATTTAGAGATTGGTGTCCCTGGGGACTCTGGCGAGACTTAGTCAATGGTTTTGCAGCCCACTCTGCTGGATAGGATCAGACAAAAGCAGAGTGAGGACCCCTATCTCCTGAGGGTTCGAGACCAGATGCAGCTGGTCAGGGCAGGGACCTTTTCTGTGGATGCCGCGGGGGAATACTCCGGTACAGGGACCGCATTTGTGTGCCTGTGGATTTGGATATTAGAGAGCTGATCCTGAGGAAGCTCACTATACACCTTACACCCTCCATCCTGGGGGAACTAAGATGTATAGGGATTTAAAGGCACAATTTTGGTGGCAAGGCATTGAAGAGGGATATTGGTTGGTTTGTGGCCCACTGTCTACCTTGCCAGCAGGTTAAAGCGGAACACCTGGTTCCCGCAGGCAAGTTACAAAGCCTACCAATCCCTGAGTGGAAATAGGATTGTGTCACCATGGACTTATTGTGGGTCTGCCGAGGACTCAGAGTGGAGCTGATGCCTATTTGGGTGATCGTGGATCGATTGACTAAATCAGCCCACTTTTTGCCGATTCAGTCAGGTTGGGCCTTGGAGAGATTAGCGCAGTTATACCTTGACGAGATTGTGAGGCTTCACGGTGTGCCAGCATATATTGTATCCGATAGGGACCCCAGGTTTACCTCTCAGTTTTGGAGGAGCTGCAGATGGCTTTGGGGACCCAGCTTCAGTTCAGCACCGCCTTTCACCCCACAGACCGACGGACAGTCTGAGCGGACTATTCAGACTCTGGAGGACACGTTGAGGGCTTGTGTCCCTGAGCTTTAGCGGTAGTTGGGATCGACATTTGAGATTAGCTGAGTTGCCTACAACAATAGCTTCCAGGCGAGTATCCAGATGGCGCCCTATGAAGCATTGTATGGTAGGAAATGTCGATCGCCTCTTTGTTGGAGTGACGTGGGTGAAAGGAAGACTTTGGGGCCAGATTTGCTTTTGACGCCGAGGATAAAGTCAGGTTGTTCGACGCCACTTGGTCACTGCTCAGAGCCGGCAGAAGAGCTACGCCGATAAGAGGCGGCGAGACTTGGAGTTCCAGGTGGGGGATCATGTGTTTCTGAAAGTCTCGCCGTCTCGAGGGATTCGACACTTTGGGGTGCGCGGAAAGCTGAGCCCGCATTTATTGGACCATTTGAGGTTTTGGAGCGTATCGGACCTGTCGCCTATCAGGTTGCCCTACCGCCGCGTCTAGCCGGTACTCATGATGTTTTCCATGTATCTGTCTTGAGGAGGTATGTCTATGATCCCTCTCACGTTGTGGACTTCACTTTTTTGGAGCTGGACGAGGAAGCTGCACTTCCGGGAGCGCCCGATTCGAATTCTGGCTCGAGAGACGAGAGAATTGCGAAATCGGGTCATACCTTATGTAAAGGTATTGTGGAGCCACCATGATGAGAGAGAGGCTACTTGGGAGCCCGAGGATGTGCTGAGGACTACCTACCCATTCTTATTCGAGACCCCCTCGTGATTTTGGAGCTTTTTGGGTTTCGGGGATGAACTATTTGAAGGGGGGGAGAGTGTAGTGTACCGGTTTTTGTTTGGGCTTCCTGACTCCACCGACGAGCTTTTTGACTAAGGAAAGGTGCGAGCATGTGTATTTTCAGTTTACAGCGGGGTTCGAGAGGTTCCGGGCAGCGACGGAGGTGCGGAGGTCGAAAAGTGAGTTATCGTGGCCCTTTTTGATTATTTTATTCATTTAATTGCTTTAATTAATTTTTAGTTAATGTTGCCTTTCTAGTGCTGTTGGTGGAGAGGGAGTTGTCTGAGGGTGTTGCTTAATTAATTGAGTGACTGGGTGAATTAATTAGTGGTGAGTTGGTGGGGTAATTAATTCCTTTCACTTTATTTAACTCCCTCTCACTCTCTCTCTCGAGCTCCACCTCACCACAACCTACTCCAAGCTAATTTTTTTGTGGTCTGAAGCAGAGGAAGGAAAGAGGAAGAAGAAGAAAGGAGGGAAAGAGGAAGAAGAAGAAGAGGAAGGAAAGGTGTTCTTGACCTTTTGCCTTCGCCGCGAGGGCGTGGAGCCGACTGTGGGCGCGGCGAGCCTCGGCGAGGTGGGCTTTATTTCCTGCTTTTTTTTTGTGGAGTTTTGGGTTTTTGCTTCTCTTCTCTCCTCCTCTTTTCTTTTCTTTTGCTGCTTGTGGCTTGGAGGACCTCTTGTCCGAGGTGGCGGTGTGGTGCGAGCCGCGCTCGTGCTTTTTGCCGGCGCTTTGTTGGCTGGGCTGCCGCTGCGCGGGCGCGCATGAGCGCCGCGCGCAGCAGGCGCCCTGCTGCCGTTGAGGTGCAGCAGGGCGCGAGGCCTCCGGCTGCTAGTGCTCGGAGCGCTGAGCCCTGGCGGGCTGGGAGGGGCGCGCAGCACCACCAACGCGCGCAGCGGCCATGCGCTGCGCGCGCAGTGCTGCTGGCCCCGCGCGGGTTGCAGGCCGCGCGCTGGTGCGCGCGGCACTGCAGGCACGCGCGGTGCGGCCTGGGGGCCGCGCGGGCTGCAGGCCCGCGAGGGCGCGTGCGCGCGGCACTGCAGAGCCCCGCGCGGGCGGTCATGGGGCCGCGCGGGTTGCAGGCCGCGCGCGCCGTGCGCGCTGCACTGCAGGGCCCGCGCGGGCGGCCATGGGGCCGCACGGGCTGCAGGCCGCTCGCGCCGCCGTGGTGCGGCACTGCAGGGCCCGCACGGGCGGCCCTGGGGCCAGCCGCGGGCTGCAGGCCGCGCGCGCTGTGCGCGCAGCATGCAGAAGCCGCGCGCGGGCGGCAATGGGGGCCGGGCGGGTTGCAGGCCGCGCGTGCTGTGCGCGCGGCCTGCAGAGCCCCGCGCGGGCGGCCATGGGGCCGTTGCGGGTTGCAGGCCGCAGCGCGCTGTGCGCGCGGCACTGCAGGGCCGCCGCGGGCGGCCATGGGGCCGCGCGGGCTGCAGGCCGCGTGCGCTGTGCGCGCGGCACTGCAGAGCCCCGCGCGGGCGGCCATGGGGCACGCGCGGGCTGCAGGCCGCGCGCGATGTGCGCGCGGCACTGCAGAGGCCCCGCGCTGGCGGCCATGGGGCAGCGCGGGTTGCAGGCCGCGCGCGCTGTGCGCGCGGCACTGCAGGGCCCGCGCGGGCGGCCATGGGGCCGCGCGGGCTGCAGGCCGCGCGCGCTGTGCGCGCGGCACTGCAGAGCCCCCGCGAAGTGGCCATGGACCGTGCGCGGCCCTTGGGGCCGCCCGGCCCTGCAGGCCGCGCGCTAGGCGCGCGGCACTGCAGGGCACCGCGCGGGCACCCTTGGGGCCGCGCGCGGTGGCGCGCGGCACTGCAAGGCGCCGCGCGGGCAGCCCTTGGGCCGGGCGATGCTGCCGGCCGTGCGGGGGCTGGTTTCTTGGGGGCTTTGCGGCCGTGAGCCGCACGGGGCCATTGTTTGCGACACGCCGGTACGCCGTGGCGGATGCGCGATGGGCCTTCCGCGCAACGCCCGGCGTTCGTCGTCGCCAGGTGGAGTTTTCCGTCGTTTTGAGCGCGGTTTTGACCGCAGGCCTTTCTGATCCCTGTTTTTCACCTTTTCGCAGCTGAGGCTCAGTGTCAGCTTGGCTTTGTGATCGGTGGTGAGCGCTTTGCCGCGTGGAGTTGTGGGATCGCGCTGACAACTCCGTTTGGCGCGCGGTTTTTGCAAATTCTTCACAGGTGGGTTGGTTTCTTTCGAAAGGATTACAAGATGCCACTTTTGTTTCCAGACGCAAAGGTATGGTGACCTTGTGCTATCAGGCAAGTGCGGGTCAGTCGTGTAAGTCGCGGGTTCTGGTTTCCGACCAGGGCATGTATGATGCTCCTGGGTGTTCGCTCTAGATTACACAGCTGTATTGGAAGCCCTGGCCGAGTTACCAGGAGGGCGTTTTCCCCGGCCGAGTCACCGGGAGGGCAGTTTTTCCCTGGCCGAGCTACCAGGAGGGTACCTTTCCCCGGCCGAGTTACCGGGAGGACTATTTCCCTGGCTGAGTTACCAGGAGAGTACTTCCCTGGCCGAGATACCAGTGGAAGTTTGCCCCAGGCCGAGTTACCGGGTGGCTGAGGGGAAATGACATGTGCGGGTGGTCATTTTCATATTATGCTAGATGTCATTTAGTACAGCATTGCATTGAGGCATATAGTGATAGATTTACTTACAGCTTTCATTCCAGTACTATCTATCTATCTATCTATTTGTTTTTGCCTCCAGTGGACTTGGTGGGCTACCGAGGATAGGGCATCGGTACCCACTGAGATCTGACTTTTTAGTTGATCTCACACCCGCCGTGTGTGACAGGTGTTTCTGAGGCGGCCGTTCCAGGGCCGGTACGTGCGGAGTCTTCAGACCGTGGCAAGGGCTTGGCCGACTAGTGCCTCCTGGGTCTGTAGAGTCACAGGTAGAGCTACTCGGGTATTTTTGGTTTCCCACTTTTGTACTAGATAGTGGTGTGTACCCCTTTTTGGGAGGTAGTGGATGTTGTACCTGGACTATTTACTTAGTGACTCTTGTATGCAGTTTATTTTCTTCAGTGTTGCATCTCCTTTGCTCTGATACTTGTATGGCTAGATCCCTTTTTGCAGGTTAGACGCTTCGTCTGTGCGGCAGTTTTCGCACAGACGGCGGATCTGTTGGCGAGCCCGGGTCGCAGGCTCGACCCCGGGGCGTGACATAGGAAACCCTAGGCTTTTGGGCGGACCTTAGGATGTTAGTGCGTGAGAGACGCGACATTTTACGAAAGTCGGTAATTTGTTTATTTGACTCTTCTTGTGAGTGAAGAGGGATCGACATATCCTATTTTTGTGGGACAGTTATGTTGGCTGCAGACAACATAAAGTTACAAAAATAGGGGGATATCTTTGACTTTTGCTAGATTGGGTCGAGTGTTTGCGGTGTGCTGATTTGTTGTTTTGTCGTGGTGAGCGGTGTCTCCCCGACGCTGGGCCCTGACCCGGGTGCACCCTGGTGCGGCAGTTGGGTCAGAGCTAGTTGTTACGGGCCGGATACCCAGATTGGAGTCTGAGAGCTCCGGACCCGAAGGGTAGGAGTGTTGGAGGCAGATCAGCGGAGCAGTGACACAGTTGTCGGAGCAGCGCAGTGACACAGTTGTCAGAGCAGTGACACCGTCGTCGGAGCAGTGACACCGTCGTCGGAGCAGCGCAGTGACATAGTTGTAGGAGCAGTGACACCATTGTCGGAGCAGCGCAGTGACACAGTTGTCGGAGCAGTGACACCGTTGTCGGAGCAGCGCAGTGACACAGTTGTCGGAGCAGTGACAATGTTGTTAGAGCAGCGCAGTGGCTCAGTGTTCGGAGTATCGAGTAGCCCCCTCCGTCCCGATGTTTAGTGCTGGGGCACCGAGGCAGGCGGATAGTTGACAGCGGGAAAGCTGTGGGATTGCATTGACAGAGTGAGCCAGTTTTGGCGGACGAGTCACCCCGATTTGTGGGATTGAGTATGGAGCCTTTGGAGACAGGGTCTTGTTCGGTGGGGGATGGAGAGTACTTGGAAGCCTTTTGCGTCAAGAGTTAACGCAGTTGCTGAACTGCACACTCCATGTGTAGAGGGACGGGGTGTATAGGATATGGGTGTCTGAGAGTGGATTGCGTCAGGATACCATTTTACTCGTTGGGTCCCTCCATTACGGATTTGGGATGCCTCATTGGAGTAGGCGCCGGGTATGGAGCATGGCATTGTAGTTCCTTTGGATTGGGATCTGCCGCCTGAGGCGAGTTCTGATTGAGGCGCTTGGCGCCGGGTGATGGAGGACAGATCAGTCGGATGATGCATTCCCGATTTCTTTTTCTAGGATAGTGGATTTTCGAGACTGTCAGAGCACATAGGTTACAGCGGTCGGTGTGGTGGAAGGTTTGAGTTGTTCCAGGCTTTTGGTTCGTATCTTTTTGATACGGGAGTATTCCCTTCTTGGTGGGTAGTGCTTCTGCCTCATTGCTTTGGTTAGGGGTAGGATGGTCACCACGTGCACGGGAGGCTTATTTTTCCGATCGCGCTTGCCACGTGGAGGAGAGTTGTTGGTCCTGCCCGGTGCAGCTTGAGTCCTGGATTTTGCCGGTAGACCTGATGGTCTTGGCTCAGCTGCGGGATGTTGTTGAGGTACCCGTTGGGCTGGCTAGTTCGGTTTTTTTTGTTCGCGGCGGTTGATTATGCCGCGAGGACAATTTTCTTGGGGAGCCAGGCCCGGAGGTGTTGGTGTACCTGGGTTGCTTGAGGGTTATCTTCGCCTCTATAGTTTTGACTTCGTGAGCGAGGCGGATGTTTCACAGTGGATGAGTAGCCTTTTTGGCTGGTGTGGTTGAGGGGCCTACGGCGGTGCCGGGACTCGGGGATACTCCCTTTGGTTGCGAGTTCCCGACTGTTCTCCTATCGGAGTTGTCTAGCATGTCACTAGTTTGGGAGTTGAGGACACAACTCCGGGATTCGATGGATAGGGAATTTTGTCAGACCAAGTGTGTCGCCTTTGGGGGCGCCGGTGCTATTCGAGTTGTGGAAGGTTGGTTCACTTCGGCTTTGCGTGGATCCCCAGGAATTAGATGAAGTGACCATCTGGAGCTAGCACCCTTGTCGAGCATGGAGGATTTGATTTACCAGCTGTAAGGGTCCCGGGTCTTCCCGAAGGTGGATTTGTAATCTGGTTTTCTCGACTGCATATGGCTGTGTGTTGATGCCGGAGAGTTGGGGAATTGCTTCTATATCCCGACGGTTTAAAGACTTGAGATCAGAGTCTACGTGATCAGTTGGGGGACTTATATTGGATACCTCGGGAGTACAGAGGTACTTGGATCGAGTTTTTATGCCTTTGGACTTGGTGGTTGGATTTTCGAGGCCGTGGGGTGGAGCGGATGCTTCTACCGATGCAGACTACTTGGTAGCTCGAGCGGTTAGCCCAGCTGTACTTGGACGAGGTGGTGTGGTTTTCTGGAGTGCCCGCCTCTATTTTGTTCTAGTTAGAGACCCGAGGATTGCATCGCGTCTCTGGAGGAGGTATTAGACAGCCTTGGGAACTTGAGTGGTGGATGATTGGATATTTACCCCCTATACTTGGTTGAGGTTCCGGATTGAGGAATGACTTTAGTTTCGAGGACGAAACTTTCTTTTAGTGGGGGAGGATGTGAGGATCCGAATTTTCGCAAATGGATTACTGTTGGATCAGCAGAGCTTCTGCAGTGCGTTTGGCAGCTTCTGGGGGCCTGTACTGTGTATTGGAGGTGTTTGTGCACAAATTGGATACAAGTGTTGGACTTCGGGCTTAAAATGGATCACGTGAGTGATCGGAGGACCCCGTTGAGTGTTTAGAAGTGTTCTCGCGCGGAACAGATATCAAAATTGGACTCAGCGCGAAATTTAGGGTAAAAACACTTGTCTGGATGCATTCGACAAATTTTGGGATTAGAATTTGGCAAATCGGACACCGGATTTGGATTCAGCGCGCGAAAACGGTGAAAATGGACTATCTACTTGTATTTTTCGGAGTCCGGATGCAAAAGAGCGTTTTTCGAGGCTTGGGGTCACTGTTCCGGCCGGCGGGCAGCGCCGGCGGCGGCGGGCAGCTGCGGAGCGCGGCGGCGCAGCCGCGGGCAGCGCGGCGGGCAGAGGTGCGGGCCGCCCAGTCCACGCGGCGGGCGTGCACCGGGGGCTGGACTCATGGCGGCTCGGGAGTGGGCCGGTCCGCGGGGCGCAGTCTACGGAGGGCGCGGGGAGTACGGTGGACCGGGCGGGGCCACGTGGCGACCGTTGGTTGGCCGGTCCGCGTGTGCCCCGTCCACGGAACTAGTGTGGTGGCCTCGGTTTGCGTGCCTGGCAGGTGGCGCAGGCGGCGGGTGCAGCGCGCACATGGGGCTGTCGGCGCGCTGACCCGCGGTTTCCCGCGTGTGGGCTTGCCACGCGTCGGCTTCCGCGGTGGGCCACGCGTCGCGCAGTGGGCGGTGGGTTTGGTTGTGCGGTGTTTGGCGATGACGTGGCGCGACAGGGAGTTTTCGGGCGCTCGCTGTTCGGCTTCACGCAGCGGATTCGGGCTCCCGAATCCAGTGTGGGCGCCCGAATCCAGGGACATTGAGGGAATTAATCGAATTGTTTCTTCCAGCCTATAAATAGGCCGAGAACAGCAGCCTTTATCTTTTTTCATGCTCCTCTTCTCTCAGTGCAACCTTCACGAGTTTTCTTCATCTCCCTGAGCTGGTTCCACCTGAGGATCACAGGATTTTTTGTGGCACGCATTCCGAGGTTTCCATTTTTACGGCGCGGCGCGACGCTCGTTCATTTGTGGTCTCCTTCGTTGCGGTTTGGGTACGAGGATTCCCCCGGCTTACTCCGACCTCCGATTTAGGCGATTCTTGCGCCGTTGGACTCACGACAGGTAGGGGTTCGATCTTCATGTTCTGAGCTCCCCCTCTTTTAGAGTTTATCATGGAGTATCCCGAGCTTTCTTTTGACCCATTTTCGTGGGCGGAGTTTTGGACAGCACCACAGTGTTTCGGCGATAACTTTGCGCAAAGGCGTCGGATTGAGGTGTGCCAGTAGGCGTTTTTCATCTACACAGCGCAAGGAACATCCTCGAATTTTCCTGGATTTTTCTGAATATTTTTCGAAGGTGAAAAACCTCTGTTTACAGAATGTAGTGCTAGAGTTTTTGAGATCTGTTTATTTCGCGGTGGTTCCCTTGTCGGATTTGTTTCTCAGTGTAGGAAACTCGGATTTGAGCGTGCAGGTACTCATTTCGACGGGTTCGTCGTGAGGATCGTAACAGTATTTTTCTTGGAATTTTTCGGGCACTTCTCGTAGGTAAAAACAGGGCATCTTTGGGACTGAATTCTGGACAGCATGTGTTTGGATACTTGTGTGCTTATTTGTGTGTATATTGGGGATATTTTGTACAGTGATCGCGGCGGTTTGGCTTGTTTGGGCGAGAGCACTATTTGGACTTGGATTTAGCGATCGAGGTGGGTGGTTGTTGCTTACCTCTATTTTGACATGCTCACTAGGATTATTAGAGTGATCTCCTTATGTTAGGATCATTGATTAACAAGTGGGGATGGAACTTATGCATGCTGGTTTGGACTTATGGTTGGCTATGTTAGCAGTTAACTTTGCATTTGTAATTGAATCTTAAATTGGGATAATTAAATTACCTTGATGGTTGGAACTATTTGAGGATTTTATGACATGCATAGGTGGATAGTAATGCTTTATTATGGAACATGGATTATAGACATGTGTGGTTGGATAATATTTTAGCATGATGGTTATATCTATGCGGAGCTATTAATTGTTACACATGTGGAACCACTATTGGTCACCTTTTCTTCTATCTTCCTTGAGGACATATGCATGCTTGTATGGACATCTAGATAGGCCATTTCTTGTCGCTACACTATCATGTTGGAACTTGACTTAGGAGAAACCTTGTTTGCTTCTTTTCTCCTTTTGTTAGTCAGGTGGTTCATGTTGCTCGGGTTTGAGCAGGGGTTTGGGATAGTGTAGCCGGGGCCTGGATTATGGACTATGGGCTTTGTGGCAACCGCGGATTTTGGGCGGTTGACCGGAGGTCAGGAGTTGGACTTGTTGTGGTCGGTGGACTTGCGGCTACCGCGGATAGTAGGCGGTTGACCGGACGTCGGATGTGGGTACCGTTGTAATCCTCCTACTTGTGATAACCCACTAGGCATGTTGGAGCTAGTCCTATGTTATATTAGTATACTAGTTGAATAAATATAACATGCTTAATTGGAAGGAATGGGCTTGTGGTTGATACTTGCATCTCTAAAGGACTAGGTATTAATAAAAGGTTTAATTCTTGCAAAAGATATGTTGTCTAAAACCCCTTGGGTATAGTCTGTTAAACCATATTTTGTTATTTGTATATTGGGACATCTTATGCATGTATAGAGATCGGCTTATGGCAACTTGGTACAGTGGATATTCATGAAATAGCATACTCTAATTTGTAAGAATTAGAATACCCGAAATTATGTTATTAAGTAAAGGACTTTTGCATGCTTGTATGGTCACCTAGATAGGCCACCTTTTTCTGCTACACTATCATGCTGGAACTGACTTAGGAGAAACCATGTTGTTATTCTTTCTCCAGTTATCTAGACTTAGGGGATAGTACGCTCGGGGTCGAGCAGGGGCTGGGATAGTGTAGTCAGACATTTGGGATTTGGGACATGCAGGCTATGATGGCAGGGTATTGCGGCAACCGCGGATTTTGGGTGGTTGACCCGACAGTTGTTATTGCATCAGATCGGGGAGAGGATTTGGGCTTCTTTTAGTGGATGTTTCTTTTCCACTTAGACCAGTGTCATGATCCAGTCCTGCGGACTTATTCTCCTATGATACTTATTACTCAGGCATTTTACTCGTGTGGGTCGCTCCCCTCGAGTGCCACTCCGTAGTGTGCGATATACAGACTTTTAGTCCTTGAGACTCCTATCCCCTACCGGTGTTATGCGTAGGCTGGCATACCCGATTTGGCAGGCATAGCAGGCAGTACCAGTGTTTACTGGTGTACAGATTGGGTTTAGTCAGGCAGGCATTTATATTCTGATGCACATACTTGGCTATTCTTTTAGCTTGGCATTTTAGAAGCATAGTGGTAGCTTATTCATCAGTAGTTTTACTTATAGCTTACCACCTTTGTTTTATTTTCGCCTCTGGTAGTCCTAGTGGGCTTGTCTGAGTTTGAGGTTTTACCCACTAGGGGAGGCTACTGGTTTACAAGTAGTTCTCACCCCCATTATTCTTTCCTCTTTTTCTTCTCCCTTGTTTTGCAGTGTCTTCTGCGGGTGCTGCTGGGTTTCAGCGGCGGGTCGAGGAGAGAGGACGGCTGAGTAGATAGATCTCGAGGCAGGATGAGCGAGTTAGCTGGACTATTGGGGTACCCATGTTTCCTCATACGGTTGTACTTTTACTTTGGGACTGGCTTTTGCCAGCAGGTTGTATTTATTTTGGTGAGCTGGGAGAGACAGATGTATCATTTATACAGATGTATTGTATTTTATTTCCAGCTTCAGTCTGAGATGTATTAGTTTTTAGGTCAGCTCTATTTTTATTGCTCTTTTATTATTATCTCTTATATCTGAGCAGGCTTGGCGCTTCGTGTACGCGGGAAATACCGTGTGCACGGCAGATCTGTTGACGGGCCCGGGTTCCGGTTTACACCCGGGGCGTGACACACACGATCCCATTTCCATTCAGGTATTGGAAGGCTCTGTAACTTGCCAGCTGGAACCTGATGCTCAGCTTTAACTTGCTGACAAGTTAAACAATGGGCCACAAACCTTCCAATATCTCTCTTCATGCCCTGCCACCAAAACTGTGCCCTCAAATCCCTATACATCTTAGTTCCCCCAGGATGGAGGGTGTAAGGTGTATAGTGAGCCTCTCTCAAGATCAACTCTCTAATCTCTAAGTCCACGGGCACACAGATGCGGTCCTTGTACCTCAGTACTCCCACTGCATCCATAGAGAAGTCCCTACTCTGTCCATGCTGCATCTGGTCTTTAATCTTCTCAAGGTAGGGGTCCACACTCTGCTTCTCTCTAATCCTGTCTAGCAGAGTGGGTTGCAAGACCAAAGACATAAGTCTTGCAGAATCCCCAGGGGACACTATCTCAATCTCAAGTCGCCTCAGCTGCTCTCTTAGTGGCCTCTGCTGGGTAACCATCATACTCAAGGACTGCACTGCTCGCCTACTCAAGGCGTCTGCGACCACAATGGCCTTGTCGGGGTGATACTGGATGCTCAGATCGTAATCTTTTAACAGCTCAAGCCACCGGCGTTGCCTCAAGTTAAGCTCCTTCTGAGTAAACAAATATTTCAAACTTTTGTGGTCGGTAAACATCTCACAGTGTTCTCCATAGAGGTAATGCCGCCATAACTTCAAGGCAAATACCACGGCGGCTAGTTCCAAATCATGTGTAGGGTAATTCTTCTCATAATCCTTTAGCTGGCGCGAAGCATAAGCAATTACCCTACCATGCTGCATCAACACACAACCTAAGCCGCTATGGGAGGCATCGCTGTACACTACAAAACCATCTCCCATCACTGGCAATGCTAAAATCGGTGCTGAAATCAACCTTAGCTTCAACTCCTCGAAGCTCTGCTGGCATTACTCAGTCCACATAAATCTGGTCCCCTTCCTGGTCAAATGGGTAAGGGGAGTAGAGAGTTTCGCAAAACCCTCTACAAACCGTCTGTAATAGCCTGCTAGGCCCAAAAAGCTCCTGACCTCAGTCACTGTCGTAGGCCTAGGCCAATCCCGAACTACATCGATCTTCGTCGGGTCCACTGTCACTCCTGTGGCTAAAACCACGTGACCTAAAAATGCAACCCCCCTGTTACGGCTTTTTGTGTTGGCATATTTCGTGAGTTGAGTCGGAGTCTTGAAGTGATCAAATTGTCAATCAGCAATCAAAGACTCAGAGAAGATTCAACAAGAGCTCAAGTTGACACTCAGTGTTTTGAGTCTTGAAGATTGAAGTTGAAGAATTGTGGATCATATACATCAATCTCAAGGAAAATGGATTCGGATTGATTAGGTGCGTTTAACTAAATAATTTTGGTGATCCGAATACATTTGTGTAGTTTAGAAACACTTGGATAAGTTTTCATTGCTTAAAAATCAAAAACTGGACAAATTGGATGTTCAGAGTCCGGATCAGAATTCCAGTCCTGAACCAGTCCGGATCAGAATTCCAGTCCGGACCCCGAACTATTTTTTCAGGAAAATTGCTGAAAAAAAAGACGACAGTCCTGAACCGGTCCGGATCAGAATTCCAGTCCGGACTGAAATCCACGGTCTGGACCCCGAACCTTGTTTTTTCAGGAATTGCTGAAAAAAGACGACAGTCCTGAACCAGTCCGGACCGTCGTGCGAAAAAATGCTGTTAAGTCAGTTTTTGATTCTTATCTCTTTCCAAAGGTTTCTAAACTATAAATAGACACTTAGGGTTTCTCAAGAACTACCGATTAATTAATAAAACACTTGAGAGCAACCCTAGAGGCTAGGTTTTTTATCGTTCTTCTTTTAGCCTCTTTTAGGTCAATTCGACGGTTCTTCCAAGATCTATCTTTTGTCGAATTGATCTAGTATTTGCTTAGAGATTCCATCCATGGTTCTTCAATGATATTCTAAGCAAAGGATCACCATCGAAGCTTTTATCAAGTTTGTGTCGCGGATTCGACGTAGCATCGTGGATTCGATGTGTTGAAGGCGTTTCGTGGATTCGAAATGTGTGCTCGTGGATTCGAGTGGCGTTCGTGGATTCGAACGTGTACAGTGGACGTGTAATCGGTGAGCGCAAGGTCCGAAGAAGTTGAAGGAGGGGCCGAGTCCGTGGAGTCGGTAATCACCTTGTTATTCTTCATTTTCTTAGTGGATTGTTATTGCGTGTTGGTACCGTGGTTTTTCTCCTGGATTCGAGTTTCCACGTATATCTCGGTGTGCTATTTTTATTTTCCGCATTGGTTTTTATTTTACACTGAGATTGGTTTTTTAAGTATTACACCTATTCACCCCCCCTCTAGTTGTTTGATAGTACCTATTTAGTTCCGTGTGGATCCTAAATATATTAAAAACCTACAAGTGGTATCGGAGCGGGTTTTAGGTTTATCTATCATGTCGGGTGTAAGTGGTAATATTTATAGACCTCCTCTTTTTGATGGGACTAATTATGCGTATTGGAAAGTGCGGATGAGAGCTTTTCTCATCGCAATTGATGAGCGGGTATGACAATCCGTAGAATACGGTTGGGTTCATCCTGTTGAGGAAGTAGGAAATTCTACTACCCCAAAACCTCGCTCTAGATGGTCCAAAGAGGAATTCGAAAGTTCTTCTTACTATGGGAAAGGTATGAACGCTTTATTTAATTCTCTTTCCTCGACTGAGTTCACACGAATTTTCGCGTGTGAAACCGCGAAGGAAATTTGGGATATTCTCAAAATTACACATGAGGGTACTAATCTTGTAAAAATTCAAAAGCTCCAGATGCTTACAAGTCAATTTGACTCTATTCATATGGAAGAGCATGAATTGTTTACAGATTATTACACTAGACTTCAAGATGTAATCAATACTTGTGCTAATTTAGGAGAAAAGATCCCGGAGTCGAAAATTGTAAGAAAGATACTTCGGACTCTTCCAGAACGGTTTAGGGGAAAGGTTACCGCCATTGAAACCGTTAGTCATCCGGATGAGATGAGAGTAGAGGAATTAGTAGGTGCTTTGCAAACTTATGAAATGACTTTTCCTACTAATCAAGTTTCTTCCAAGTCTTCTTCTAAGCTTACAGGTGTTGCATTCAAATCTACAAAGGAAGAAGATGGCGAATCAAGTTCCGACGATGAAATCTCTTTTGCCGATTTTGATGAACAATTGGCGCGGATCATAAAGAAATTTTGTCGAAAGTTTTGGAAGAATCGAACCGATGGATCTTCATCCTCGAAACCATCTAAAGGATCATCGGGTTCTAAATCCTCTAACCTCAAAAGCTCTGCAAAACCTTCTAAGGAAAAAGATGAATTCGAAGGGGAAATCCAATGTTATAGATGCAAAGGCTACGGCCATTTTTCAACGGATTGTCCTTCTCCGAAATCATATAAAAAGAAGGCTTTGCAAGCGAAAACTTGGGACGATTCTACTTCTAATGAATCGACCTCAAGTAAAGAGGAAAAAGTCGTTGCCTTTCATGCTTCTCAAATTCCCTCTTCTAATGTTTGCTTATCATCTTTAATCACTGACTCTATTCCTTTGATTTTGCATGAAACATCAACATCCGGCGGAGAGTCATCAAGTGAGGGGGAGTCGGACGAAGAAGAACTCGTTGAGGCATATCAACAACTTCTTACGGAATCAAAGAAGATGGCCAAGCATATTAAGAAGTTGAGGAAGCAGCGACTTGAGATTCAAGACGAGAATCATGCTTTAAAGATCAAACTTCATGATCTCGAGGAGGAACGAGAGCTTTTATTGGATAATAATAAAATCCTCCAAGAAAAGATAAATCAATCGGAAACGATCGTTAATTCCCACATTAACAAGATTGATTTTCTAGAAAAACAGTTTGAGGAGATTCATGTCACCAATCAAGCTTTGACCAAGCAAGTTCATCAACTTAAATCCGACATACAAAGGCTTTCAACTGGTTCCAAGAAATTTGATTGTATGTCCGGATTAGGTCAAACAAACAAGGTTGGTTTGGTATTTAAAAAGAACCAAACTGTGAAGGCTTCAAGTTCCACAACTAAGTTGAAAGGAAGAACTTGTCACCAATGTGGACTTGAAGGACACTTGATGAAGATGTGCTAGAAAAAGAGAAAGAGGAATTCTTCGGTAACTTCATCTACGGAGCGAACTCAACGGAATCAAAAGACTCATCAAGTCAAAGGAGTTCACTCAAACCACCAAAGGTCCGAGCCACAACATCAATCATACAAGTGGATCATCGCGAGGCAAAGACCTAAGGTGGATCAACAGTCAAAGCTGTCATCTCCCAACCACAATGAATCAAGACAACCCAAAATTCGACAATTTTGGATATGGAAAGGTGATATCTTTCCATGTCTTAAGTTCTAAATAGCTTATGACTGTATGTAATGCTTTGATTGGTTTTCCTTTCATATTTTTCTGAATCTCTGCATTACATGTTTTCAATGCTCTTCGTTTTTATATTTTGTTTTTGAACAAAAGGGTTTTAACGAACAAGTGCATTGAATAAAAAGGGTTTCACTTTTAATCACTCCAATTTAATTTTATATGAAGTATCAACTTTACTCCATAATCATAATTCTTGAAGATACTTCATTATAGGAGTTTTTGATAATTATATTCATCAAATTTTTGTAATCGTGTGTGATCTTTAGATGATTAATCTATCTCGGTTGTGTGAGTTCTTTGTGATAAACATGAGACAACCGATAGACTAAAATTTGGAATTTAATTCTTTCACATAAGAGATTGTATTTTCTTACAAGGGTAATGAAATGAATTGCAAACGATGTGGAAAGAGTTACATCCGAAAGGAGTGTGAAAACTACCACCACATGTTTGGAAAGAGCTGCCACCCCGGTCGTCCGGTTAGTGTGTGAAGCTACCACATGTTATGGATGCTTGAAAAATATTTATGAATTTTTGTTTAGTTAAAGCATTCGGAGAGTTAAATTCAAAGTTCTTATTTTGAACAATCTCCTGGTTGGTATAAGGTGGGATAGTTGAAAGATGCTCAAAGAGCCACCCTTAGGTATTTTAGTGCTTATCTCAAATTTGAAAGGGTAGAAATCAAATTGATGTCATTTGGAAATCTCTGTAAGTCATCTTTATAAATCCGTTACATCTTGATAGACTTTGGATCTCAAGATTATTTTTGATGACTTGTGTTTGACGTATATAATATGAAAAACGGTTTATAATGTCTTATATTTGTTTTTCATGATTTCGGAGTAAATCTTTTTAATTTTTGTAAAATTAATTAGATTGAATGACATCTATGTGATCTCATATTATTTTCAAGCACTTAAATTGTTTTCTTGATGGAATACAAATCGGTAATTTGAAAGATTTCAAAATTTGGAGTTGTTTCAAGAATTTTTGTGATTTTTGTCTTCGAGTACCGGTACGAAATCTGCGTTTTTGTTATATACCGGAACTGTGCTTTTATCTCTCTTTCTCTATGAACTAATGCTGTTAGTGATTTCTTTTTGCCTATATTCATTGTTTGACAATTTGTGACAAAAAGGGGGAGAACAGAGAGGGGAGAACAGAAATAGGGGGAGAACAGAAATGCTCAAGATAGGGGGAGATAAAGAAAAGAGATGATGAAAAAGGAGCCAAAAAACAAAAAGAACCAAAAGGACGAATCAAATGTAGGATATAACTTTAATTTCTGACAACTGACTTTTGATTTGTTTGGAGTTTTGTTTTGCAGGATCTACATCACTTTAAGACTCCAAGTCCAAAGTCATAGAGTTTGTTCTAAGACTGGTTCAAATGTAATTTTTGTTTATTGGATCTTTCACGCAAAGAAAGTCAATGTTTTGGTGATGACATTGAGTTTCGATTTTTTTGTTTAAGATGAGTGTTTTGAGCGTTTTATGTATTTTCGGGTTTTGTCACGAAATTGCCAAAGGGGGAGATTATTACGGCTTTTTGTGTTGGCATATTTCGTGAGTTGAGTCGGAGTCTTGAAGTGATCAAATTGTAAATCAGCAATCAAAGACTCAGAGAAGATTCAACAAGAGCTCAAGTTGACACTCAGTGTTTTGAGTCTTGAAGATTGAAGTTGAAGAATTATGGATCATATACATCAATCTCAAGAAAAATGGATTCGGATTGATCAGGTGCGTTTAACTAAATAATTTTGGTGATCCGAATACATTTGTGTAGTTTAGAAACACTTGGATAAGTTTTCATTGCTTAAAAATCAAAAACTGGACAAATTGGATGTTCAGAGTCCGGATCAGAATTCCAGTCCTGAACCAGTCCGGATCAGAATTCCAGTCCGGACCCCGAACTATTTTTTCAGGAAAATTGCTGAAAAAAAGACGACAGTCCTGAACCAGTCCGGATCAGAATTCTAGTCCGGACTGAAATCCACGGTCCGGACCCCGAACCTTGTTTTTTCAGGAATTGCTGAAAAAAGACGACAGTCCTGAACCAGTCCGGGCCGTCGTGCGGGAAAAATTCTGTTAAGTCAGTTTTTTATTCTTATCTCTTTCCAAAGGTTTCTAAACTATAAATAGACACTTAGGGTTTCTCAAGAACTACCGATTAATTAATAAAACACTTGAGAGCAACCCTAGAGGCTAGGTTTTTTATCGTTCTTCTTTTAGCCTCTTTTAGGTCAATTCGACGGTTCTTCCAAGATCTATCTTTTGTCGAATTGATCTAGTCTTTGCTTAGAGATTCCATCCATGGTTCTTCAATGATATTCTAAACAAAGGATCACCATCGAAGCTTTTATCAAGTTTGCGTCGTGGATTCGACGTAGCATCGTGGATTCGATGTGTTGAAGGCATTTCGTGGATTCGAAACGTGTGCTCGTGGATTCGAGTGGCGTTCGTGGATTCGAACGTGTGCAGTGGACGTGCAATCGGTGAGCGCAAGGTCCGAAGAAGTTGAAGGAGGGGTCGAGTCCGTGGAGTCGGTAATTACCTTGTTATTCTTCATTTTCTTAGTGGATTGTTATTGCGTGTTGGTCCCGTGGTTTTTCTCCTGGATTGGAGTTTCCACGTATATCTCGGTGTGCTATTTTTATTTTCCGCATTGGTTTTTATTTTGCACTAAGATTGGTTTTTTAAGTATTACACCTATTCACCCCCCCTTTAGTTGTTTGATAGTACCTATTTAGATCCGTGTGGATCCTAAATATATTAAAAACCTACACTCCCGATGCCAAAATGCGCACTTTTTCAACTTGGCATACAACTTCTTCTCTCGCAGAAGTTGCAGCACTACCCTCAAGTGCTCCTCGTGCTCTATGTCGCTTCGGGAGTAAACCAAGATGTCATCAATGAATACCACCACGAACCGGTCTAAATATGGTTGAAATACTCGGTTCATTAAATCCATAAAGGCGGCAGGTGCATTGGTTAACCCAAATGGCATCACTGTAAACTCATAATGCCCATACCGCGTTCTGAAAGCTGTCTTGCACACGTCCTCGGCCCTCACATTCTACTGGTGGTAACCGGACTGAAGGTCGATCTTAGAGAAGACCACAGCTCCCTGAAGCTGATCAAAAGTCGTCGATCCGTGGGAGGGGATACTTATTCCGGATGGTCACTTTGTTCAACTCCCGGTAGTCCACACACAATCTAAGATCCATCCTTCTTTTTCACAAATAGAATCGGCGCTCCCCACGGAGACACACTGGGTCTAACAAACCCTCTATCCATCAGGTCTTGCAATTGAGCCTTCAGCTCTCTCAACTCTGCTGGAACCATCCTGTAGGGTGCCTTCGAGAGGACCCAACTTTGGAAGGAAAAGGCTCTGAAGGAGAAGGGTGCTGGTTTACCTGTCCCTGGGGGGATCTTGAAGAAAGATGTCGTAGTCTTTGTTTCCAAAGGCAAGAAGACAAAACCCTCAGTGTCCTGAGCTGATCACAGAGGTGGATCTCTAACCTCGTATGGACCAAGCGATGACGCCAACCACTTTTCCAGCGCTGGTCATGTAAAGTACCGGGTCTTTGGATAGCGCGCCAACCACATAGATGACTTGGAGCATAGAGTTGCCTTGGGCATGTTGCATTTGAGTTTACAGTTGATGCCGGGTTGATTCGGATCAACGCAGAAGCTCCAGCTCAATTCGGGGTATTTCCGGGCTTTGTATGCCGATTGAGGATGAGATTTGGAAATTACCGACTTCACCGTGGAGTGCCGAAAATTCAAGAACACTTGGAACACGTGTACTTTTGATTTACAGCGAGGTTCGGGAGGTTCCGGACTGACGGGAAGGACCCGGAGGCAAAAAGTGAGTCGGAACTGGCAATTTTGGAGCCGGTATTTGATTTGAGCACCCCGACTCAACGGATGAGCTTTTTGAGGAGAAAAAGCTGTGGACACATGTACTTTTGATTTACAGCGAGGTTCGGGAGGTTCCGGACTGACGCGGAGGACCCGGAGGCAAAAAGTGAGTCGGAACTGGCAATTTTGGAGCCGGTATTTGATTTGAGCACCCCGACTCAACGGATGGGCTTTTTGAAGAGAAAAAGCTGTGAGCACATGCACTTTCGATTTACAGCGGAGTTCGGGAGGTTCCGGGCAGCGGCGGAAAGCCCGAAGGCAAAAAGTGAGTTGGAGTTGGATTTTTGGATTAAGTTAATTAGTTAATTAATTTAGTTCTTTATAAAAAGGGGGCTCCCTGTAGCAGCAGGAAGAAAAAAAGGAAAAAAAAAAAAGAAAGAAAGAAAGAAAGAAAGAAAGAAAGAGAGGAAAAGGAAGGAGAAGAAGAAGAAGAAGACCAAGTGGGTTTTGGAGTTGAGCTAGGCCGAGGTTTCCCCCGTGGTGGCCGTGAAAAGCGTGGATGCATTTTTGAGGTGGGTATTTTGATGCTTTTTATTTACAAAATTTCTTTGTTGGAGAGCTTTGGGATTTTCATTGGTTTTTAAAAGCTAAAAAATGGATTTATTGGATTTATCGGGGGTTTTTATATTTTTTTTAAAGCTTTCCGTCGCCGGCGGCCGCACGCGCGCGCAACGGCGCACTCGTGGCGCCAGGGTGCTGCTGTTGGCAGCACCCTGCGGCCACGTGCCGCTGGGCGCGGCGCCGCGTGCAGCAAAGTGCTGCACGCGGCGCTGCCAGGCCACGCGCAGGCGCGCGCGGCACTGCCTGGCCGCGCGCAGGTGCGCGCGGCACTGCCTGGCCGCGCGCAGGCGCGCGCGGCATGGCCGCGCGCGGCAGGGCCGCGCGCGGGCCTGCGCGGGCGCGCTCAGCGCAGCGGGCTGCCCGCGCAGCGCCTCTGGGCGCCGCGCGCAGCGCCGCAGGGCGCTGCGCGGCGCGCTCTGTCACCGCGCAGCAGGTTGCTGCACGGCGCGACCTGGTTTGGCGCCGCGCGGCGGGCCTCCCTTGTCGCACGGCAGGGTTTTCGACGCTCGGCGTGCTCCCGGACGGTGGGCTGCACCTCGATTTGCGTGCCGGCGCTGTTTTTCGCCGTCGGGCGTCGTCTTCGCCGTCGGCGCTGTTTTCGCAGGATTTTTTTTCGCGAGCGGTTTTCGCGAGCAGTTTCGCAGGATTTTGCGAGCTGTTTTCGCAAGCCGCTTTCGAGCTGTTTTCGCCGACGGAGGCTGGTTTTCGCCGCCGCGCGCTGTTTTCGCCCTCGGAGTCTGTTTTTCGCCGTCGGACGCTGGTTTTCGCTGACGGAGGCTGTTTTCGCTGAGGGAGGCTGGTTTTCGCCGCCGCGCGCTGTTTTCGCCGTCGGAGTCGGTTTTCGCCGTCGGGCGCTGGTTTTCGCTGACGGAGGCTGGTTTTCGCCGCCGCGCGCTGTTTTCGCCGTCGGAGTCTGTTTTTCGCCGTCGGGCGCTGGTTTTCGCTGACGGAGGCTGTTTTTGCCGACGGAGGCTGGTTTTCGCCGCCGCGCGCTGTTTTCACCGTCGGAGTCTGTTTTTCGCCGTCGGGCGCTGGTTTTCGCTGACGGAGGCTGTTTTCGCCGACGGAGGCTGGTTTTCGCCGCCGCGCGCTGTTTTCGCCGTCAGAGTCTGTTTTCGCCGTCGGGCGCTGGTTTTCGCTGACGGAGGCTGTTTTTGCCGACGGAGGCTGGTTTTCGCCGCCGCGCGCTGTTTTCGCCGTCGGAGTCTGTTTTTCGCCGTCGGGCGCTGGTTTTCGCTGACGGAGGCTGTTTTCGCCGACGGAGGCTGTTTTTCGCCGTCGGATGCTCGGTTTTAACCATTTTGATTGATTTTGCGATTTCTTCGCTCCTGGCAGCTTGCAGTGCTGTTTTTAGCTTCCGTCGGGGCTGGTTGTGAGTTTCTCCGCCGCGTTGAGCCGCGGGCTGGCTTGGGGCATTCGCTGAGAGCGCGGTCTTGTGGTTGGACACAGCGTGCCCCGATTTGCGTGCGGACCTCGTGGAGGCAAGGTAATCCCGCTGAGCCCAATTGCAAGTGTCGACAAGCAATTGGTGGCGAGCTAAGGTGGGTTGGTTTTTCTCTCCAAGTCTACGGACTTCCTTCTAATTCTATTGTGATAGGATTGCATGCTAGTTTAAGTGTTTTCTTGGAACTTAACAAGCACCCCCGTCATATGTGCATGTGTTTGACCAGACCAATAGAGAACCTTAATCTGGGCTAGGTTCTTTTATGCTTTAGACATCCCACACTTTTCATATCCTTCGGGACGTAGAGTTCTTCGCCCGGGTAGTGGGCCGAGTGATCAGAGCGTTGTAGGACGGGTGTTGCACTTGGGCCCGGGGGCCGAGTGGGGTCTGGTGGCTGGATTAGGCCAGTGTTAGTGTTTTGGGGAACCGTCTCAGATAAACGGTGGTCCCGAGGTTTCTCTTTTCGCTGTCCTTCTCGTCACCACCATGTTGTGATAGTGGTGCACGTGTATTAGCAGGACCTTGAACCCAGAACCTTTTTGGACGAATACATGATTTTGATCAGACAAGGTTTCTTCCAAGCCTCGTAAAGTCGCCTGAGTCTGTTCTTGTTTGATAGGACGAGGGCATTAGCTCTTCGAGGTTTGGGCATAAAACTTGTTTTCAAAGGGGTTTTTCTAAAAAGACTAAAAATCATTAAAAAGATGGATTTCTCTCAGATCGAATGGTTTTCTGAAATAAATGACATGGTTTCCTATAAACTTATCCACCCGAGCGGATTCGAGTGATCTGGGTTCTAAGGGCTGTTTTCTTTCTTGGGGACGTAGATGTTAGTCTCCCGGGGTTTCGGACCCTTCGCAGATCTGGCTGTGGAGCATCTCCGGCCGTGAGTTTGTGTGTTGAGTTCAGTGGGGTGTTGTTGCGGGAGCCGTTGGGAGAGACGGTGGTCCCAGCTGTGTAGTACTTTCGTTGAGTGGGTCAGTGTTGTGAGATTGAGTCGTGGAGGGTTCTCCGACTGGGTTGTGCTTCGAGCATCGAGATATCGATCTGTTTGATAATGGACTTTAGCCTGCAGGAGCCACTTGTGAGACAGTGATTCAGTTGTGATACTTGAGTTCGGTGGGGTCGCACGCCTCGAGCTACGCCCCGGGTGCGTTGATGATTCCGAGCCTGATGAGGCTGCGATGATGATACCGAGCCTGACGAGGCTGCGATGATGCGCCTAGTTCATATACTAGAGGTCGCTTGATACCCCTGGCCGAGCTACCATGGGGTCACTTTGTGAGATATCGAGTTTGTCCGATTGGACACCCTGGTTGATACACCAGGGGGCGCAGGCTTGACTCGACTGGACCCTGTGGGGCAGTCGATGAGATATGGGTTACACTGAGAGAGTGTTGGCATAGCATGTGTCATAGTAGAGTTTCTTGAGCATAGTACTTGTGGCATATTGTCAGCAGTGAGTGGCTGCATACCATCATCCATATCCCCTTCCTATTGAGCATAGTAGATAGAGGCATGATAGCTGTAGATTCTTTTCCAGCTTATTTACATTATCAGTCTTTTCTGTTATCTCTTGCCTCTAGTAGACTTAGTGGGCAGACCGTGGTTCTTGGAGACGGTACCCACTGAGAACTACTGTAGGATGTAGTTCTCACACCCTCTGTCGGTGACAGGTTGCTGAGGCTTTTCTTCCGTCCTGCCGAGCTTGACTGGACGGACCGAGGACAGGGAGTCGCGTGATAGTTCCCTACCAGCATTGTCACTTTAGAGTGAGGTAGATGTACCATCCCAGACTGTGGGAGTTGATTATGTTTGGCTTTATTTCCTGTTTAGCTATCTCCCAGTTGGATTTGTAGATGTTGTATAGGTGGACTTCTATTTGTATCATCTTGTTTTTGGGAGATAGGCTATGTGTTGTTGCAACTTCGTAGTTGTGAAATTTTATAGTACAGCTTTTTATCCGCTCTGATATCTGTGTAGCTGTACTTCTGTCTTTGCAGGTTAGACGCTTCGTCTGTACGGCAGTTTTTGTACAGATGGCGGATCTGTTAGCGAGCCCGGGTCGCAGTTTCGACCCCGGGGCGTGACAGATTAGAGTGGTATCAGAGCCTAGGATATAGGTCATTGAGGACTTAGAAACCCTAGGCTTGTGGTTGGACATTAGGATGACTATGTGAGAGTCGTGACTTTTAGCGAGAGTCCAGATTGAGTTTTTACCTCTCCCTCGGGTTGGGATGAGTGATTTGATATGTTATTCTCTCAAAGTGATTATGTTGGCTGCAGACAACATAATACTTTAGGAAGGATAACAAGTTTTAGACTCTCGCTGGATTGGGTCGTATGGTTGTTATGTCCTGACATTCGTTTTTGTTTCAGTTACCTGCGATGCCGCCGAGACGTCGTGTAGCGACGAGAGGGCGTTCGACCTCGGGTGAGGAGGCCGAGCAGGCCAGGCAGAGCGAGGTACAGGAGCTGCGGGCTCAGGTGGCCCAGATGACTGAGGCGTTGCGGCGCCAGGAGGTGGCGGCCAGGCGCCAGGAGGAAAATATGGAGCGCATGATGCGCATGCTGGAGCAAAGGGCACCTCCTACGGCACCACCATCAGTACTTCCGGATATGACATCCTCGACCTCGTCACAGATTCCTCCGTTGACAAAGACAGAGCAGAGGGAGCTCATGGATCGACTATCCTTTATCAGCAAGTTTCACCCCCCGCGGTTCGCAGGTCAGAGTGCGGAGCCGTGGGAAGTTGAGAACTAGATTGCGGCCATGGAGAAATTGTTTGAGAACCTCTTCATCATGGAAGAACATCAGGTACATTTGGGGGCGCACTTTTTGGAGAAGGACGCCGAGACGTGGTAGCGTCGAGTTCGTCCAGCGGGACCACCGGGAGTACAGTTATTGACGTGGGCGGAGTTTCGTGCTTTGCTACTCAGGGCCTACTTTCCTGACAGTGCAAAGCAGAAACTAGAAGGGGATCTTCGACGATTGCAGCAGGGTGATCGACCACTTCATGAGTACGTTAATGAGTTTCAGCGGTTTTTGAGCTGTGTGCCTCATGTTGCCCGGGATGAGGCCCAGAGGGTTGAGCTTTTTGAGAGAGGGTTGCATCCGGATATTTATCCCTTTGTGCATTCGCGTAGAGCGCCGACTCTGGAGGCGGCAATTGAGCATGCTCGGTGGGTTGACCGAGGATTTGTAGTTATGTCAGAGATGGAGCGAGCGCCAGGGACCAGCTCCGGGGAGAGGCATCCAGTACCGCCTGATTTTGGACAGTCTAGTAGATCGGGACCCCCGGGGTCGCCCCCATCCCAGTCCGAGAGTCGTGGGTTTCAGAGGAGACGGGGATCAGGAGGACCCCCACAGCTGAGGCACCAGCAGCAGTTTCAGGTTGAGTGTGTCATTTGCGGAGGACCGCATGCTGTACAGCAGTGTGACCATAGGCAAGGGCGATGCTTTTCGTGTGGACAGTCGGGACATTTTCAGGCAGCATGCCCTCACGTAGTACTTTCGGTGATGCCGCTTGCGACGGCACCCCCACTACCTCTTCCGGAGGAATGAGCTCCTCCGACTTACCGCTAGCCAGATGAGGCCATGACGTCGAGGCAGTCGGGACGACGGCCACCCACATCGTGAGGATGAGTTTGGGTTGCCGATAGGTGGGCGCCAGGTTAGCGGATCGCATGGTACTTGGTATGACTTCCTTTCCTAGTGGATGAGATCAGAGTTTTACACCCCTACATGGTTGAGTTGTTGGATTGTGGTTTTGGGTTGCGGCCACAGCAGGGACAGCTTCGACATCGCTCTCTCCTTGTTTTCTCGTCTTGACACCGAAACTGGCGAACGGGGCGAAAATTTCAAAGGGGTACTCCAGAAATGGAGACGATGCTGGAACCTGTTCTTGTTTGATTGGGGTGAAGGCGTCGAACTGTTGGAATTTTTGGACTTGTCTCAATTTTTGGCTGCTTTCCAATTTGAGAGTTGAGGTTGATGATGTTCCTGATGTAGGGCCTTCTTGTGGTAGGGGGTGTGTTTTGGTTTCGAGGACGAAACCTTTTGAAGGAGGGGAGAGTGTAAAGTACCGGGTCTTTGGATAGCGCGCCAACCACATAGATGACTTGGAGCAGAGAGTTGCCTTGGGCATGTTGCATTTGAGTTTACAGTTGATGCCGGGTTGATTCGGATCAACGCAGAAGCTCCAGCTCGATTCGGGGTATTTCCGGGCTTTGTATGCCGATTGAGGATGAGATTTGGAAATTACCGACTTCACCGTGGAGTGCCGGAAATTCAAGAACACTTGGAACACGTGTACTTTTGATTTACAACGAGGTTCGGGAGGTTCCGGACTGACGCGGAGGACCCGGAGGCAAAAAGTGAGTCAGAACAGGCAATTTTGGAGCCGGTATTTGATTTGAGCACCCCGACTCAACGGATGAGCTTTTTGAGGAGAAAAAGCTGTGGACACGTGTACTTTTGATTTACAGCGAGGTTCGGGAGGTTCTGGACTGACGCGGAGGACCCGGAGGCAAAAAGTGAGTCGGAACTGGCAATTATGGAGCCGGTATTTGATTTGAGCACCCCGACTCAACGGATGGGCTTTTTGAAGAGAAAAAGCTGTGAGCACGTGCACTTTCGATTTACAGCGGAGTTCGGGAGGTTCCGGGCAGCGGCGGAAAGCCCGAAGGCAAAAAGTGAGTTGGAGTTGGATTTTTGGATTAAGTTAATTAGTTAATTAATTTAGTTCTTTATAAAAAGGGGGCTCCCTGTAGCAGCAGGAAGAAAAAAAGGAAAAAAAAAGAGAAAGAAAGAAAGAAAGAAAGAAAGAAATAAAGAAAGAAAGAGAGGAAAAGGAAGGAGAAGAAGAAGAAGAAGACCAAGTGGGTTTTGGAGTTGAGCTAGGCCGAGGTTTCCCCCGTAGTGGCCGTGAAGAGCGTGGATGCATTTTTGAGGTGGGTATTTTGATGCTTTTTATTTACAAAATTTCTTTGTTGAGAGCTTTGGGATTTTCGTTGGTTTTGAAAAGCTAAAAAATGGATTTATTGGATTTATCGGGGGATTTATATTTTTTTTAAAGCTTTCCGTCGCCGAGGGCCGCGCGCGCGCGCAACAGCGCACGCGCGGCGCCAGGGTGCTGCTGTTGGCAGCACCGTACGGCGACGTGCCGCTGGGCGCGGCGCCGCGTGCAGCAAAGTGCTGCACGCGGCGCTGCCAGGCCACGCGCAGGCGCGCGCGGCACGGCCGCGCGCAGGTGCGCGCGGCACTGCCTGGCCCCGCGCAGGCGCGCGCGGCATGGCCACGCGCGGGCCTGCGCGGGCGCGCGCAGCGCCGCTGGGCGCCCCGCGCAGAGCCGCGTGCAACGCCACAGGGCGCTGCGCGCCGCGCTCTGTCACCGCGCAGCAGGTCGCTGCGCGGCGCGACCTGGTTTGGCGCCGCGCGGCGGGCCTCCCTCGTCGCACAGCAGGGTTTTCGACACTCGGCGTGCTCACGGACGGCGGGCTGCACCTCGGTTTGCGTGCCGGCGCTGTTTTTCGCCGTCGGGCGTCGTCTTCGCCGTCGGCCCTGTTTACGCAGGATTTTTTTTCGCGAGCGGTTTTCGCGAGCAGTTTCGCAGGATTTCGCGAGCTGTTTTCGCAAGCAGTTTTCGAGCCGTTTTCGCCGACGGAGGCTGGTTTTCGCCGCCGCGCGCTGTTTTCGCCGTCGGAGTCTGTTTTTCGCCGTCGGGCACGGGTTTTCGCTGACGGAGGCTGTTTTCGCCGACGGAGGCTGGTTTTCGCCGCCGCGCGCTATTTTCGCCGTCGGAGTCGGTTTTCGCCGTCGGGCGCTGGTTTTCGCTGACGGAGGCTGTTTTCGCCGACGGAGGCTGGTTTTCGCCGCCGCGCGCTATTTTCGCCGTCGGAGTCTGTTTTTCGCCGTCGGGCGCTGGTTTTCGCTGACGGAGGCTGTTTTTGCCGACGGAGGCTAGTTTTCGCCGCCGCACGCTGTTTTCGCCGTCGGAGTCTGTTTTTCGCCGTCGGGCGCTGGTTTTCGCTGACGGAGGCTGTTTTCGCCGACGGAGGCTGGTTTTCGCCGCCGCGCGCTGTTTTCGCCGTCGGAGTCTGTTTTTCGCCGTCGGGCGCTGGTTTTCGCTGACGGAGGCTGTTTTTGCCGACGGAGGCTGGTTTTCGCCGCCGCGCGCTGTTTTCGCCGTCGGAGTCTGTTTTTCGCCGTCGGGCGCTGGTTTTCGCTGACGGGGGCTGTTTTCACCGACGGAGGCTGTTTTTCGCCGTTGGATGCTCGGTTTTGACCGTTTTGATTGATTTTGCGATTTCTTCGCTCCTGGCAGCTTGCAGTGCTGTTTTTAGCTTCCGTCGGGGCTGGTTGTGAGTTTCTCCGCCGCGTTGAGCCGCGGGCTGGCTTGGGGCATTCGCTGAGAGCGCGGTCTTGTGGTTGGACACAGCGTGCCCCGATTTGCGTGCGGACCTCATGGAGTTAAGGTAATCCCACTGAGCCCAATTGCAAGTGTCGACAAGCAATTGGTGGCGAGCTAAGGTGGGTTGGTTTTTCTCTCCATGTCTACGGACTTCCTTCTAATTCTATTGTGATAGGATTGCATGCTAGTTTAAGTGTTTTCTTGGAACTTAACTATTACCCCCGTCATATGTGCATGTGTTTGACCAGACCAATAGAGAACCTTAATCTGGGCTAGGTTCTTTTATGCTTTAGACATCCCACACTTTTCATATCCTTCGGGACGTAGAGTTCTTCGCCCGGGTAGTGGGCCGAGTGATCAGAGCGTTGTAGGACGGGTGTTGCACTTGGGCCCGGGGGCCGAGTGGGGTCTGGTGGCTGGATTAGGCCAGTGTTAGTGTTTTGGGGAACCGTCTCAGATAAACGGTGGTCCCGGGGTTTCTCTTTTCGCTGTCCTTCTCGTCACCACCATGTTGTGATAGTGGTGCACGTGTATTAGCAGGACCTTGAACCCAGAACCTTTTTGGACGAATACATGATTTTGGTCAGACAAGGTTTCTTCCAAGCCTCGTAAAGTCGCCTGAGTCTGTTCTTGTTTGATAGGACGAGGGCATTAGCTCTTCGAGGTTTGGGCATAAAACTTGTTTTCAAAGGGGTTTTTCTAAAAAGACTAAAAATCATTAAAAAGATGGATTTCTCTCAGATCGAATGGTTTTCTGAAATAAATGACATGGTTTCCTATAAACTTATCCACCCGAGCGGATTCGAGTGATCTGGGTTCTAAGGGCTGTTTTCTTTCTTGGGGACGTAGATGTTAGTCTCCCGGGGTTTCGGACCCTTCGTAGATCTGGCTGTGGAGCATCTCCGGCCGTGAGTTTGTGTGTTGAGTTCAGTGGGGTGTTGTTGCGGGTGCCGTTGGGAGAGACGGTGGTCCCAGCTGTGTAGTACTTTCGTTGAGTGGGTCAGTGTTGTGAGATTGAGTCGTGGAGGGTTCTCCGACTGGGTTGTGCTTCGAGCATCGAGATATCGATCTGTTTGATCGTGGACTTTAGCCTGCAGGAGCCACTTGTGAGACAGTGATTCAGTTGTGATACTTGAGTTCGGTGGGGTCGCACCCCTCGAGCTACGCCCCAGGTGCGTTGATGATTCCGAGCCTGATGAGGCTGCGATGATGATACCGAGCCTGACGAGGCTGCGATGATGCGCCTAGTTCATCTACTAGAGGTCGCTTGATACCCCTGGCCGAGCTACCATGGGGTCACTTTGTGAGATATCGAGTTTGTCCGATTGGACACCCTGGTTGATACACCAGGGGGCGCAGGCTTGACTCGACTGGACCCTGTGGGGCAGTCGATGAGATATGGGTTACACTGAGAGAGTGTTGGCATAGCATGTGTCATAGTAGAGTTTCTTGAGCATAGTACTTGTGGCATATTGTCAGCAGTGAGTGGCTGCATACCATCATCCATATCCCCTTCCTATTGAGCATAGTAGATAGAGGCATGATAGCTGTAGATTCTTTTCCAGCTTATTTACATTATCAGTCTTTTCTGTTATCTCTTGCCTCTAGTAGACTTAGTGGGCAGACCGTGGTTCTTGGAGACGGTACCCACTGAGAACTACTGTAGGATGTAGTTCTCACACCCTCTGTCGGTGACAGGTTGCTGAGGCTTTTCTTCCGTCCTGCCGAGCTTGACTGGACGGACCGAGGACAGGGAGTCACGTGATAGTTCCCTACCAGCATTGTCACTTTAGAGTGAGGTAGATGTACCATCCCAGACTGTGGGAGTTGATTATGTTTGGCTTTATTTCCTGTTTAGCTATCTCCCAGTTGGATTTGTAGATGTTGTATAGGTGGACTTCTATTTGTATCATCTTGTTTTTGGGAGATAGGCTATGTGTCACGACCCGGGACCGACAATTTGTACGGTTCGGGCACGCAAACAGACCCGCCATCCGAGCACGACCTCACGCTACCCGAAAGGAACGGTAACATCCATCTCGAATCAAAACAATGCTTGTGATGAGATATAATATCAGAGTAAGATCACTACTAATTTAAAACTTTCATTCAATAAACAAATAGTTTAAGCCGATATGAAAGCAGGATAAGAATGAACCATAATAAACTTTATTACATGTTACATCTCTCAACTTACAATTACATAATATTACAATGCCTTTACATAAATTCCTCACCATACAAGGTTCACTCAAGAAACATATAAAAGGGATACCTCTGCTAGATCCTCTAGGTCTCTATGCTGCTGGGCCCTTGCCCCTGTCGTATACCTCGCCGTCTGCCTCTGAACCGTCGCGATCGCTGCATCCATACCTGAACCTGTGGGGGGGGTGCACCCAAGGGGTGTGAGAACTTACGAGCGAGTTCCCAGTGGGTTCAACCACCGAGAAAAAGTGTCCTACACCACTTGGTCCAATGGAAGCAACAATAATAGTGCTAGGAAACAAAAAACCTCAATATCAAAATGCGGCTATGCAATATACATGATCACTACACTATCTGTGTGTACTCATCGTCCCAGCACTACTCTGACTAGCCACACTAGGCTGCTAAGCACCGACTCGGCCACTATGCCGCTGTACACAGGGTAAACTAACCCGGCCACCCTGGCCACTCTATTTTTCTTTATTCTTTAGATTCTGGTGCTTTAGTTCAAGTTAACCCTCAGAAATTCTTATCCAACGGGCCCAAGCCCGGTAGTCCTGCTACCACAAGATAAGGTTTCTGAGGTTGCCGATAACACCCGTAAGTGTTACCCCGTCCTACGAAGTAAATGTGTTCTTCGGGCCACGCTATCGGAGGGAGGGGGCTTCCCTGCGTCCGATCCTGATGCACCCGGGGAGAGGGCAAGCCGGTAACCCTTTACGTCCCACAGAACCACATTTCAACCTTCGAAGGCACGCCCGTTTTATTATCTTTATATTTTAGATAATCCGTCCTACGGCTGAAGCGTCCTGAACGGGCCACTGCCCGGGAGAGGGATTATCTGCCCGTACCTCCAGCCTGGGTTGGCTCCACCGAGGGTCTTTATGTTCTCTTTCTTTTCTGTTCTTTTTACTTTAGTTCTTAGCCTCTTTGCTTTTGAACACTCTCTTCTCTTTTCTTGTTCACTCGAGCCTTAAGCTCACGTTGCTACTGGCAATTACTATCATTCTTTCCTTTGAGCCTCTAGCTCTTTGCTTTCACTTTAAGCCTTCCGAAAGTACCTCGCTCGACGGGTCACTGCCCAGGGAGTCCTGCTCCACTTGACGAGTCTCAAATTCGAAGGCGCCATTTGCATTCTCTTTATGCTCTTTAGCCATTTTTAGCTTGCTTTTAACCTTAAGCCCTTTTTATCTTAAGCAATTTGCTTGTCTTGCTTATTAACCAAGTTTTTCATTCCTTACCCTAGGTCTTGCCTCACGGGTAACTAGAGAGTCTCTTAGACTTTTTAAGCATTTCTCTTTCATTTTACTTAACTTCCAATTGAGGTTGAAGTTATTATTCAATTGCCAGGACACCCTATGACTCTTTAGGGTTATATTTATTTAATCCTTTAACCTTGGGATCTTATCCCACTTTCCTGATTCCTTACTGAATCCTAGAGTTCACTTGACTCTATTTTTGATTTCACTTTTAACTTAGAGTTACTCTGACTCTAATTCCTTGTCTGTGAGTTTAAACTCCTCTAGATCACCTTAGGTTCCTTTTACCTAAGTTCCAGATTATACTCTCCCTAGAGTCCCTTGACTCTATGTTGATCACTAGTTCACCTTAGGTTCTCTTTTACCTAAGTTTCATGTCATGCTCATCCTAGAGTCCCTTGTCTCTATGTTGATCACTCTATCTAGTGTCCTTAGGTTATTACCTAGGACCATGCCACTCATCCACCCTAGGATAACTCCTAAGTTCTGATGCCACTCAATGAACCCTGAAACTAGGTTTTCTCCTAGTCTTACTACCAACATGTTCCCTTTCCTAATGTCACATGATTCCTAGGGTCATACCCTAACATGATCACAATCATAACGGCTAATCACATTCATGCATGCAGTTATTTTCACATTCATTATAAATAACATTTATCCTCTAGGCATGCAAATCTATCCTTTATCTTTGGCAACCAACAGTTGCACTTTCATCATCTGATTCCAATTACACAGGCAATCATAATCATAATTACCTAATGCCTCTAACAGGCTACTATCATGCTTCGAATCGAAAAGCAAAGGAGCAAGGGGAGAGGTCACCCAATTTCGGCAGAATTCCCCACCTTGTGGAGTCCCCGATTTCCCTTCATATCTCCACACTTGATCACAATTCTGCCAATTGCTTGTAGACACTTGCAATTGGCCTCCGTGCGGCTCCACTTTGTACCTCGAGCTTGCACGCAAAACGGAGCATGCTTCTCTTATGGCTGCACGCAAAACGATGCGGCATCTCTCTTGCCCTGCACGTAAAACGGTGCACACCATTAGTGACGGCACGCTAAACGGTGCGCGACAACGCGACCTGCACGCGAAACGGAGCACATACCTCAAAATGGCATGCAAAACGGTGCACGCTCCACTGTAAGGGTGTACGCGGAGCGGTACACGTTCGTTTGGTTCTGCACGCAAAACAAGATGCATCGTTAGAACCGGCACGCAAAACGGTGCACGATAATATGAACTGCACGCAAAACGGTGCACATACCTCGAAACTGCACGCAAAACGGTGCACATTCGATTGTGGGGTTGCACGCATAGCGGTGCACCTTCGTTTGGTCCTGTACGCGACACAAGGTAATTCGCTAGAACCTGCACGCAAAATGATGTGCGGTAACGCGAACTGCACGCGAAACGGTGCACGTACCTCGAAACTGCACGTAAAATGGTGCACCTTTGACTGTAGGGTTGCACGCATAACGGTGCACCTTCGTTTGGTCCTGTACGCGACACAAGATAATTCGTTAGAACCTGCACGCAAAACGATGTGCGGTAACGCGAACTGTACGCGAAACGGTGCACGTATCTCGAAACTGCACGTAAAACGGTGCACCTTTGACTGTAGGGTGGCTCGCATAACGGTGCACACTTTTCCGACCCTGTACGTAAAACAGAGCGTATCATTAGAGTCTACTCGACAAATGGTGTCCGCTAGTCCAACCTGCGCGCAAAACGGAGCACTTACCTCGTGTCGGCACGCAAAACGAGACGTGCCAAAAACGCCCGCAAAACTCGAGCAGTAAGACGGCACAGTAAAACTTGGTCCCTAACACGCATGTAAGCATGGGAGTCAAATCCAAAGTCCAAAAGGAAACCTTAAAACTGTACCAAGAATACCGCAAAAACGACACACGGGGCCTACCTCGACAATGTCGTGTCGTCCATCGCGTCTTTTAGTCTCTTTGGAGCAACTTGCGCGCTCCACGGAGTCCACGGCGCGATCGTGCGCCCTCGAGAACCCCGGCAAAATCGCCCTTCTCCCCTCCCCGCGCGCTCGGGTGAAGCCGAAAAGGGAAAAAGGAGAAAAAGGAAGTCATTTCGGGCCTTTATAGGCCTTTTCCGGATTTTCGGGCGCAACATTTCGGGCGCCCGAAAGTTTCCGGGCGGCTACAGTAACCGGCCTGCCGCGGTCCACGCGTCCACGCACGCGCCAGCTCAGCGCCACGTCACCACGCTCGGCCAACCAGGGGCCGACACGTGGCCGTGGACCCGTGCACCGCGACCACGGAACTGCGGCGGCCAATGGGAGGCCGCCACGTGGACCGCACTCGCGCCTGCTCTGACGCCCGCCGCAGCGTCCAGTCGCGTCAGCGCGTCACATCGCGCTGACCGACGAATGGAAGGCCGACACGTGGCCTGTCCCGCTGACACGCCACAGTGCCGCCGCGCCTTCCCCGCGCACGCCTGCAGCCCTCGGTCAGAGCGGCCAATGAGGAGACGCCACGTGGCGGTCCTCACCCACCACGCGCGCCTCGGGCCACGCGCCACCGCGCTTCCCGCGCGTTGCCATGCCTCGGGATTCGTGCCGCTGCCTCAGGATCCGTGCCCGATGCCTCGGGATCCGTGCCACTGCCTCGGGATCCGTGCCCGATGCCTCGGGATCCGGGCTGCTACAGTAACATTCGGGCGCACCCTTTCGGACCGGGCTGCTACAGTAACCGGTTCGCTACAGTGCCCGAACCCGGTTCACTGCAGCCCGAAAACCGGGTTTGCTACAGTACTTTCCGAGCGCCCGGTTCCCACTTTCGGGCGCCCGAAACTTGGGCCAAAGCCCAGTTTCGCCCGTTTTCGTCCGTTCTTGCCCGTTTCTCGCCCGTTTACGCTCAAATTTGACAGGCAGCCATGGTTTAACTTAATTTACCTCAGGGTACTTAAACTTTTCAGTCTGGACCACCTCTGGGTCACCAAAAGTCCCACTGTATTCGAATTCGCTGGCGGAGCCCGTTCTCGCTATCCGGGTGCCCGATCAACGCGAAACTTTTACCGTGGCCTCATAACATATTTACGGAGCTCCCGTAATTTTCTAGGAATTTTCTGAGACTGTGAATTTTTCCACTTATAATCTGGGCCCACTTTCTCACATAAGATTCTAGATATCTTATTTCAATCCCGATTTGGGCCCAATTCATTTCTCGGTCATTCATCACCTCAATAAACAATAGTATTTCATACTATTTTTAATTCCATTTATTTATATTCCAGATTCCGGTTCACTACATTCTGCCCCCCTTAAAATAAGTTTCGTCCTCGAAACTTGAATCACATCTCGACTACTACTTAATCGAGAGGGAGGAATCTTGTCCCACTACCGGGTTCACGGTATGTCGCTATTGGGCCTCAAATTGCCCGCTCGCCGAACCACACGAGCAACTCATCCATGAATCCCTATCGCAACTTCGGGACAAACTCAGGCCTAGTGTCTGGCCACTTTCACCAAGTAGGCGTGAGACACATTTGAGCACTTGCTCTCTCAATTGCCACAGCGGGCGAAGTCTCATCTTGCGAAATCTTCACTTTAATTCCGCGATCACTTTACCTTTCACAAGGCGGTTGCATCTGCAACTAACTGCATTTACCGCATTTTCCGGTTACTCCTCTGCCTGATGTGGAGTGCAGAGGCCAATCCCCAAGTTCTCAGCCATCACGCACGCTACTAGCGTTCTAAGTCCACGGGTTTTCAGCTAACCCGATATCTCGGACTACTAACAGGTTCACAGACCACGGTCCAATAGGGCCCATAGCCCAACGCTAGACCCACACTGTGCAATAGCTCTCGGTAGGACGCAGATCCAAACGTCATACGGGTAGATCCACACTTAGGATTACTACCCCAATACTCCCACTAGGAGCTACAGTACCTCAATCACCACTAGTTCTATGGCCTGGTCATGACGCACTCTCAGTGTACTAATAGCCTCAATGCTTACGCGTGGCATTCCACGTTCCCGGGTCATCGCTCGGACTACCGTCCCGACCAATCTCTCTCATGCCCCGCCATCAGGCCTCGGGCCGCAGTCTCTCACAGCCGACTGCGCCTGCCACTAGGCTACAGGCCCACAGTCCACAAACATGGTCCAGGCACGGGTCGTCCCCAAGCGAACCCGCTAATCGTCGCCACGCGACCCCTATGCTCACTGAGCACATCCAACCAGCAAGTCGTCAATCCGTGACCCGTACTTTCAATCGACTCTGGCCACACTAGGCAAAGGCTAATATGCCACCAGATCAGCTCTCTCTGGCTAAATGGTACCTGTGCTCCATGAGCACCCAAACAGTTGGGCGTCCTACGCCCCCAACGCTAACTCGCGAAAGTCCAATGCTAAGCGATTTGCTTAAACACACCACGGCTCTCGTGCAACTCTCCCAACTAGGTTGAGGCACCACGCTAACTGTTTCACCAACTCTGGTGATTAACTCGCAAACCCGGTGGTGGCAACCCTTGCCACTATGCCGATCCCTCAGACCGGCGCCATAATTCTCCCGCTTACTTGCGAGGTTTTCGAATCTCGAAACCTATCCTGGGTCTTACCAGCCCCACCATGCGGCACTCAGCCATGAAGACATGCCACACAGTTACTACCGTCATCAGGGCGAACTTTCGCCACTGGGCCCGTAATTCTTTCTTGCCCTAACCTTTAGGACACCGCAACTTGGCTCTCGCAACAAAGCGATCACCAGCGTTTCACGAGTCGGTCTCTCACTGGACCTCATCAACTACACTTTGCCGGCAAACCAGCTGACGCAAGCTTACGGCATCTTTCACAGAAGGTGCAGGGTGCGCCGACAAAGGTTCAACGGCCACCTGCAACACCCTCTGCTGTTGCCTCTTAGCTTGATCTACTTCCCCTTTTCTTGAGATAATGACACTCGCCCATCTAGGCGACGTAATCCGCTTCCCTGCCGGCGGGAAAACCTCCGCTTATTGGTAAGAAGCATCGGTCTGCTGCTGGACTACATCAACTAGAGCGGTCATCTGACATCGCAGCTCGTGTACTTTGTTTGACTCAGAGCGCCCTCCCGGCACGAGTCCAAACAAGCGCGTATCCCTGCGTGGTGTCATCGCTAATATGCACACCACAATGAAATGATTTGCTCAAATTTTTGCCATTTGAGCAACGCGTAATTTATATACCGACAACGAAGCTTGTCGACTCAATCATGCGAAAGTATAGGAGGGTACTCCTTTTCATCTCCAACATTACGTTGTCGGCCGCCCAACGTAATATCCGAAAAATGAAAGCTCGTCGCCCTCGATCAGTCCCAACATCCTTTGTGGGAACAAATAACAACCAATCGATTACTTTCGCCCAAAAATTCACGCACTCTCTCGTGCTAATCCCTAGGGTCTCCCTAAGGCTCACTAACCACCTAGGACTATTCCTAGGCTCTGATACCACTCTTATCTGTCACGACCCGGGACCGACAATTTGTACGGTTCGGGCACGCAAACAGACCCGCCATCCGGGCACGACCTCACGCTACCCGAAAGGAACGGTAACATCCATCTCGAATCAAAACAATGCTTGTGATGAGATATAATATCAGAGTAAGATCACTACTAATTTAAAACTTTCATTCAATAAACAAATAGTTTAAGCCGATATGAAAGCAGGATAAGAATGAACCATAATAAACTTTATTACATGTTACATCTCTCAACTTACAATTACATAATATTACAATGCCTTTACATAAATTCCTCACCATACAAGGTTCACTCAAGAAAAATATAAAAGGGATACCTCTGCTAGATCCTCTAGGTCTCTATGCTGCTGGGCCCTTGCCCCTGTCGTATACCTCGCCGTCTGCCTCTGAACCGTCGCGATCGCTGCATCCATACCTGAACCTGTGGGGGGGGTGCACCCAAGGGGTGTGAGAACTTACGAGCGAGTTCCCAGTGGGTTCAACCACCGAGAAAAAGTGTCCTACACCACTTGGTCCAATGGAAGCAACAATAATAGTGCTAGGAAACAAAAAACCTCAATATCAAAATGCGGCTATGCAATATACATGATCACTACACTATCTGTGTGTACTCATCGTCCCAGCACTACTCTGACTAGCCACACTAGGCTGCTAAGCACCGACTCGGCCACTATGCCGCTGTACACAGGGTAAACTAACCCGGCCACCCTGGCCACTCTATTTTTCTTTATTCTTTAGATTCTGGTGCTTTAGTTCAAGTTAACCCTCAGAAATTCTTATCCAACGGGCCCAAGCCCGGTAGTCCTGCTACCACAAGATAAGGTTTCTGAGGTTGCCGATAACACCCGTAAGTGTTACCCCGTCCTACGAAGTAAATGTGTTCTTCGGGCCACGCTATCGGAGGGAGGGGGCTTCCCTGCGTCTGATCCTGATGCACCCGGGGAGAGGGCAAGCCGGTAACCCTTTACGTCCCACAGAACCACATTTCAACCTTCGAAGGCACGCCCGTTTTATTATCTTTATATTTTAGATAATCCGTCCTACGGCTGAAGCGTCCCGAACGGGCCACTGCCCGGGAGAGGGATTATCTGCCCGTACCTCCAGCCTGGGTTGGCTCCACCGAGGGTCTTTATGTTCTCTTTCTTTTCTGTTCTTTTTACTTTAGTTCTTAGCCTCTTTGCTTTTGAGCACTTGCTTCTCTTTTCTTGTTCACTCGAGCCTTAAGCTCACGTTGCTACTGGCAATTACTATCATTCTTTCCTTTGAGCCTCTAGCTCTTTGCTTTCACTTTAAGCCTTCCGAAAGTACCTCGCTCGACGGGTCACTTCCCAGGGAGTCCTGCTCCACTTGACGAGTCTCAAATTCGAAGGCGCCATTTGCATTCTCTTTATGCTCTTTAGCCATTTTTAGCTTGCTTTTAACCTTAAGCCCTTTTTATCTTAAGCAATTTGCTTGTCTTGCTTATTAACCAAGTTTTTCATTCCTTACCCTAGGTCTTGCCTCACGGGTAACTAGAGAGTCTCTTAGACTTTTTAAGCATTTCTCTTTCATTTTACTTAACTTCCAATTGAGGTTGAAGTTATTATTCAATTGCCAGGACACCCTATGACTCTTTAGGGTTATATTTATTTAATCCTTTAACCTTGGGATCTTATCCCACTTTCCTGATTCCTTACTGAATCCTAGAGTTCACATGACTCTATTTTTTATTTCACTTTTAACTTAGAGTTACTCTGACTCTAATTCCTTGTCTGTGAGTTTAAACTCCTCTAGATCACCTTAGGTTCCTTTTACCTAAGTTCCAGATTATACTCTCCCTAGAGTCCCTTGACTCTATGTTGATCACTAGTTCACCTTAGGTTCTCTTTTACCTAAGTTTCATGTCATGCTCATCCTAGAGTCCCTTGTCTCTATGTTGATCACTCTATCCAGTGTCCTTAGGTTATTACCTAGGACCATGCCACTCATCCACCCTAGGATAACTCCTAAGTTCTGATGCCACTCAATGAACCCTGAAACTAGGTTTTCTCCTAGTCTTACTACCAACATGTTCCCTTTCCTTATGTCACATGATTCCTAGGGTCATACCCTAACATGATCACAATCATAACGGCTAATCACATTCATGCATGCAGTTATTTTCACATTCATTATAAATAACATTTATCCTCTAGGCATGCAAATCTATCCTTTATCTTTGGCAACCAACAGTTGCACTTTCATCATCTGATTCCAATTACACAGGCAATCATAATCATAATTACCTAACGCCTCTAACAGGCTACTATCATGCTTCGAATCGAAAAGCAAAGGAGCAAGGGGAGAGGTCACCCAATTTCGGCAGAATTCCCCACCTTGTGGAGTCCCCGATTTCCCTTCATATCTCCACACTTGATCACAATTCTGCCAATTGCTTGTAGACACTTGCAATTGGCCTCCGTGCGGCTCCACTTTGTACCTCGAGCTTGCACGCAAAACGGAGCATGCTTCTCTTAAGGCTGCACGCAAAACGATGCGGCATCTCTCTTGCCCTGCACGTAAAACGGTGCACACCATTAGTGACGGCACGCTAAACGGTGCGCGACAACGCGACCTGCACGCGAAACGGAGCACATACCTCAAAATGGCATGCAAAACGGTGCACGCTCCACTGTAAGGGTGTACGCGGAGCGGTACACGTTCGTTTGGTTCTGCACGCAAAACAAGATGCATCGTTAGAACCGGCACGCAAAACGGTGCACGATAATATGAACTGCACGCGAAACGGTGCACATACCTCGAAACTGCACGCAAAACGGTGCACATTCGATTGTGGGGTTGCACGCATAGCGGTGCACCTTCGTTTGGTCCTGTACGCGACACAAGGTAATTCGTTAGAACCTGCACGCAAAACGATGTGCGGTAACGCGAACTGCACGCGAAACGGTGCACGTACCTCGAAACTGCACGTAAAACGGTGCACCTTTGACTGTAGGGTTGCACGCATAACGGTGCATCTTCGTTTGGTCCTGTACGCGACACAAGATAATTCGTTAGAACCTGCACGCAAAACGATGTGCGGTAACGCGAACTGTACGCGAAACGGTGCACGTATCTCGAAACTGCACATAAAACGGTGCACCTTTGACTGTAGGGTGGCACGCATAACGGTGCACACTTTTTCGACCCTGTACGTAAAACAGAGCGTATCATTAGAGTCTACTCGACAAATGGTGTCCGCTAGTCCAACCTGCGCGCAAAACGGAGCACTTACCTCGTGTCGGCACGCAAAACGAGGCGTGCCAAAAACGCCCGCAAAACTCGAGCAGTAAGACGGCACAGTAAAACTTGGTCCCTAACACGCATGTAAGCATGGGAGTCAAATCCAAAGTCCAAAAGGAAACCTTAAAACTGTACCAAGAATACCGCAAAAACGACACACGGGGCCTACCTCGACAATGCCGTGTCGTCCATCGCGTCTTTTAGTCTCTTTGGAGCAACTTGCGCGCTCCACGGAGTCCACGGCGCGATCGTGCGCCCTCGAGAACCCCGGCGAAATCGCCCTTCTCCCCTCCCCGCGCGCTCGGGTGAAGCCGAAAAGGGAAAAAGGAGAAAAAGGAAGTCATTTCGGGCCTTTATAGGCCTTTTCCGGATTTTCGGGCGCAACATTTCGGGCGCCCGAAAGTTTCCGGGCGGCTACAGTAACCGGCCTGCCGCGGTCCACGCGTCCACGCACGCGCCAGCTCAGCGCCACGTCACCACGCTCGGCCAACCAGGGGCCGACACGTGGCCGTGGACCCGTGCACCGCGACCACGGAACAGCGGCGGCCAATGGGAGGCTGCCACGTGGACCGCACTCGCGCCTGCTCTGACGCCCGCCGCAGCGTCCCGTCGCGTCAGCGCGTCACATCGCGCTGACCGACGAATGGAAGGCCGACACGTGGCCTGTCCCGCTGACACGCCACAGTGCCGCCGCGCCTTCCCCGCGCACGCCTGCAGCCCTCGGTCAGAGCGGCCAATGAGGAGACGCCACGTTGCCATGCCTCGGGATTCGTGCCACTGCCTCGGGATCCGTGCCCAATGCCTCGGGATCCGTGCCACTGCCTCGGGATCCGTGCCACTGCCTCGGGATCCGTGCCCGATGCCTCGGGATCCGGGCTGCTACAGTAACATTCGGGCGCACCCTTTCGGACCGGGCTGCTACAGTAACCGGTTCGCTACAGTGCCCGAACCCGGTTCACTGCAGCCCGAAAACCGGGTTTGCTACAGTACTTTCCGGGCGCCCGGTTCCCACTTTCGGGCGCCCGAAACTTGGGCCAAAGCCCAGTTTCGCCCGTTTTCGTCCGTTCTTGCCCGTTTCTCGCCCGTTTACGCTCAAATTTGACAGGCAGCCATGGTTTAACTTAATTTACCTCAGGGTACTTAAACTTTTCAGTCTGGACCACCTCTGGGTCACCAAAAGTCCCACTGTATTCGAATTCGCTGGCGGAGCCCGTTCTCGCTATCCGGGTGCCCGATCAACGCGAAACTTTTACCGTGGCCTCATAACATATTTACGGAGCTCCCGTAATTTTCTAGGAATTTTCCGAGACTGTGAATTTTTCCACTTATAATCTGGGCCCACTTTCTCACATAAGATTTTAGATATCTTATTTCAATCCCGATTTGGGCCCAATTCATTTCTCGGTCATTCATCACCTCTATAAACAATAGTATTTCATACTATTTTTAATTCCATTTATTTATATTCCAGATTCCGGTTCACTACACTATGTGTTGTTGCAACTTCGTAGTTGTGAAATTTTATAGTACAGCTTTTTATCCGCTCTGATATCTGTGTAGCTGTAGTTCTGTCTTTGCAGGTTAGACGCTTCGTCTGTACGGCAGTTTTCGTACAGATGGCGGATCTGTTAGCGAGGCCGGGTCGCAGTTTCGACCCCGGGGCGTGACAGGTCATAGATTCCCTCTCACTCCCCTATCTACTCATGGTAAGTATAAGATTTCAAGCTCCCCCTCTAACCAGTGGAGAAAGAGTCCACCCACGAGTGGACATGCGATTCCCGTGAGGGCCTCCTATAAAGAGGCCCTCCTCAGCATCCCTCGTTCTAGGCGTCCAGGTGCTATCTCCTTCTGGAAAACTCAGAGGCCCCACCACTCGTCTTCCTCCTCCTCCTCCTTCTGGTCTGTAGTTGGTAGGTGCTTCAGGTGCTTGGCGAGGGACCACCGTGTACACGAGTGCAGAGATCCGGTTCGGTGCCGGGCGTGTCTTAAACTCGGGCACACTGATGTGCCCTATCGACACCTCAGAGCGCCGACTGTTGGGAAGATGCACAGAGCAGCGGGTTTTCGTCCCCCTTCGATGAAGTTCTTTGTTCAACTGACTGAGGGCTTTCACTCTCGCCAACAGTTATGTAGGAACGCGGTCCTCGCTAGCGTCATTGGTCCTGATCGGCTGGGGCCTTGTCTACAGGAAATGATTGCGCCGGACCTTGCCACTAGATTCAGCGGGTTGAGCGACAACTTCCACGCGGCACGGTACAAGGAGAGGGACTATGTGATCTTTCTTCCATAATGGGTGCAACCCGAGGAGCTCGTTAGTAGGGATGTCACCAGGTTTTCTCACTGCAAGCTTCGATGCTTCGAGTGGAATCCTTACCATTTAGCTAGAAGGTCCCAGCTCAGGTTCAAAGCTTGGATCAAACTGGCTAACTTACCATTCAAATGCTAGTCGGAGTCAAAGGTTGCCTCTATAGTTAGCAGCTTCAGTAGATACCTCTGCGGCGACGACGACAGTCTTAATATGCTCGACCTAATTGGATTCCGGTGCCAAATTGCCATCGACGATCTCGCCGACATCCCCGAGAACATTCTGATTACCTTGGGGGCTTACCTTAACCGTCATTGTGCAACTGGAGAGGACTGCCCCCTTTGGCGGCGACGATAGCGACATCCCTTTTGCAAGAGGGGACCTGAAGGAGGGGGCCGATCACACGGACCCCCTTGGGCGGCAGCTGGCAAGAAAAGTGAACCTTCAAAGGCCTGGCAACTCTGGCTTCAGTTCTACTGAGGGCATCGCCGCTGGCCAGAACGACTCCTAGAACTCTTCGGAAATCGGGGACAGAGGGTGTAATAGCTCCACCCGACCACCTGAGAGACGGCGGGTGCCGAGGGGTCCCGGCGTTGGTATGGCAAAAGCTGCGACCGAGGAGGGGAAGGATCCATCCTTGCTCCCAGTGATCAACGGCGTTTACACTTCGGTCGCTGCAACTAGGCTCCACGATCCTAGAAGTGTCATTCCTGGGTGGGGGAACCTTGTAATTCTCGATCCGATGGACCTCTCGGGAGACAGATGTTAGGTCCTTATAGTAAGTATTCAAAAGTGGCCTTGCCTTTGGAGAGTACGAGGTATCATCGAAAGGAGAAAGGGGTGATTGACTCACCCGGGGACAGGGATGATGTGGGCGATCCGCTTCCAGATGCTGTCGGCACGGATGGTGGTCTGGAGAAAGGCGCAACAATAGGGGGTGGAGGGCCTCGGGTTGCATGCCTTGTTTTTCGTGGAGAAGTTCTTGGCCTGTGCGAGAACCAAGGGTCGTGGGCGCAGCAAGTTTAGGGTGTAACCCTCGTTCCTCGACGATCGATGCGGAGGACCCCGAGAGCGGCTTGTGCTGGATCTGCGTGGGGTTTGAGGGCCTTTGGAGAAAAGTGGGAGGTGGGTTGGTCTTGTGGGCCTAGTGGCCTCCCCTTCAATGGGACTCTATTTCATCGGTGGACTGGGCCTCTTTCTCTGTGGTGCTGGGCCTAGATGCGTCTTTAAGTTGGGCTAGCCAAACTAATCCCCTACTCTGGGGTTCTTGGACTGTATCCTTCTGCCGTTTACCGTTTCTTAGGGGCTCATTCTCCGAGCCCTTTCCTTCCTGGACGTTGGCACCTGCAGCTACTGGACTCGGGGACCCCTACTCTCAAAATTTCGTGGCATTGTCGTGCGAGGCGATTCTTATGGGTACCGGCACTAGTTGCGAGCTAGTCCTTAATGGCTCGGTGCTAGCAGGGGGGATTGGTATCCACGGTCCAATCAACCTTTGCGAATGAGGAGGTTTGGGGGGACAACTAACGACAGCTTATAACTCTCAGATGGAGCCTTCGTTACACGCTGTTGCCCTTTGCGGTGGAGATACAAGGCTCCTGGAGCCTACAGTGGGAAAGCTCATCCTGCCGGCAATCAACTGTTCCCCTAGGAAGAGTGTCGCAGTTGGCGAGGCAACCCTTAGGAGCTATGATGGAAAGAGCCAAAATGCGTAAAGCACTACTGTTGGAAGGTCAGACCTCCGCACTTTGGGATGTAATGAACGTCGAGCTTCAGGAAAAAAGTGCGCCGTGCGGGATTCTCCTCAATGCTGTTGAGGTCGAGAGCTTCAGGGACTATCTGCAAGCCTCTCCCTAGGAGGACTTCGGTTCCGGGGTTGTGGTTGGGCGGTGTTTTTCTTCGTCTTTATGTTTCAGATTTGTAGTTGGAACGCCAGGGGCCTGAATAACCCTACTAAACGAAGTCTAGTGAAGTCTCTTGTCTCTAAGTTTAAGGTATTTGTGTTGTGTTTCCAAGAGTCGAAGGTTGAAGCTGTTTCTCGCTCCTTCCTCCGATCCTTTGCTGGCAACTTCTTTGGCAAGTGCTAGTTCGTTAAGTCTGTAAGGGCGTGTCACGCCCCGGGAGCAATTTAAAGGCGGAAAGCAGCCCTAATTTTTTTTTTTTTTTTTTTTTTTTTTTTTTTTTTTTTTTTTTTGAAACAGGCTCCCGCGTGGCACGTGCACAGACCCGCCACATATACAAGATGTAGTATCATGACTTTTCCTGCCCTCTTTTTATTTTCTTTTTAATAAATTTGTTTATTAGAGGAATTAAATTATCAGGATTTCCTGGGTAGACCATCGTGGTTTGCGGAATCTTTCCATGATAGAGCCCGAGAAAGGGTGAATGACAGAGCGATCGGATTCGAAATCCGACTTACGGATCTCCCGGATTGAGTCTTTTAGGTTAACGGGTACGATAGGATAAGTCGAACCCGTTAAGGCTTTGGTGCATCAAAATCCGCGCCGACTGGTTCAGAACGTGGCTTAGGTGGCACTCTTATCTAGAGGTTCATTAGAGAATCCCGTTTATCGCTTTTAGGGATTTTCGGTACATACGAGAAAAAGGAAAAAAAAAATCCTAATCGGAGAGAAAAAAGAGAAAAAGGAAAGCGGAACCTGAACCTTCTTCGATCAACGTGCCGGAAGCCGGGAACGAGACGTTACCGTCAGTGGGGGGGGGGGGCGGGTCCGGATCCTCACCACCGCAAGGAACGGGAACAGATCATCTTCTCCAATAGATCGAGGTTAGCGGCGTTTATCTCCCCCGCGTTTTCGTCGTTTCGTGTTTTAGGTTTGGGTTTTACGGTTTCGGTCTTGACGTTTGGGCGACGCTAGGATGCCCTGGCCGCCGCCTCGCTACCACCGCGCGGCAGAGGCGCGCGCTACCCGCGCGCCGTGAAGGGCCGTGCACCGCGCCGCTTGCGCGCCCGCGTCGCATGCTGGCCCGCGCGGGATTGTGCCCGCGCGGGGCAGCCGCGCACTGCACTGCGTGCGCGCTCGCGCGGGGTTGTACCCACGCGGGGTAGCCGCGCACCGCGCCGCTTACGCGCACGCGCGGGGTTGTACCTGCGGGGGGCAGCCACGTACCCCGCCGCTTGCTGTCCTGCGCGGGGTTGTGCCCGCGTAGGGCAGCCGCGCACCGCGCCGCTTGCGCGCCCGCGCGGGGTTGTACCCGCCCGGGGCAGCCGCGCATCGCGCCACTTGCTGGGTCGCGCAGGGGTTGTGCCCACGTGGGGCAACCACGCACCGCGCCCCTTGCGCGTCCGCGCGGGGTTGTGCCCAAGCGGGGCAGCCGCCGCTGCCGCGCCCCTTGCTCGCACCGTGAGGGACTGGTGCCCAAGCGGGGCCGCACCGCCGCAGCGCGCACCCGCGCGGGACTGGAACCCGCGCGGGGCTGCGCCGCATGCAATTCGCCGCGCGGGGCTGCTCTGCATGTAGCACGCCGCGCGGGGCTGCTCCGCATGCACCGCGGCGCCGCGCCGCGTTGTCTCTGCACCGCGCTGTTCTTGCGCCGCGTCTGGGTGGGTCTTGGCATTCTCTGTCTTGTTCTGGACATAGTTCGGGGCTACGGTTTTTCGCAGGACACGGTTTAGCATATCGATGTTATGTTTTGTTGGGGTTTTCCCTTTTTAGGTCTGGGAATCGTGCAAGGGCGCAGGATAGTTTCAGGTGTTCTGTTCAACGCGATTCAAGGTGGGTACCCTTTTCGTGCGTCCTTTTTAAAGTATGGTCTCATCATGTTCTATTTAAGAGTAAAGTAGATGTACTGATGGTTTTCAACTAACCCCTTTTCGCATGAGTATCCCTTTAATTACTATCTGTAGCTACGGGTGTCGCGGTGCTCTATATCACACATGGATTTCGGTCATTATGCTCATGGTTGCTTACACGCACACCAGCGGTTTGGCCACCGGAATGGTGTACTTTTCCGGAAGGGTGGTACGTTTGACCCGTGTACCCCACAAGGTGACATAGTGGGGACCCCTCGCGGTTACCTAAGGTGCTGCACAAGTGCCGTGGAGGGGTTGGTGGTAACAAGGTGAGAGCAAGGTGTTTCGTTTCGCTGGGGGTCCTTACACCTTTTGGCAGGTGTTCTGTTCTGACTTACAGGGGTATTGTGGATTCATGAGGGGAAGTTTTGGATGCTCTGGTTTATCGGTTTGCTTTCCTTTCAGTACTTATAGCATCTTATATGTTTTACATCTACCTCTTACTCTTCGGTCACTGACTCCCCACACTGTGACAGGTTCGGTCAAGGACGGGATCCGGGACGACGGTGAGGCCGTGACTTGAGGTTTTTAGCCCCCGATTAGGGGATGGTGACCTTTCTTTTACTTACGTTTTGATTATTTCGGTTAGTTAGCTTATGTGCGTGTGATATATTATTGTGGATGTTGGGTTTTAACTGTGTTCTCTCGTGGATGAATGGTTTTCCCTTGCTAGTTGTTGTTTCGGCCACTCTTTTGGAATCAAGTAAAAAGATTGCGAAAATGTTTAATAAAATTTAGGTGTCGTGTGGGCACCGTTTTACAACCCATGGATTTATTCTTTCAAAATGGGGTGGCCTTACCGGGTATGGTGCATGTTGTTGTTTTCCTCCTTTTATCTCCTTAACTGGTGTGGTTAAAGTATAAATCGTGATTGTGACGCCGTACATATACAAAGGAGGCTCTGTCCATTTGTAGAGTAACTTTGTATGTGTGGCGGGTCTGGGCACATGCCAGAGGGTGGAGATGTTTCAAAAAAGAAATATAATACACATTTTTCTGCTTATTTTAAACCCCCGGGGCGTGACATCTCCCTTGTATATGCACGACGTCCCTATGTACAACACATAGCCCGAATAAAAACATCAACCACCATGCCTTAAAAGTTATAATCACTAGAGTATGAATTTTAAAACATTAACATCTCATTCCGTTAAACGGCGCACATCCGGCGCATCAATAGGTTTGAAAGGATAAATCCACAGGTTTTAAAACAGTGCCCACGCGACACTTAATTTTCTAAAGCCATTTTCGCAATTCCTTTTTAAGTGTGAAAACCCGCGTCTACACGACGCGTCCATAAAACCACAACCTGAAAACATAACTCTACAAAGTGTAAGACCGTCTCAACATCCACACCACCCACAATATACACGTCCACGTGCACAGCATTCGACCATAAAGAAAATAACCAACTAAAAACGAAAGAAGGAAAAGGAACCTGACCGAGGTAATCTCACACCTCACCAAAAAGCGTCCTCACAATTGTCCTGATCCCCAGACCCGACCAAACTTGTCACACAGTGGGAGTCGGTGACATGAAGAGTAGAGATAAAACACAACTACATGTACAATGGTAAAAGGTGTGGATAATAAATCAAACTATAAAACTAGAGAATCCATAATCCCATCTTGCAATCAATCATATCATCCCCGAGAAACTGAACTGAGCACCCTGCCTGTCACGCCCCGGGGGTTTAGAATAAGCAGAAAAACGTGTATTTTTTTTTTTTTTGAAACATCTCCACCCTCCGGCACGTGCCCAGACCCGCCACACATACAAAGTCACTCCACAAATGGACGGAGTCTCCTTTGTATATGTACGGCGTCACAATCACGATTTATACTTTAATCACACCAGTCACAGAGATAAAAGGAGGAAAACAATAACATGCACCATATCCGGTAAGGCCACCCCATTTTGAAAGGATAAATCCACGGATTGTAAAACGGTGCCCACACGACACCTAAATTTTATTAACTATTTTCGCAATCTTTTTACTTGATTTGAAAAGAGTGGCCGAATCAACAACTGGTAAGGGAAAAGAATTCATCCACGAGAAAACATAGTTCAAACCCAACATCCACAATAATGCATCACACGCACATAAACTAACTAACCGAAATAATCAAAATGTAAGTAAAAGAAAGGTCACCATCCCCTAATCGGGGGCTAAAAACCTCGAGTCGCGGCCTCACCGTCGTCCCGGATCCCATCCCTGACCGAACCTATCACAGTGTGGGAAGTCAGTGACCGAAGAGTAAGAGGTAGATGTAGAACATATAAGATGCTATAAGTACTGAAAGGAAAGCAAACCGATAAACCAAAGCATCCAAAACTCCCCCTCATGAATCCACAATACCCCAGTAAGTCAGAACGGAACACCTGCCAAAAGGTGTAAGGACCCCCAGCAAAACGAAACACCTGCCAAAAGGTCTATGGACCCCCAGCGAAACAAAACACCTTGCTCTCACCTTGTTACCACCAACCCCTCCACGGCACTTGTGCAGCACCTTAGGTAACCACGAGGGGTCCCCACTATGTCACCTTGTGGGGTACACGGGTCAAACGTACCACCTTCCGGGAAAAGTACACCATTGCGGTGGCCAAACCGCTGGTGTGCATGTAAACAACCATGAGCATAATGACCGAAGTCCATGTGTGATATAGAGCACCGCGACACCAGTCGCTACAGGTAGTAATTAGAGGGATACTCATGCGAAAAGGGGTTAGTTGAAAACCATCAGCACATCTACTTTACTCTTACATAGAATATGATGAGACCTTACTTGAAAAAGGACACACGAAAAGGGTACCCACCTTCTGACTTTCGAAAAGCCGCCACAATCACTCACAATAATAAAGAAATATGCAACGAAGGGGTTCTAAGAGTGCACCCACCTTAGAAAGCGTCAACCGAAACACCTGAAATCGTCCCGCACCTTCGTACGATTCCCGGACCTAAAAAGAGTCCCCAAAAAAGAAACAAGGTAAGACTAGACTTGCCCATGAAGAACCGAGGTTCCAAACACGTAAAAGTAAGGCGGCGGCCCCGTGCGATACCAGCCCGCGCAGCGCCACAAATGGCGCTGCCCCGCGCGATACCAGCCCGCGCGGTGCCACAAACGGCGCGGCCCCGCGCGGCACCAACCCGCGCGGGCGCAACCTGCTGTGCGGCGCCGCGCGGCACCAGCCTACGCGGCGCCGCAAGCAGCGCGGCCTCGCGTGGCACCAGCTCGCGCGGACGCTGCCTGCGGTGCGGCCCCGCGCGGCACCAGCCCGCGCGGCGCCGCAAGAGGCGCGGAGTGCCGGCGGCGTCTCGCGGTGGCTGCGGCGCATCCGTACACAGCGGCAGCGGCGCTCTAGGGCATCACGGCGGCGGCGGCGTGTCCGTATGCCGCGGCGGCGGCGCTCTAGGGCATCGCAGCGGCGGTGCTCGAGGGCATCGTGGCGGCGGCGCTCTAAGGAATCGCGGTGGCGGTGCGACAAATGGCACAAGCGACCCGGACCAAAAAGCGGCGCAACCCAAGACCAAAAACAACTAAAACACACGAATAAACGCCGCTTACCTTGATCTAACGGAGAAGACGATCCATTCCCGTTCCTCGTGATGGTGAAGATCCGGATTCGCTCCCCGTTGACGGTAACGTCTCGTTCCCGATTTTCGGCACGTCGATCGAAGAGATCGGAGATCTGCTTTCTCTTTTTTTTTTCTCTCAGAACTAGGGTTTTCGTTTTCTTGAAAAGTCTTAAATAAATAAAATCTATTTCTCTCGTACATACAAAATAAAAACCCTTTTTCGGTATATAACAAAAAGATTCCTATCTGCATGCCGATCACGTGGCACGGGTTTCGGTACATCCTACGAATACCGAAACCCTCAAAATCCCATTTCGGAAGATCCGCAAATCAGATTTCAGATTCGATCGCTTTGTCGTTCCCCATTTTTCGAGCTCTAACACCGAAAAGTACCCGCACGCACTGACGCTGTACCCAAGACACACAGGACAGTTCGTGATATTACATCACACACCCCTTAAAAAAAGTTTCGTCCTCGAAACTTAACTTCAACCCGCGCTAAACAAATCTAGATAACACTCTCTCATCTTCGACTCAAATTCCCAAGTCGCTTCGCGCTCTTCATGATTACTCCACAGCACCTTCATATAGGGAATAATTTGGCTGCGTAACTTTTTGTCTTCACGTGCCAAGATTCGGACCGGTGTTTCAACAAAGCTCAAATCCTCTCGAAGCTCAATAGCAGAAACATCGAGAACATGTGACGGATCAGGGAGGTATTTCCGAAGCATCGAAACATGAAATACGTTGCGCATGCGATCGAGATTTGGTGGCAAGGCTAAACGATAAGTTACTGGGCCAATGCGCTCCAAGATCTCAAAAGGCTCAACGAACCGCGGGCTCAACTTGCTTCTTATACCGAACCGTTTAATCCCCTTAGATGGCGAAACCCGGAGCAACACGTGTTCCCCTACTTGAAACTCCCAATCACGTCATTTTCGGTTTGCATAGCTTTTCTGCCGACTCTGGGCGGTCAACAACCGCTGTCTGGTAAGGCGCACCTTTGTCTTGGTCTCCTCCACTAAGTTCGGATCCATAAACTTTCGCTCCCCCAAATTATCCCAACAGATAGGCGATCGACATCGATGCCCATACAAAGCTTCATACGGCACCATCTGAATGCTAGCCTGGTAACTGTTATTGTAGGCGAATTCCACGAGGGGTAGATAACGTGACCATCCTTCACCCAAGCCAAGTACGCACGCTCGGAGCATGTCCTCCAGAATCTGGATCACCCGTTCTGGTTGTCCATCGGTCTGGGGGTGAAAAGCCATGCTGAACTATAGTTTGGTCCCTAAAGCCCGCTGCAAACTCTGCCAAATGTTTGACACAAATTGAGTGTTCCTGCCCGAAGTAATCGATGTCGGCACTCCATGCAATCTCACAACCTCGTTGATGTAGACTTGTGCCAAGCGGTCACATGTCCACATCGTATGAATAGGTAGGAAAAGAGACGACTTCGTCAGTCGATCCATTATGACCCAGATCGCGTCGTGACCCTGCAGCGATCGCGGGAATCTAGTGACGAAATCCATGGTTATTCGCTCCCACTTCCACTCTGGCACTGGTAGTGGTTGCAGTTTTCCCGCCGGGCGCTGGTGTTCGGCTTTTATCTGTTGGCAAACCAAACAGCGTGCCACGAACTGTGCCGCATAGGGAGCATAGTGCGCCTCTGATATTATCTCATCCTTCAACTCTGGCAGATCGGGCACGCAAATTCGTCCTTCAGCAGCTCCAACCACCTTCTCTGCCGTAAGTTCATATCCTTCTACGTGAATAAATATTTAAGGCTCTAGTGATCCGAAAACACATTGCAATGAGCTCCATAAAGGTAAAGTCTCCAAAGTTTTAAAGCGAACACGACCGCTGCGAGTTCCAGATCGTGCGTAGGGTAGTTTCGCTCATAATCCTTGAGTTGTCTTGATACGTAGGCTATAACTTTCCCCTGTTGCATCAGCACACATCCAAGACCGTTCCATGATGCATCACAATAAACCTCGAATTCCTCACCGGGTGTCGGTAGTGCAAGCACGGGTGCCCGTATTAACCTGTCTTTGAGTTCCTCGAAGCTCTCCTGGCATAGGGTCGTCCAAACAAATTTCTCCCCTTTCGGGTTAAATAATTAAGAGGGGTGGCAATTTTTGAGAAACCTTCCACGAAGCGTCAATAGCATCCTGCCAAACCTAAGAAGCTTTGGATTTTCGTTACTGTAGTCGGTCGGGGCCAATTAGTTACTGACTCCACTTTCTTAGGATCCACTGTAATTCCCGTCGCTGAAACTATGTATCCCAAAAGGTCTACCTCACGAAGCCAGAACTCACACTTCTTGAGCTTAGCAAACAATTTCTGGTCCCTGAGAGTCTGAAGAATTACTCGCAGATGCTCTTTATGCTCCTCGTCCATATGTGAGTAAAACAGGATGTCATCAATAAAGATCACTACAAATTGGTCCAAGAAGGGTTTGAATATCGTATTCATCATATCCATGACCACCGATGGGGTGTTCGTAAGTCCAAATGGCATAGCCGTAAACTCGTAATGACCATGTCAAATTCGAAAGGCTGTTTTAGGTATATCCTCACCTCGAACTCTAAGCTCATGGTAGCCGGACTGCAAATCTATCTTCGAGAAGACTGTCGCTCCTTGTAGTTGGTTGAACAGGTCATCGATCCGAGGCAAGGGGTACTTGTTTTTTCACGGTAACCTTATTTATCTCCCGATAGTCAAAGCACAGACGTAAACACCCGTCCTTTCTCCGCACGAAGAGAACGGGTGCGCCCCAAGGCGACACACTTGGCCTGATGAACCCCTTATCCAAAAGATCTTCTAGTTGTGCCTTGAGCTCACTTAATTCTGCAAACGCTATTCGATACGGTGCCTTGGTGATAGGTTTCGTACCTGGAAGAAGCTCGATGGCGAATTTGGTTTCTCGCTCGGGGGGGCATCCCGGACAGTTCGGTCGGAAAAACATCTGAAAAATCCCTTACGATAGGGATATCCGAGAGCAGTGCCAAGGGTCGAGTCGCTAAGTCCACCGAGGCCATGTATGCTACACATCCACCCTCCATCAGTTTCCTAGCCCGCGACGCAGAAATAAAAGAAGAGGAAGAGGTGCTCTTACATGCCAAGTGCACGTGATCCGGAAAGCCAGGTTCCTACAGCCGCACCTGGCGCTTCTCGCAATCAATCACCGCCTGGTACTTAGTGGGCCAAAACATACCAAGTACCACATCGAACTCCTTAAGCGGGATTACCACTGAATCCCAAGGACAACGTAGCCTTCCCAACTTTATCGGGCGGGAAGGTACAAAACTAATCGCTTGAAACTCCAACCTCACCGGTTAGCAGCGGTACCCTCTCCTCCCGTCATGGGGTCGAAGGGCGTGGGGTTGATGTTAAAGGGGATCTCCCAACTAATCGAGTTAGGGTATCCCCTCCCCAAATACCCACGACCGATAGTGCCGCCGACATACCTACCAATCACGGCAACAAGAACATTGTAAAGTAAAGCTCTAGGTCGAGATGTCAGATCTACCGAAATTATGGATGCTACTCCACTACCCTCCACCAATCTAAGAAAGGTGAGCAGAAAACGTTCATACAAGTTAAGTTCACAAGTTCCAGCAAGCCCGGTTCCCGGAGGCGCACTTGGAAATTCAGGCAGTCAAACACCGCTTACAAATTTGCTGTGACTGCCGATCCCGAACGCCCCACCGAGATCCCTAAGCGGGACCCCCACTAGTTCATAGAGCATAAGAACCTGCCCAACCTCGCTGGCCGGGAAGGAACATAGCTACCTGCCTCCTGGGATTGCCCAGTAGTCCGAACAAACCTATTTCTACGATGGAGGGTTTCTTCTAGTATCTATGGGTAAGGGCGAAAAGAATAAGATAGGAAGGTATGGGATGCTCCGGTAATAACGAGGTCTGAAATCGAAGAGAAACTACAATGGAGTATTACCTGATGCTACTCTTTCCGGGGCAGTGCGTCCTCTGCCGGGTCGTCGCGGGGTTTCCGACCACAGCCTTTGGACCAACGGCGCCTGACGCGGAGAGACTGGGATCCGGAGTCGCCATGATCGGCTTTGGGTTGGCCATCGTATAGAACCTGTTACGGCTTTTTGTGTTGGCATATTTCGTAAGTTGAGTCGGAGTCTTAAAGGGATCAAATTGTCAAATCAGCTTTCGAAGACTCTTTGAAGATTCAACATGAGCTCAAGATAACACTCAGGTATGGTTAATTAAACCATGGTGATTTAAGTTCATTTATAATCATTGGAATCTGGGAATGATTGAAACTCGGTTTAGACTTGGTTTTAGGAACTTGGATTTAACTTACAATCTATTTTAAGTTTGGATTCCGGTACTAGGTTTGTTTTGGATAAAGCTTATCTTGGAAAAATCAGTTTTTACATTGAGTACCGGAACCACACCTTGAGTTCCTCAAACCCGACACAGAATTTTCTGTAAATTGCATTGCGTACCGGAACACAGACTCGCGTACCGGAACACAATAGAAAAATCTGTGTTTGCACCATTGCGTACCGGAACACGTTATTTGGTACCGGTACACAATGCCCTATCGGGATAAAATTTCTAAACCGACTTTTATCTTTTTCCAAGGGTTATAAATAGACACTTAGGGTTTCTCGATACTAACCGATCAATTCAGAAACACTCGAGAGCAACCCTAGAGGCTGGTTTTTATCGTTCTTCTCTTTCGCCTCTTTTAGGTCAGTTCGACTGTTCTTCGAAGATCTATCTTTTGTCGAATTGATCTAGTCTTTGCTTAGAGATTTCTTCTACGGTTCCTCAATGAGAATCTAAGCAAAGGATCACCATCGGAGCCTATATTCTTTATCGGCTATTTGCGTCGTGGATTCGACGTAGCATCGTGGATTCGATGTGTTGAAGGCGTTTCGTGGATTCGAAACGTGTCCTCGTGGATTCGAGTGGCGTTCGTGGATTCGAACGTGTGCAGTGGACGTGCAATCGGTGGAGCGCAAGGTCCGAAGAAGTTGAAGGAGGGGTTGAATCCGTGGAGACGGTAATCACCTTGTTATTCTTCTTTTCTTAGTGGATTGTTGTTGCGTGGACGTCCGATCGGTGAGCGCAAGGTCCGAAGAAGCTGAAGGAGGGGTTTGAGTCCGTGGAGTCGGTAATCACCTTGTTATTCTTCTATTCTTAGTGGATTGTTATTGCGTGTTGGTCCCATGGTTTTTCTCCTGGATTGGAGTTTCCACGTATATCTCGGTGTGCTGTTTTCTATTTCCGCATTGGTTTTTATTTTGCACTGAGATTTGGTTTTATAAGTATTACACCTATTCACCCCCCCTCTAGTTGTTTGATAGTACCTATTTAGATCCTTGTGGATCCTTAAAAACCAACAATTGGTATCAGAGCGGGTTTTAGGTTTATCTATCATGTTGGGTGAAAGTGGTAATATTTATAGACCTCATCTTTTTGATGGGACTAATTATGCATATTGGAAAGTACGGATGAGAGCTTTTCTCATCTCAATTGATGAGCGAGTTTGGCAAACCGTGGAAGACGGTTGGGTGCATCCTGTTGAGGAAGTAGGAAATTCTACTACCCCAAAACCTCGCTCTAGATGGTCCAAAGAGGAATTTGAAAGATCTTCTTACAATGTGAAAGGTATGAACGCTCTATTTAATTCTCTTTCCCCGACTGAATTTACACGAATTTCCGCGTGTGAAACTGCGAAGGAAATTTGGGATATTCTCAAAATTACACATGAGGGTACTAATCTTGTAAAAATTCAAAAGCTCCAGATGCTTACAAGTCAATTTGACTCTATTCATATGGAAGAGCATGAATTGTTTACAGATTATTACACTAGACTTCAAGATGTAATCAACACTTGTGCTAATTTAGGAGAAAAGATCCCGGAGTCGAAAATTGTAAGAAAGATACTTCGGACTCTTCCGGAACGGTTTAGGGCAAAGGTTACCGCCATTGAAACCGTTAGTCATCCGGATAAGATGAGTGTAGAGGAATTAGTAGGTGCTTTGCAAACTTATGAAATGACTTTTCCTACTAATCAAGTTTCTTCCAAGTCTTCTTCTAAGCTTACAGGTATTGCATTCAAATCAACAAAGGAAGAAGGTAGCGAATCAAGTTCCGATGATGAAATCTCTTTTGCCGATTTTGAAGAATAATTGGCGCGGATCGTAAAGAAATTTCGTCGGAAATTTTGGAAGAATCGAACCGATGGATCTTCATCCACGAAACCATCTAAAGGATCATCGGGTTCTAAATCCTCTAACCTCAAAAGCCTTGCAAAACCTTCTAAGGAAAAAGATGAATTCGAAGGGGAAATCCGATGTTATAGATGCAAAGGCTACGGCCATATTTCAACGAATTGTCCTTCTCCGAAATTATATAAAAAGAAGGCTTTGCAAGCGAAAACTTGGGACGATTCTACTTCTAATGAATCGACCTCAAGTAAAGAGGAAAATGCCGTTGCTTTTCATGCCTCTCAAATTCCCTCTTCTAATTTGTGTTTATCATCTTTAGTCACTGACTCTACTCCTTTGATTTTGTATGAAACATCAACAACCGGCGGAGAGTCATCAAGTGAGGGGGAGTCGGACGAAGAAGAACTCGTTGAGGCATACCAACAACTTCTTGCGGAATCAAAGAAGATGGCCAAGCATATCAAGAAGTTGAGGAAGCAACGACTTGAAGTTCAAGACGAGAATCAAGCTTTAAAGATCAAACTCCATGATCTCGAGGAGGAACAAGGACGTTTATTGGAGAACAATAAAATCCTCCAAGAAAAGTTAAACCAATCAGAGATAAATGAAAAATTATATATGGACAAGATTGGTTTTCTTGAAAAACAGTTTGAAGAAATTCATGTCACCAACCAAGCTTTTACCAAGCAAGTTCATGAACTCAAATCCGACATACAAAGGCTTTCAACCGTTTCCAAGAAACTAGATTGTATGTGCGGATTAGGTCAAACAAGCAAGGTTGGTTTGGGTTTTAAAAAGGATCAAACTGTGCATGCTTCAAGTTCCACAATCAAATTGAAAGGAAGAACGTGTCACCTTTGTGGACTTGAAGGACATTTGGTGAAGGATTGCCCGAAAAAGAGAAAGAAAAATTCTTCGGCAACTTCATCTACGGAGCGAACTCAACGGAATCAAAAGACACATCAAGTTAAAGGAGTTCACTCAACCCACCAAAGGTCCGAGCCACAACATCAATCATACAAGTGGATCATTGCGAGGCAAAGACCTAAGGTGGATCAACAGTCAAAGCGGACAACCCCTGGCCACAACGAATCAAGACAACCCAAAATCCAACGATTTTGGATTCGGAAAGGTGATATCTTTCCTTGTCTTAAGTTCTAAATAGCTTATGACTGTATGTAATGCTTTGATTGGTTTTCCTTTCATATTTTTCTGAATCTCTGCATTACATGTTTTCAATGCTCTTTGTTTTTATGTTTTGTTTTTTTTTAACAAAAGGGTTTTAATGAACAAGTGCATTGAATAAAAAAGGGCTTCACGTTTATTCACTCCAAATTAATTTTATATGGATTATCAACTTTACTCCATAATCATAATCTTGAAGATACTTCATTATAGGAGTTTTTGATATTATAAGCATCAAATTTTAGAAATCATGTGTGATCTTTAGATGCTTAATCTATCTCGGTTGTGTGATTCATTGTGATAAATGTGAGACAACCGATAGACTAAAATTTGGAATTTGATTCTTTCACGTAGGAGATTGCATTCTTACAAGGGTAAATAAATGAATTGCAAAAGATGTGGAAAGAGTTACATCCGAAAGGAGTGTGAAAACTACCACCACATGTTGGAAAGAGCTGCCACCCCGGTCGTCCGGTTTGTGTGTGAAGCTACCACATGTTATGGATGCTTGAAAAATATTTATGAAATTTTGTTTAGTTGAAGCATTCGGAGATTTAAATTCAAAGTTCTTATTTTGAACAATCTCCTGGTTGGTATAAGGTGGGATAGTTAAAAGATGCTCAAAGAGCCACCCTTAGGTATTTTAGTGCTTATCTCAATTTGAAAGGGTAGAATTCAAGATTGATGTCACTTGGAAATCTCCGTAAGTCATCTTTGTAAATCCGTTACATCTTGATAGAGTTTGGATCTCAAGATTATTTTTGATGACTTGTGTTTGATGAATATAACATGAAAAACTGTTTATAATGTTTTACCTTTATTTTTCATGATTTTGGAGTAAATCTTTTTAATTTTTATAATTAATTGGATTGAATGACATCTATGTGAATTCATTGTTTTTCATAGAACTTAAATGGATTTCTTGATGGTATACAAATCGGTATGTGAAAAGATTTCAAAATTTGGATTTGTTTCAAGAAATTTTTGCTCTTTGGCTCTGTTGTTCCGGTACCTGCTTTTTAGTACCTGAAAATCCAATCCGGATTAGAAAATCCAATCCGGATCCCGAATGTGAATTTTTCTGGTTTTTCACTTGCGTACCGGTACTACATTTTTAGTACCGGAACTACTTTGCGGATGCGGATCACCCACTGCCTGTCAATCCGGATCCCGAACGAAGGTTTTTCGGTTTTTACACTACGTACCGGTACGCGACTTCTTGTACCGGTACGCGATCTAGAATTCTTTATATTCCGAAACTCCAAGTTTTTTAACTCATCTCTCCCACTTCAAAACCCTCCCTCTCTCTCTCTAAAACATCTCTAAGGGTTTTCTCTTCAAGATCAAGTGATTTGTTGCTATCATTTGTAAGTTTCTACATTAATCTTGCTTTCTTTTGTTTCAAAACCCTAGTTTTTAGGTTTTGATGTGTTATTTTGGGATTTTTGAGTTGATTCTTACACCAAATGAAATCTCTTGCATAAATTACCCTTAATTCATGTTTAGAACATATATGGTTGCTTTCTATCTAATTAGATTCATGTTTTCATGCTTATTTGATTGAATCTAACATTTTCATATGTTCTTAGCATAAAAGAAATTGAGAATTAGGGCTTTTAATGTAAATGATTTTTAAATGATGAATCATCAATTGTGACATGTTTAGAATGTTTCCTAGACATGTTTAAACCTTCCTATAAGATCAAATCATAGTGCATTGTGTTCTTTGTAGGAAATGGCATTTTCATGGCTTCTTGCACTAGTGATTTTGATGGCCACTGGAAGTGGACGTGGTCGCGGTTCTGGAAAGAAAAAGGCTACCAAACGATCACGCAACGAGGATTCAACTAGCTCAGAATCTGAACATTCCTCATAATATGAAGAGGAATCAGTTCAAGGAAAGGGAAAAGCACCTTTGGCTCCAAGGAAAAAGAAGGGTGCGGATTCTCCTCCGCGTAGAAGTATCGGTGGACCGGTAATACGCGAGCGCTCTCAACGGAGATCAAATGTTGATGAAAGTGAACCGCATGTGAGTGCAAAACGCCGTGCCAGATTTGCGAACCGCACATGCATTGGAGAGCGACACGTGAACTTTAACGAGCTATGTCGTGAGGTGCCAGACTTTGCAAGGCTTTTGGAACGAAGCCATATTCGGCCACTTGGCAGAGTTCAACCTAAGATGGGCTTTTGTGTGGAGATCATCAGGGAGTTCTACATGCGAGGTAACATACTTCAAAAAGACCATGAAACCGGAGCCTTCGTCTTTGAAACAACAGTTAGAGACGTCAAGTTTGACATTACTCCAGCAGTAATTGGTGCAAACCTTGGATTAGCTGTTGACTCTACTGGTCTTTATTACACTGATGGTAATTTCCAACATGATACCCATTGGGATATGGTTGTGGACTCTATTTGCAAGACAGGGACGCACACGAACAGATCATATGTGGAATCAAAGGACCTAAAACCAGAGTATCATATTTTGTCCTTAATTGTATGCTACAACCTATTGCCCACACTGGGGACCAAAAGGATTCGATGGGATCGATTGCTACTTCTCTTTTTTCTTGGTCACCCGGAGAGTGCGAATGGAATTAATACCAACATTCCATTTCTCATTTGGCAGCAAATGGTACATGTCATTGAAGGATCAAGGCAACGTGACCTTCTACCGTATCCAATCTTGATTACTAGTATTCTGGAAGATCACGGAGTGGACATTTCTTGTGCCAAATATGATTATGGCTTGGGGGCAATTGATGGAATCACTTTAGCCAAGTCAATTAGCACTTTGAAGACATTTGGGCATACAAAAGGTTATGTAAGTGAAGCGACAGTGAGTGCACCACCTCGTCAAGAATCTCCTGAACCAGATGAGGTCATAACTCTTCAATCCTTGCATCAGGATGTTCGTTCATTAAAGCATAGGATGGAGCAAAGGATGGAGCAAGGCTTCAAGAAACTTGAGGATGGTTTAAAGAAAATCTTCGATATCCTTGGGTGCAAACATGATGATGTGGTCACTGGCGCAACGGCACCGAGTTCATCGCATGGACCAACATCGCATGATGATAATGATGATTCAAATGAGGATGAGTGATCTCTTTTCCTTCTTGTTTTTGGTTTTCACTTTCTTTTCACTTTGTGATGAACAAGAACTCTAATCGTCTTGTAACTCAGAACTTATCCTCCTAGTATTTTTACCTTTTGTTTATATTAACTGTTTGACAATTTGTGACAAAAAAGGGGAGAACGGAAATGATGGACATATCATAAAAAGGGGGAGACAGAAAATAATGATTGCATCACAAAGGGGGAGAACATAGATGCTCAAGATAGGGGGAGAACATGGAGAACATGGATGCTCAAGATAGGGGGAGATAAAGAAAAGAATGAAAGAGCTACAAAACAAAAGAGCCGGAAAAACAAAAGAACCAAAAGGAAGACGAATCAAATGTAGGATTTTAATTTCTAACGACTAATGTTTGATTTTGTTTGGAGTTTTGTTTTGCAGGAATTACATCACTTTAAGACTCCATGTGATGACCTGGATCTCTGCAGAGCTGTGGTAGAGTCATTGGTGACATCTGGGGAGCCTGTACTGTGTGTTGGAGGTGTTTGTGCACCAATTGGACACAAGTGGCGGACTTCGGGCTTACTGGATCACGTGGGTGATCAATGGACTCCGTCGGATCGTTAGAAGTGGTTTCGCGCGAAGCGGATATTAAAAATGGACTTAGCGCGAAGTTTGGACCAAGGAATACCTTTCCGGATGCCATCGGCAAATTTTGGAGTTGGAATTTGGCAAAATGGACATCAAATTCGGATTCAGTGCGCGAAAACGGTCAAAATGGACTACCTACTTGTTATTTTTGCGCATTGGTTACTGTTCACGCCGGAATAGTAACTCCGGCCGCCGGCGGGCAGCGGCGGCGGCGGCGGGCAGCGGCGGAGCACGGCGGACGGGCTCGGGCAGGCGGCGGAGCGGGTGCGGGCAGCGCGCGGGTGCGGGCAGCGCGCGGGCAGGCGCGCGGGCGCGCGGGCAGGCGCGCAGTCCACGGGCCGTCGTGCACCAGGGGTTGGACACGTGGCTTGTTGGGGTTGGTCGGTGCAATGGACTTGGACCACGGAGCAGGCGGGCGTGGTGCATGGACCGGCGGGACACGTGGCGTCTTGCGGTTGGTGGGCTCATGGAGGCTGGGTCCACGGAGGTGCACCGGGGTGCCTCGGGTTCCGTGCCTGGCAGGGGCGCCAGGCGGCGCGTCCGGCGAGCACGTGGGCGCGGCAGGCGGGCGCTGACCGGGTGCGCGCCACGTGTCGACGTCCGCTGGTGGCCACGCGGCGCAGCGGGAGTGGTGGCTCCCGCTGTTGCCTGTTTTGTGGGCGACGTGGAGGCCCGAGGGGCTTTCGGGCGCGCACAGTGTTGGGCCGGGCCCAACACTGTAGCTGCCCGAAATCCGGAGCGCCCGGAAAATAGGACAGAATGGGTATTTTTGGATTGTTTCTCTCAGTATATAAAAGGCCGAGTTCAGCACTGAAGAACTTCTTCTCTGCGCGGATTTTCACAGTGCCACCTTCACAAGAAATCCTCCTCTCCCTGTGTCAATTCCATCTGCAGATTCCAGGATTTTTCTGCAGCACGCATCCCAAGGTTTCTATTTTTACGGCGCGGCGCGACGCTCGTTCGTTTGTGGTCTTCTTCGTCGCGTTTTGGTGTGAGGACTCCCCCGGCTTACCCCGAGCACCTTTTTCTGTGATTCTTGCGCCGTTGGCTTCACGACAGGTAGGGCTACGTTTCCCATGTTTACTGGTTTTTCCCATTCCGAGCTTTTCATGGGTTTTTCGGATCATCTTGTGACCTCATTTTCTGCGGCGGAGTTTTGGGACAGCGGTGCGGTATTTTGGCGATATCTTCGCGCACAGGCATCGGATTGGGGTGATTCAATATGCGTTTTGCATCTACACATCACGAGGAATATCCCCAAATTTTCTTGGAATTTTCTGAATTTTTCCCCGAAGGTGAATATCCCTGTTTACAGAACCTTGTGGTTCAGTTTTTGAGAGCAGTTTATTTCGGGGTGGTTCCCTTGTCGGATTTGTTTCTCAGTGTAGGAAACTCGGATTTGAGCGTGCAGGGAGTCGTTTCGACGGGTTCGTCGCGAGGATCGTGACAGTATTTTTCTTGGATTTTTCCAGGCACTTCTCGTAGGTAAAAACAGGGAAACATTGGACTGTTGTGTTTGGGACAGATTTTGTGTGAGCATTGTATGTTAATTATGTATGTTCTTTTTGGGAATTTTGTACAGCGATCGCGGCGGCTTATCGGTTTGGGCGACAGCACTATTTTTTACTTGGAATTAGCGATCGAGGTGGGTGGTTGTTGTTTACCTCTATTTTGACATGCTCACTAGGAATATTAGAGTGATCCCTTTATTTGGACATGCATGCTTAAGTGATATAAAATTGTGAGCCTATCATATGGAAAATACTATTGTAGATATCTGATAGTGGTTGGGACTTATACATGTTTGTATGGATGGAATGTTAGCGTTTAACCTTGCATGTGGAATGGAATGTTTATTTTGGACTATATGATTATCCTGTTAGTGGTTGGCACTATTTGAGGATTTTATGACATGCATAGGTGGATAGTGATGCTTTAATTTGGAACATGGATTATAGACATGTGTGGTTGGATAATGTTTTAGCATGATGGTTATATCTATGCGGAGTCATTAATTGTTACACATGTGGAACCACTATTGGACACCTTTTCCTTTATTTCCTTGAGAACACTTGCATGCTGGTTTGGACATCTAGATAGGCCATCTTTTATTGCTACACTTTCATGCTGGAACTTGACTTAGGAGAAACCTTGTTTGTTTCTTTTCTCCTTTCGTTAGTCAGGTGGTATTTGTTGCTCGGGTTTGAGCAGGGGTTTGGGATAGTGTAGCCGGGGCCTGGATTATGGATTATGGGTTTTGGCGGCGACCGCGGATATTGGGCGGTTGACCGGATGTCGGTTATAGGACATCGGTGATAGGGCATGATTATGGACTAGGGGGTTTTGTGGCAACCGCGGATAGTAGGCGGTTGACCAGATGTCGGATGTGGGACATGATTGTGATTGTGGGTTATTCCGGCGACCGCGGATATTGGGCGGTTGACCGGAGGTCGGTTGTTAGACCTGGTCGTGGATTGTGGGGTATTGCGGCAATCGCGGATATTGGGCGATTGACCGGATGGTTACTCTTGCATCTGATTGGGAATCAGTTTTCTTTTAGTGGAGGGTTGTGTTTTATAGTTGTGATCCAATCCTGCTTTTATCACACCGGCGCGGTTATTGCCCGGTGATGCTCTTATCACACCGGCGCGGTTATTGCCCGATGATGCTTTCCTCGTGTGGGTCGCTCCCCTCGAGTTCCCCTCCGGAGGCCGGGGCCAGACAGTTATGGACAGTTTTGTTATAACATCGGCGCGGCTTATTTGCCCGATGATGAGGGCGGCAGCAGGAATTTTGCTATCACATCGGCGCGGCTTATTTGCCCGATGATGAGGGCGGCAGCAGGAATTTTGCTATCACATCGGCGCGGCTTATTTGCCCGATGATGAGGGCGGTACAGATTGGGTTCATCTGGGACGGTTGGTTATTGTTGCATACGTTTATTCCAGTCTAGAACTGTATTTTAGAGGCATTGTAGTGGTAGATTCCCCTTTTGCAGCGGTTTCTTTTCTTACCACTCTTCTTTCCTTTTTGCCTCTGGTAGACCTAGTGGGTGTGTCAGAGTTTGAGGTTTTACCCACTGGGGGAGGCTACTGGTTTACTAGTAGTTCTCACCCCCATTCTTCTTTTCTTTTTTTCTTCTTCCTTGTTTTGCAGTGTCTTCTGTGGGTGCTGCTGGGCTTTCAGCGGCGGGTCAAGGAGAGAGGACGGCTGAGTAGATAGATCTCGAGGCAGGATGAGCGTGTTAGCTGGACTGTTGGTGTACCAAGGTTTCCTCAGACGGTTGTACTTTTACATTTGGGACTGGCTTTTGCCAGCAGGTTGTATTTATTTTGGTGAGCTGGGAGAGACAGATGTATCATTTATACATATGTATTGTATTTTATTTTCAGCTTCAGTCTGAGATGTATTAGTTTTAGTTCAGCTCTGTTTTTATTGCTCTTTTATTATTATCTCTTATATCTGAGCAGGTTTGGCGCTTCGTGTACACGGGAAATACCGTGTGCACGGCGGATCAGTAGACGGGCCCGGGTTCTGGTTTACACCCGGGGCGTGACAGATTAGGTGGTATCAGAGCTTAGGGAGTGGTCATTTGGGACTTAGGAAACCCTTGGCTTTTTGGCGGACCCTAGGATGTTAGTGCGTGAGAGACGCGACATTTTGCGAAAGTCGGTGATTTATTTGGTTGACTCTTCCTGTGAGTGAAGAGGGATCGACATATCCTATTTTTGTGGGACAGTTATGTTGGCTGCAGACAACATAAAGTTACAAACATAGAGGGATGTCTTTGACTTTCGCTAGATTGGGTCGAGTGTTTGGGGTGTGCTGATTTGCGGTTTTGTCGTGGTGAGCGGTGTCTCCCCGACGTTGGGCCCTGACCCGGGTGCACCTTGGTGCGGCAGTTGGGTCTGAGCTGGTTGTTTCGGGCCGGATACCCAGATTGGAGTTTGAGAGCTCCGGACCCGAAGGGTAGGTGTGATGGAGGCAGATCAGCGGAGCAGTGGCACAGTTGTCGGATCAGCGGAGCAGTGGCACAGTTGTTGGATCAGCGCAGTGGCACAGTTGTCGGATCAGCGCAGTGACACAGTTGTCGGATCAGCGCAGTGACACAATTGTCGGATCAGCGCAGTGACACAGTTGTCGGATCGGCGCAGTGGCACAGTTGTCGGAGTAGCGAGTAGCCCCCTCCGTGCCGACGTTTAGTGTTGGGGCACCGAGGCAGGGTGGATAGTGGACAGCGGGTAAGCTGTGGGATTGCTTTGATCGAGTGAGCCAGTTTTGGCGGATGAGTCATTCCGATTCGTGGATTGAGTATGGAGCCCTTGGAGGCAGGGTCTTGTTCAGTGGGGGATAGAGAGTACTTGGAAGCCTTTTTTGTCAAGAGTTAACGCAGTTTCTGAACTGCACGCTCCATGTGTAGAGGGACGGGGCGCATAGGATATGAGTGTCTGAGAGTGGATTGCGCCGGGATACCTTTTAACTCATTGGGTCCCTCCAGTACGGATTAGGGACGCCTCATTGGAGTAGGCGCCGGGTGTGGAGCGTGGTATTGTAGTTCCTTTGTATTGGGATCTACCGCCTGAGGCGAGTTCTGATTGAGGCGCTTGGCGCCGGGTGATGGAGGACAGATCAGTCGGTGGAGGCATTCCCGATTTCTTTTTCCAGGATAGTGGATTTCTGAGACTGTCGGAGCACATATGTTACAGCGGTCGGTGTGGTGGTACTTGTTGGGCTGGCGGGTTCAGTTTTCTTTCGCGGCGGTTGATTATGCCGCAAGGACAGTTTTCTTGGGAAGCCAGGCCCGGAGGTGTGGGTGCGCTTGGGTTGCTTGAGGGTTATCTTCGCCTCTATAGTTTTGACTTCGGGAGCGAGGCGGGTGTTTCGCAGTGGATGAGTAGACTTTTGGCTGGTGTGGTTGAGGGACCTACGGCAGCGCTGGGACTCGGGGATACCCCCTTTGGTTTCGAGTTACCAGCTGTTCTCCTATCGGAGTGGACTTGCATGTCACTAGTTTGGGAGTTGAGGACGCAACTCCAGGATTCGATGTTTTGGAAAGTTTGTCAGACCAAGTGTGTCGCCTTTGGGGGCGCCGGTGCTATTCGAGTTATGGAAGGTTGGTTCACTTCGGCTTTGCGTGGATCCCCGGGAATTAGATGAAGTGACCATCTGGAGCTAGCACCCTTGTCGAGCATGGAGGATTTGATTTACCAGCTGTAAGGGTCCCGGGTCTTCTTGAAGGTGGATTTGTAATCTGGTTTTCTCGACTGCATATGGCTGTGTGTTGATGCCGGAGAGTTGGGGAATTGCTTCTACATCCCGGCGGTTTTGGATTAGAGATCAGAGTCTACGTGATCAGTTGGGGGACTTATATTGGATACCTTAGGAGTACAGAGGTATAGGGATCAAGCTTTTGTGTCGATGGACTTGTGGTTGGATTATCTGAGACCCTGGGAGGAGCGGATGCTTGTACCGATGCAGACTACTTGGTAGCTCGAGCGGTTAGCCCAGCTGTACTTGGATGAGGTGGTGCGGTTTTTCTGGAATGCCCGCCTCTATTTTTTTCTAGTTAGAGACCCGAGGGTTGTATCGCGTCTCTGGAGGAGGCATTAGACAGCCTTGGGAGCTCGAGTGGTGGATGATTGGATATTCACCCCCTCTATTTGGTTGAGATTCCCGATTGAGGAATAACTTTAGTTTCGAGGACGAAACTTTCTTTTAGTGGGGGAGGATGTGATGACCTGGATCTCTGCAGACCTGTGGTAGAGTCATTGGTGACATCTGGGGAGCATGTACTGTGTGTTGGTGGTGTTTGTGCACCAATTGGACACAAGTGGCGGACTTCGGGCTTACTGGATCACGTGGGTGATCAATGGACTCCGTCGGATCGTTAGAAGTGGTTTCGCGCGAAGCGGATATTAAAAATGGACTCAGCGCGAAGTTTGGACCAAGGAATACCTTTCCGGATGCCATCGGCAAATTTTGGAGTTGGAATTTGGCAAAATGGACATCAAATTCGGATTCAGCGCGCGAAAAGGGTCAAAATGGACTACCTACTTGTTATTTTTGCGCATTGGTTACTGTTCACGCCGGAACAGTAACTCCGGCCGCCGGCGGGCAGCGGCGGCGGCGGCGGGCAGCAGCGGAGCACGGCGGACGGGCTCGGGCAGGCGGCGGAGCGGCCGCGGGCAGCGCGCGGGCGAGGGCAGCGCGCGGGCAGGCGCGCGGTCCACGGGCCGTCGTGCACCAGGGGTTGGACACGTGGCTTGTTGGGGTTGGTCGGTGCAATGGACTTGGACCACGGAGCAGGCGGGCGTGGTGCATGGACCGGCGGGACACGTGGCGTCTTGCGGTTGGTGGGCTCATGGAGGCTGGGTCCACGGAGGTGCACCGGGGTGCCTCGGGTTCCGTGCCTGGCAGGGGCACCAGGCGGCGCGTCAGGCGAGCACGTGGGCGCGGCAGGCGGGCGCTGACCGGGTGCGCGCCACGTGTCGACGTCCGCTGGTGGCCACGCGGCGCAGCGGGAGTGGTGGCTCCCGCTGTTGCCAGTTTTGTGGGCGACGTGGAGGCCCGAGGGGCTTTCGGGCGCGCACAGTGTTGGGCCGGGCCCAACACTGTAGCCGCCCGAAATCCGGAGCACCCGGAAAATAGGACAGAATGGGTATTTTTGGATTGTTTCTCCCAGCATATAAAAGGCCGAGTTCAGCACTGAAGAACTTCTTCTCTGCGCGGATTTTCACAGTGCCACCTTCACAAGAAATCCTCCTCTCCCTGTGGCGATTCCATCTGCAGATTCCAGGATTTTTCTACGGCACGCATCCCAAGGTTTCTATTTTTACGGCGCGGTGCGACGCTCGTTCGTTTGTGGTCTTCTTCGTCGCGTTTTGGTACGAGGACTCCCCCGGCTTACCCCGAGCACCTTTTTCTGTGATTCTTGCGCCGTTGGCTTCACGACAGGTAGGGCTACGTTTCACATGTTTACTGGTTTTTCCTATTCCGAGCTTTTCATGGGTTTTTCGGATCATCTTGTGACCTCATTTTCTGGGGCGGAGTTTTGGGACAGCGGTGCGGTATTTTGGCGATATCTTCGCGCACAGGCATCGGATTGGGGTGATTCAAAAGGCGTTTTGCATCTACACATCACGAGGAATATCCCCAAATTTTCTTGGAAATTTCTAAATTTTGCCCCGAAGGTGAATATCCCTGTTTACAGAACCTTGTGGTTCAGTTTTTGAGAGCAGTTTATTTCGGGGTGGTTCCCTTGTCGGATTTGTTTCTCTGTGTAGGAAACTCGGATTTGAGCGTGCATGTAGTCGTTTCGACGGGTTCGTCGCGAGGATTGTGACAGTATTTTTCTTGGATTTTTCCAGGCAATTCTCGCAGGTAAAAACAGGGAAACATTGGACTGTTGTGTTTGGGACAGATTTTGTGTGAGCATTGTATGTTAATTATGTATGTTCTTTTGGGAATTTTGTACAGCAATCGCGGCAGCTTATCGGTTTGGGCGACAGCACTATTTGGACTTGGAATTAGCGATCGAGGTGGGTGGTTGTTGTTTACCTCTATTTTGACATGCTCACTAGGAATATTAGAGTGATCCCTTTATTTGGACATGCATGCTTAAGTGATATAAAATTGTGAGCCTATCATATGGAAAATACTATTGTAGATATCTGATAGTGGTTGGGACTTATACATGTTTGTATGGATGGAATGTTAGCGTTTAACCTTGCATGTGGAATGGAATGTTTATTTTGGACTATATGATTATCCTGTTAGTGGTTGGCACTATTTGAGGATTTTATGACATGCATAGGTGGATAGTGATGCTTTAATTTGGAACATGAATTATAGACATGTGTGGTTGGATAATGTTTTAGCATGATGGTTATATCTATGCGGAGTCATTAATTGTTACACATGTGGAACCACTATTGGACACCTTTTCCTTTATTTCCTTGAGAACACTTGCATGCTGGTTTGGACATCTAGATAGGCCATCTTTTATTGCTACACTTTCATGCTGGAACTTGACTTAGGAGAAACCTTGTTTGTTTCTTTTCTCCTTTCGTTAGTCAGGTGGTATTTGTTGCTCGGGTTTGAGCAGGGGTTTGGGATAGTGTAGCCGGGGCCTGGATTATGGATTATGGGTTTTGGCGGCGACCGCGGATATTGGGCGGTTGACCGGATGTCGGTTATAGGACATCGGTGATAGGGCATGATTATGGACTAGGGGGTTTTGTGGCAACCGCGGATAGTAGGCGGTTGACCAGATGTCGGATGTGGGACAAGATTGTGATTGTGGGTTATTCCGGCGACCGCGGATATTGGGCGGTTGACCGGAGGTCGGTTGTTAGACCTAGTCGTGGAATGTGGGGTATTGCGGCAATCGCGGATATTGGGCGATTGACCGGATGGTTACTCTTGCATCTGATTGGGAATCAGTTTTCTTTTAGTGGAGGGTTGTGTTCCACTGGGGCTTTATAGTTGGTCCT
>CM055065.1:39841433-39875253 GCA_029204045.2 Tillandsia leiboldiana
TAGAACATATAAGATGCTATAAGTACTGAAAGGAAAGCAAACCGATAAACCAGAGCATCCAAAACTCTCCCTCATGAATCCACAATACCCCTGTATGTCAGAACGGAACACCTGCCAAAAGGTGTAAGGACCCCCAACGAAATGAAACACCTGCCAAAAGGTCTATGGACCCCCAGCGAAACGAAACACCTTGCTCTCACCTTGTTACCACCAACCCCTCCACGGCACTTGTGCAGCACCTTAGGTAACCGCGAGGGGTCCCCACTACGTCACCTTGTGGGGTACACGAGTCAAACGTACCACCTCCCCGGAAAAGTACATCATTGCGGTGGCCAAACCGCTGGTGTGCATGTAAGCAACCATGAGCATAATGACCGAAGTCCATGTGTGATATAGAGCACCGCGACACCAGTCGCTACAGGTAGTAATTAGAGGGATACTCATACGAAAAGGGGTTAGTTGAAAACCATCATCACATCTACTTTACTCTTACATAGAACATGATGAGACCTTACTTGAAAAAGGACACACGAAAAGGGTACCCACCTTCCGACTTTCAAAAGCCGCCACAATCACTCACAATAATAAAGAAATATGCAGCAAAGGGGTTCTAAGAGTGCACCCACCTTAGAATGCGTCAACCGAAACACCTGAAATCGTCCCGCACCTTCGTACGATTCCCGGACCTAAAAAGAGTCCCCCAAAAAGAAACAAGGTAAGACTAGACTTGCCCATGAAGAACTGAGGTTCCAAACACGTAAAAGTAAGGCGGAAATGGAGTGGCGGCGGTGGCCCCGTGCGATACCAACCCGCGCGACGCCACAAACGACGTGGCCCCACGCGATACCAGCCCGCGCGGCGCCACAAACTACGCGGCCCCGTGCGGCACCAACCCGCACGGGCGCCACCTGCGGTGCGGCCCCGCGCGGCACCAGCCCTTGCGGCAGTGCGGCCCCGCACGGCACCAACCCGAGCGGGCGCTGCCCGCAGTGTGGCCCTACGTGGCACCAGCCCACGCGGCGCGCAGTGTGGGAGGCATCTCACGGCGGCGGCGGCGCGTCCGTACACCACGGCGGCGGCGCTCTAAGGCATCGCGGCGGCGGCGCATCCGTACACCGCGACAGCGGTGTAATACCCGCCTTCTTAATTGGTAATTTTATTTTTTTTTTATTTCATTTTATTAATTTAGTGGTCCGCCGGAGGTTAAAGGTTTGAGAATTTTCGGGCTGACCGTCGGGGTTTGCGGGTATTTTTAGGTGATAGAGCTCGCAAAACGGTGAACGATGGCGCGATCGGATTCGAATTCCGACTCCGGGTTCTCCCAGAAATAATTTTTGAAGTTCGCGATCAGTTCGGACGTGCCAGAATCCGTGCTGGCGATCAGCATGTTTTTCGAGGTAACCTGGACCCCTTTTTTGAATCCCGATGGACTAGGCTTGTGATCTGGGGACTTAGGGTTTTTTTGCATTCTCCTTTCGTTGCATTAGGGCAGATCGGGTGCGATCGAAAAGAAATAAGAGGAAAAAATCCTCAAATCCATACTTTCTTTCTTTTCAAACGGCGGCGTAGGGATCCAGGCGGAGGAACAGGGAGAGGGAAGGAGAGTTATTCCGTTGCGGCAGGATCGTTCAGGCGAGGAACGGGCGATCCTCTCCTTCCTTCTTCTACGTTGTCCGAAGGTGAGTTTTTCGTTTTGGTTGAGTTCTTAACCTTTTGGGTTCTGATCGTCGCTCGGGGTGAGACCGCCGCGCCGCCGCCGTCACCACGGAACCACCGGCAGGAGCGGGCGGGCGCCGCGCGGGCTGCCTGCAGGCAGGCGCCGCGCGACCAGGCGCCGCGCGGGCTGCCCGCAGGCAGGCGCCGCGCAGCCAAGCACCGCGCGGGCTGCCTGCAGGCAGACGCCGCGCGGGCGGGCGCCACGCGGGTGGGCGCCACGCGGGCGGCGCGCGGGCTGCCTGCAGGCAGGCACCACGCGGGTGGGCGCCGTGCGGGCTGCCTGCTGGAAGGCGCCGCGCGGGGCTGCCCGCAGGCAGGCGCCGCGCGGCCAGGCGCCGCGCGGGCCACCCGTAGGTAGGCGCCGCTCGGCCAGGCGCCGCGCGGGGTTGCCTGCAGGCAGGCGCCGCCCGGGACTGCCTGCAGGCAGGTGCCGCGCGGGCTGGTGCCGCGCGGGGCCGTCCGCAGGCAGCGCGCCTCGCGGACAGGTGCCGCGCGGAGCCGCCCGCAGACAGGCCGCGCCACGCGGGCTGGGGCCGCGCGGGGCCGTCCGCAGGCGGCGCGCCCCCGCACGGGTTGGTGCCGTGCGGGGAACTTCGTCGCGCGGGTTCAACCTAGCCGTCGTCGGGGTTCTGGGACCATGTCAGCTTTCCGGGTTTTGAGTCAGTGATGGGTGCTTTGGGTCTTTTAGCCTTAGTGTTACTGATTTGTTTCTTCGGGGGGACGTTGTAGGTTCGACAGGCCCACAGTCGCGGACGAGCTGAGTGCCGATCGTCACACGCAAGGTGGGTACTTTTCTATGGTTGTTTGGGAAAAGGTGTAAGTTATAGAAATTGCATGTTTGGGCAAAGGTGGAAAATAAAATGATTACCTGTTTACATTGCTAACCCTGTTTAAGTTATTTATCTATATACTTGGTTACGAGGCTCGAGATTGCTACACGCACACCAGCGATTTGGCCACCGCGAGGGTGTGCTTTTCCGGAAAAGTGGTACGTTGACCCGTGTACCCCACGTGTTGGTGACGTAACGGGGGCCCTCGTAGGTGGGGGGTGTGAGCGGTGGTGCCGGGGCAGGTGCCCGGCGGGGTGCCGAGGCAGGTGCTCGGTGTGGTTTGCCGAGGTAGGTGCTCGGTGTGGTTGCCGGGGCGGGTGCTTGGTTTGGATTGTACAGGGTTTTTACTGTTGATTGCACGATGAGGAGGGCGGTTGCTCTGGTTTTACTGCGGTTTGCCATATTTATAGCCCTTATTGCTTTCGTACTTTATTTTCCGGGTCACTGACTTCCCACTCTGTGACAGGTTCTTCCAGGGGTGAGTGCTAGGGCGACAGCGAGGCCGCACGAGAGACCTTTTGGCCCTTCGAGGCCACAGACACTGGTTATCTCTCCTCATGTTCATTTTGTTACCTGTCGTAGCTGTGTGTTATGTTATTTTGGGAGTGGTTGTGGATGTTGGAATGATTACAGTACTCTATGGACGAATGTTAGTTTACTAATTAATAGTTGGCCGTTTGCGAACTAAAAAGAAAATAAAAGAAAACATTGCGAAAATGATTTGAAAAATGTCGGTGTCGAGTGGGCACCGTTTTCAAAACCCTGTGGATTTATGGATTTCGAAGTAGTTTTGCAAAAACATAGGTGTCGAGTGGGCACCGTTTTCAAAACCCTGTGGATTTATGGATTTCGAAATGGCTTTGTAAAATCTGGGTGTCGTGTGGGCACCATTTTCAAAACCCTGCGGTTTTACCTTTAAAAGAAATAATCAGCCTCTTTATTACTTATGAAAAGTGGTTTTATGTACTTGACTGTGAAACTGGTGTGGTTAAAGGTATGACTGTTTGGACATTGTAGTCAGGACGCCGTGCATATACAAAGGACACTCTACCCGTTTGCAGAATGAATTTGTATATGCGGCGGGTCTGGGCACGCACCGGGGGAGATCGGTTTCAAAAAAAAAAAAAAGTATGTAAATTTGGGAGCATCGGTGACTATCCTTCCGCGCGTTTAAACCCCCGGGGTGTGATAGGCGGCGCTCTAGGGCATCGCGGCTGCGGTGCTCGAGGGCATCACGGCGGCGGCGCTCTAGGGCATCGCAGCGGCGGTGCGACGAACGGCACAAGCGACCCGGACCAAAAAGCTGCGCAACCCAAGACCAAAAACAACAAAAACACATGAATAAACGACACTTACCTTGATTTAACGGAGAAGACGATCCATTATCGTTCCTCGCGATGGTGAGGATCCGGATCTGCTCCCCGTTGACGGTAACGTCTCGTTCCCGGCTTTCGGCGCGTCGATCGAAAGGATTGGAGATCCGCTTTCTCTTTTTTTTTCTCTTCGAACTAGGGTTTTCGTTTTCTTGAAAAGTCTTAATTAAATAAAATCTATTTCTCTCGTACGTACAAAATAAAAACCCTTATTCGGTATATAATAGAAAGATTCCTATCTCCTCGAAAAGCATGCCGATCACATGGCACGGGCTCCAGTGCATCCTACGAATACCGAAACCCTCAAAATCCCATTCCGGGAGATCCGCAAATCGGATTTCAGATCCGATCGCTTTGTCGTTCCCCATTTTTCGAGCTCTAACACAAAAAAGTACCCGCACGCACCGATGCTGTACCCAAGAAATCCCGCTAATTAATCCCTTCAACAACTAATTTATTCAAAAGGGATCAAAAGAAACACAAAATAGTTCGTGATATTACATTGCCATGTCGGTCCGGGGACCTCAGGCAAAAGAAAACCACCCCGCTCTCACCTTTGGTGCATTAAAACCCCCCACTGCACAAGTGCAGCACCGCAAATAACCGCAAGGGGCCCCAACTAACTTCTCCTCGTGGGGTTCACGGGTTCTCAGACCACCTTTCCGGAAAAGTACACCGACACGGTGGCCAAACCGCTGGTGTGCGTGCAAATGCCATGAGCATAGTAACCATAATAAAATGAGTGTCATAAACAGCTGCGACACTCATTGCTCCAAAAAGTATAAACATCGATACACATGCATAATATGGGGTTAGTCATCAACTCATAACATTATTCGGATCCAAATCTATGTGTCGCGACGAAAGTTGCCCAAGTGATGTATCATAATATGTCATAAAGGAAACCAATAAAGTGTAAGGTCAGATATTACCAGTTCACCAGAGTTCCCGACTGCAAGTCGGGGGATCAATCTCTATCCGTAAGTCATCCTGAGTACGTGGCTCCTCTACGAGCTCCTGTAAATCCCCCCACCCCCCCCCCCCCCCCAGCCCCCCCCCCCCCCGGGACCTACCCAAGGTCCACCAATAGCACCAAATTTTACCTTACTGAACCCACCTTCCAACTTCCAAAAAGCCGTCACGATCACTCACAATATCCCTTAATATGATGCAACATAACAATAATGAATTATGCAACAATGGGGTTCTAAGAGTGCACCCACCTAAAACGGAGATAACCGTCAATGAATAAGCTAAATAAAACCGTCACGCAAAGCTGTTGACGAAAACACCACGTAAAACAGTCAAACAAAAAACCGTCAAGCCCCAAAAATCAACAAGCCAAGCAATTGATGGCAGCGGCTTGGCCCGTGCGGTCATAGCACCGGCGCGGCAGCCCCGCGCGGGCACGCGCAAGCAGCATGCAGCGCGGCAGCCCCGCGCGGGCACGCGCAAGCAGCGTGCAGCGCGGCAGCCCCACGCGGGCACGGCGGCGACGCGGCAGCCCCGCGCGGGCCCAGCGCAAGCAGCGCGCAGTGCGGCAGCCCCGCGCGGGCCCAGCCCAGCGCGGGCATGCGCAAGCAGCATGCAACGCGGCAGCCCCGCGCGAGCATGGCGGCGGCGCTGCAGCCCCGCGCGGGCACGCGCAAGCAGCGGCGGCTAGGGCATCTAGCGGCGGTGGCCTGGCTGGGCACGACGCGCGTGTGCGGCAGCAGCACGCGCCGGCAGCCTGACAGGGCGCGGCCCCTATGCGGCGTGCCCTAACAGCGCAAGAGTGGCGCGCGGGCGGCAACGCTCCTGGCTGCGTGCGGCGGCAGCGCCAGGCTGCGCGCGGGCGGAAGCTCCTGGCTGAGCGCGGCGGCAGCGCCTCGGCGGCCCACGGCCTGCGGTCGCAGAGCGCGGCGGCAGCGAGCCTGGCTGCACGCGGCGCAGCGCCTTGGCGGTGCGCGGCCTGTGGTGGCAGCGCACGGCGGCAGTGAGCCTGGCTGCGCGTGGCGCAACGCCTCGGCGGTGCGCGTCCTGCGGTGGCAGCGCACAACGGCGGCGGCTCGGCTTGGGCATCGAGCGGCGTCGGCGGTTGCGGGTCGGATAGGGCATCGAGCGGCGGCGGAGCCACCGTCGATTAACCTTAAGCAATCTGCTGAAAACCCCAAAAACTCAATCAAAAACCTCCTCGAACAAAACCCAAGAACGAAGCCAACCGAAAACATCAACAAACGTCAATCATGAATGAAATCATCCGAAAACATCGACAAATGTCAATCAAGAACGAAACCCAAAACACAGACTAATTTACCGATAACTGAAAGACGAGATCCACAAAACGAAGAGTAAAAACTAACCAACCCTATTCTGATGGAGAAGACAACGCGATCCCGATCTCCGCAGACGGTGGTGTTTCTTGATCCGCTCCTCGGTATTGGCGACGTTTCCGGTCTCGGTCTTCGGCATGCACGGCGAGGGAGCATTAAGAAGAGGCGATCTTTTTTTTCCAAAATTAGGGTTATACAGTAAAAAAGATATTAATATCTTTTATTAATATTTATTATTTATTTATTTACATTGTACGTACGAAAATCCCGAAAATCCGATATTTACAAAAAGGGATTTTTACCACTGCCTTCCTCAATAAGCGTGTCGATCCTCCGAAACGTCTCGTAACCGCTAGCACGGATCCAGATGCACCGACAACACCTAACGGGTTCCAAAAACTTCCGAACTTACATTTTCGGACCCGCTAACAATGAAACCCTCATTCCGGAAGATCCGTAAGTCGGATTTCAGATCCGATCGCATCGTCGCTCTCCGTTTAACGAGCTTTACCGCAATACGGCAACCGCAACCCAAAAACCAAGCGAACCAAAACTAAGAAAAACCCACCAAAAACAAGCTTAATTCCAAAAGACGTCATTTAGGAAATAATAAAAAGTCAGCGTCATTACAGGGCGTCTGGAGGTATTATCTCTTGCTGGAGTTCGAGCTTCTTCTCTTGTTGTAGGGTTCTTGTCTAAAATTTTTCTCTCACTATTTAGTTGAAACACACCTCTAGTGGCTCGGTTTTCTTTGTTACGAATGTCTACGAGCCGCCCACGTGAGATGGTAAGGAGGAATTTTGCAGCTAGCTAGCTGCTCTTAAAGGGGTGTGCAATGGGCTGTGGGTAATCTGCATGGATTTCAACCTGACGAAAAATCAGCAGGAGAGAAGGGGTAGACCCTAGAGCAGCCGGCTTATAGCTGTCACGCCCTAGGGTCGAAATTGCGACCCGAGCTCGCCAACACATCCGCCACCCATACGGGAAGTCCCGCATAGGCGAAGCGTCTAACCTGCAAAGTCAGATCTATAGCTAAACAAGTATCAGAGCAGTAAAGACAAGTAGCTAAAGATAAACTAAACATCTGTCAAATATACAAATCCAACTCCCAAAATAAAATACAATAAAAAGTCTCAGACTGTCCAGTACAAATACATCAGTCTACAGTGGTACCACTATGTCTCTCCAAAATGCAGGGAATGGAACTATTCGGCCACGCCCTTACCTCGATTAGCAGCATCCGAACGAGCTGAAGCTGAAACAGGTACCTCTGAAATAAAAACACCGTAGTGGGTGTGAGAACTACATCGAATAGTAGTTCTCAGTGGGTACCGTTTCCAAGACCAACGGTCTGCCCATTAAATCTACTAGAGGCATAAGATAACAATATGGTAAAGGTGGAAATAAAAGCTAGAAAAATAACTCTGCAGTTATCATGCCTCTATCTATCATGCTCAAGGGATGATAAAGATGATAACAATGTATCTACTCGATATACTCAGTCAACCCAATCATCATGACTGCCACATAGGGTCCAGTCAAACCTACGCCCATCTACTACCACACATCCACAAGAGGACGGGATTTACGTAGGGCGTCCCATGCGGACGGCATCGACAAGTCACGATAGCAAAGTAACAGGCCCAGCTCCGGAGCGTCACTCGAGGGGAGCGACCCCACCGAGGAAAGTATTCGTGCATCTCTGTCGAGCTCAATATGGCTCCTGCAGGCTATAGTCCAAATCTACGATTAATCACATTGGCAACAACATCGATCCATCACTAACAACATCAGCCGGAAACTCCATGGCTCGGGATCACCGTCTACCCATAGCTCCCTAACTCTAGTACTGAACTGACCTCAGCTACCAGACTCCACTCAGCCCCCAGGCACGAGCGCAACATGCACCCTACACTATCCCGACCACTCGGCCCACTCCCCAGTCGAGGAGAAACACTACGTCCAGGAAAGCAATAATAAAGTTTGTAGGGATGTCTAAATACAACAACTAGCCCAAGTGAGGGTTTTCTACTAGTCTGGTTAAAATCATGCAACATATGACGGGATGCCAGTCAAAGTTCCACAATTCTATCAAAATTATGATACAACAATAATAGCACATATACTAGCATGCTGAGTCCTATCATACTAGAATTAATAGAAAGTCCGTAGTTTTGGAGAAAAATAGACCCACCTGGATGCGCGCATCGGTCCAGAGTCCAAAAGAGCAAAAACTGGACGGGCGCGATCCTCAAGTTCCCACGGTTCCAACGAACTAGAAATCACCATAAAACACCTCCCAGTCACTGAGATACAAGTCAAATATCGTGGTAAGCCCAAATCACCCAAAACAGTAACATCGTCGCAAGTCTGTCCACAAAATAGTAAAATACCACCTGTGAGATGCCCTCCAAAAATTTCAAGAAAAATATAGCTGCTATCCTCACGAAGTGTAGATAGAAGTCGAGTCCTTAAACACAAATTTCGCTAGCCGTAGGTTGAGAAAAAGCAAGATCACTCCTCCACTGTCCAGAAAATACCACAGAAAAAGAGGGGTCCAAAGACGCGCTGTAAAACCTTGCAAGAAGCCAAAACGGAGAGAGGCGCTAAATACCAAAGTCGGAGGCCTACCTCTCGAGGAAATGTCGCCGCAAAAATCGGCGAAAAACTCTAAGAACTCAGCACGGGCGTGTCCGCGGACGAAGCATCAACGAAAAAGATCGGTGTCAAAGAAGCGTCGAAGCTCGCGAAGTCGGGGAGAAAAAATATGAAACGGCGTCTAAAAATCCTCCGAGATGTCAAAACGCGAAGAACACTCGATGAAGAAACTCTCTGTCGAAAATGGTTCCAAAATCGGATCTGAAAACCCCTCAAAAGAAGCCCAAGAGGGGCTATTTATAGCTGAAATCCCAAAAATCCACATTTCGGATCCGGGCTGGGAATCCAGGCGCCCGAAACGCACAGTGCGCACCCAGATCCACATGGCGTCCATCCGCAGCACCAGCACGCAGCACCCGAATCCTCTAGATCGTGCCACGTGTCCTGCGCCCGCGCTTTACGCGCCCCGCGCACGCGCGGCAGCTGGCGCCCGCCAATCGCAGCACGCCACGTGGCAGCGGGGAGCACGCGGGGTGCACGCGCCGCGCGACGCGTGTGGGTTATGTTAATAATGGATCTGAATAACGGAAAAACCACCTAGAGAGGGGTGAATAGGTGTAAATAATAAACTCACCAAATCGTTGCGTAAAAAATAACCCAATGCAGAAAATAAATAAAGTACGCAAAATTTTACGTGGACAACTCCGTCACAGGAGTAAAAAACCATGGGACCGATAACACGGCGAAATCCACTGAGATTAAACACGTACAAGGTGATACCGTAACACTACGACTCAACCTTTTCCATACTCTCCGAGTAGATCTTCTTCGCTCACTCCACAACGCGCCTCGAATCCACGATTTGCGTCCAACGCCGAATCCACAACGTCCAACCGAATCCGCGGTTTGCGTCCAACGCCGAATCCATGACATCCAACCGAATCCACGGTCTTCACCAATGTAGTACGTATCGATCACACGAACGTACCTTGCTTCGAATCCACGAAAACGGTAGCATCTTGAATCCACAAGGCCATGCGAATCCACGCGCCGATTTTGAGAAATCATTATTTGTTTATTGGTGATGATAATCGAATACTTAGATCATATAGATAGATAAGGAAAACACCATCTAAGTATTCATCGATTTGATTCTTCAAAAGAAAAGATTAAAAAACCTTGAATCAAATCTGTAGTGGTCCAGGTCCCCATGCAGTTTTTCCCGTGAATCCACAGTGTGAAACACCTATTGTTGGTGTGACTAGCCCATAGTGCATCAAGGGATGCCACAGATGGACCCAGTGAGGTATCTAGTACTGGATTGACCTTCGGCTGCTTTTACCGTGTTTTAGAAAGGGTTTTGGTCCAAACAGAGGTTGGATTTGGATTCAGCACGGAAAAATGCTTGAAAACGGCTATTTGCTTGTTTATTTCTGAGTCCGGATGCCCAAAAAGGGACTCCCGGAAGTTTTCAGTGGATTCGGGTGTAGAATACCGGGATTTCATATAGCGCACCGATCTCGCAAGTTGGCGTGGTGCGGAGAAATTGCCTCGAGCATGTTCCATATGTGTCTTCAGATGAGTTCGGGTAGATTCGGATCAACGCGGAAGCCCCAGCTTGAATCGGAATTTTCCGGGCAGTGTGCGCCGAAAGAGGACCTGCTTTGTTAGAGCCTCGACTCCACAGTGGTGTACAGAAAAATTGAGAAATACTTGGAACAGGTGTACCTTATGATTACAGCGGAGTTCGAGAGGTTCGGAGGACCCGAGGGCAAAAAGTGAGTTGGAATTGGCGATTTTGGAGCCGGTTTTTGGATTGAGCACACCGACTCCACAGTTGAGCTTTTTGAGTTCAAAAAGCTTTGGACATGTGTATTTTCATATTACAGCGGAGTTCGGGAGGTTCCAGACTGGTGCGGAGGCCCCGAGGGTAAAAAAGTGAGTTGTTGTGGGCTTTTATGGATTATTTAATTAATTTAATTAATTAGTGGCAATATTGGATTTTGGTCTTGGAAGAAATGAAAGAAAGAAAAGAGAAGGGAATTAAGAATTGAGAGTGGGATTAGATATTTTTTTAGGATAAGGATTATTTAATCGTGCTACAGCTGCCAACCACTAATGAAGCCCCTTAATTAAGCTCGCCACGTCGCCAGCTTCTTCCTCTCAAGAGAAACAGAGGAATATGAAGAAAACAGAGGAAAGGAAGATGAGAAAGAAGAAGAAGGGAGAGAAAGGAAAGGAGGAAGTGAGAGTGATTTTTCTTGGTGGACCTTCTCCCTGAAGCCGCGTGGAGCGAACGGAACACGCGCGTCGACCCTCCAACAAGGTACATGCTATTTTTTTTAGAGAGAGAAGAAGATTGAGAGAGAAAGCTTGGTTGAGTTTGATTGGGTTTTTGAATGTTTTTTTTTTGGGTTTGGTGTTGGAGCTGGTTGGGCTGTTGGTCCTTGAGCTCGGGTGGCCGCAGGGCGCCAAACGGGCGCGCGAAGGCAGGCGTGCAGCTGGGCGCTGCGCGCTGGGCGACACGCAGCGGGGCACCGCGCAGCGGAGCGCAGCGCAGCGAGCGCTGCGCAGCTGGGCGCCGCGCGGCTAGCGCCAGGGCGCTGCGCGCGGGCGCCAGGGGCGCCGCGCGCAGCTGCGCAGGCGCTGTGCGGGCAGGCCCAGGGGCCGCGCGGGCCTGTCCAGGCGCCGCGCAGCAGGTTTGTCGTCGCGCGGCAGGCTTGGCCGCCGCTCGGCGGGCGCGCCAGCGGCCCGGGCAGCAGCCGCGCAGCTTGTTGATAGGTTGGCTGCGGTGTGTGTCTCGCGTCGGCGCGCGGAGTTTTCGCGTTTGGGTCTGGTTTTCGCCGGCAATCGCGCGTGCGGGCCGAATTTGCACTGATTTTGTGTTGTCTCCCTTTTCTTGCTTATTGTGGTGAAGTTTTGGTACGGCTTGGCCAGATGGGACGCTTCCACCACGCGGAGCCGAGGGAGCTTGGTGGCTCGGTTCGATGCTGCTTGTGGGCTGTTAGTGAGCAGGGAGTTTTGTGAATTGTTGGTGTGCTGATGGACTTGGAAGTATTTTGGAAGTGTACTGTGAGTTACCCTTTGATGCTAGACTTGGATTTATGTTTTGTGTTTGTGAACATGTATTTAATTTGTGGTGGACTTGATGCGGGCAGATGTTTAATGTTGGTGCTTTGATGGATTTGAGGTGTACTTGAGCCCTTGTTGGTGCTGGTGCTGTAGGATGCTGTGTGTGTGCAAATGGAGCTTTTAAGTATTTGTGTGTTTTATTGTGTGAGTGTGCCATGGACACATTGTGAGTGTAGAGGGTATAAATGGATTTGTTTATAATTGGTTTATGAGAGCTTGTATTTTTTGTTGGGGCTGTAAGATGTTTGTGTGTGTGCATTTGGAGCTTCTAGAGGGTTGTTTGGATTTTTTTGGTAAATTATGTTTTGTGAGTTGTTGGAATGCTGATGGATTTGAGAGTACTATAGAAGTGTTGTGTATATATGAGCATTGTTACTAGTGAGCAATTGGAGTTTTTATTTCTTAGTGTTCTGTGAGTGGCTCTTTGGAAGCAGATTGTGCTGGGGAAGTGTTAGTGTGTGGTGGGTGTTGAAGCTACCTGTAGAGTGTGGGTGTTTTAAGTAAATGGTGTATATGTGAACATGAATTTTTTTATGTGAGCTGTTGGTGTGATGGACTTTAAGTGAACTGAGGGCATTTGTTAGTGCAGTTTTTGGTGTGCGGTTTGACCAGTTTGGGTTGCTTCCGCCGCGGAGCCGAGGATTTTGCTTATTGCACGCGTGTTGTCTGTTGGCTGTGGAGTGAGCCGTAGTGTGTGCAGATTTTTTGTAGAGGACTAAAGAATTTTGTTTGAGCTTCCGAGGTTTTTCCGGGTACGCGGCAGTGTGCGCGCGTGCGGCGCGCTTTTCAAAGTTTCTTCAGTTCGAGGTTTCGGCGCTTCCCCGACTTCAGCGTTTGCCTGCGGAAAGCGTTCCATGTGGGTTGAATTTTTTTTCTCCAAGTCTGCGGACTTCTCTCTAATTCTATTATGATAGGATTCAGCATGCTAGAAATAGTGTATTATTGGAACCTTGACTAGCACCCCTGTCATATGTTGCATGTGTTTAACCAGACCTATAGAGAACCTTAATCTGGGTTAGGTTCTTTTATGCTTTAGTCATCCCACATATTGCATTTCTTTCTGGACATAGAGTTCCTCGCCCGGGTAGTCGGCCGAGTGGTCAGGACATTGTGGGACGTATGTTGCGCTCGGGCCTGGGGGCTGAGTGGGGTCTGGTAGCTGTGTTAGGCCAGTGTTAGTGTTTTGGGAACCGTTTTGGGTAAACGGTGATCCTAGATTCTTTGGGTATTTCTCTGTTTGGTTGTCACCACCAAGTTGTGATCGTGGTAAGCATGTGTTATCAGGACCTTGTACCCAGAATGTTTTTGGACACTCATGATTTTAGTAAACCAGTGTTTTTCCTTCCGGATTTCTAGGGGTCGCCGAAGCCTATTCTTGTTTGATTGGGCTGGGGCATTAACCCTTTGGAGTCCGGAAAATAAACTTGTTTTTAACTGATTTTCTCAAGAACTAAAATCTATAAAAGTTGGTTTTCTCAACTCAAGATGGTATTTTATAATACAGGTCATCTTTTCTCCTAAATTCTTCCTCACTCGACAGGGGTGAGTTATCTGGGTTCAAAGGGCTGATTTCTTTCTGGGGTCGAAAGCAACGGGAGGCTACGCCTATAGCCTGCTCTTGTTTGATTGGGGTCGTAGGTATTAGTCTCCCGGGGTTTTCGGACCCTCCGCTATTTTGGCTGTAGAGCACCTCCAGCCCGTGAGTTTAGCATATTGTGTTGATTTCCCACTTTAACCGAGGGGGGCCGAATCCCTAAACGGTAAGGGATCGAGAACTTCGATAGGCTAAGCCTAGAGTCTGTTCTTGTTTGATTGGGGTTCTAGGCACCGGCCTAACGAGATTCTCGGACCCTTGCTGCGTCATACGATTCTTCTCGTCTATGAGTGGGGTGTCATTTGGGAGCCGTTTGGGCGGACGGCGGTCCCAGTGGTTGTATACTTTCTGTTAGTAGGTTAGCTTTCTGAGGTTGAGTCGTGGAGTCCTTCTCCGACTGAGTTATACTAGTTGAGCATTGAGTTCCGATCTGTTTGATCGTGGATTATAGCCTGCTGAGACTGAGGTTTTATGCCAGAGGTGAGATACTTGAGTTCGCGGGGTCGCTCCCCTCGAGCTACGCTCCGGATACGATGATGATACCGAGCCTGACGAGGCTGCGATGTGGTTACTGAGATGGTCCTTGAGGGACACCCTACGTAAGACCAAGCCCTATTTGGGCATGAGTGGCAGTAGATGAGCGCAGGCTTGACTGGCCCAAAGAGGGACAGGCATTGGGATTGGATGACATGTGTGAGTGAGTTTCATAGCATGTTCATAGATGAGTTTTCCTTTGAGCATGGTACTTGAGACATATTAGCAATAGCGAGTGGAGGCATACCATCATCTGTGTTTTTCCCTCTTGGGCATAGTAGATAGAGGCATGATAGCTGTAGATACTTTTCCAGCTTAGTTTTTATTATCACAGTCTTTTTCTGTTATCTTATGCCTCTAGTAGACTTAGCGGGCAGACCGTGGGTCTTGGAGACGGTACCCACTGAGAACTACTGTAGGATGTAGTTCTCACACCCTCTGTCGGTGACAGGTTGCTGAGGCTTTTCCTTTCGTTCTTGCCCGAGCTGGCGCGACGGACCGAGGACAGGGAGTCGCGAGATAGTTCCCTACCTGCATAGTTCCTTTAGAGTGAGGTAGATGTACCATCTCGGACTGTGGGATTCACTGTTTATTGTTAGATTTCCAGTTTTAGTTATCTCCCTTTTGGGTTTCATAGATGATGTATAGGTGGATTTTTATTTGTATCTAACCTTGTATTATTCAGGAATTTTGGGAGATGGACTTTGTATTTATTTTCAGCTTATTAGTAATTTGATTTTATATTACAACTTTATTTTCCACTCTGATATCTATGTAGCTGTAGTTCTATCTTTTGCAGGTTAGACGCTTCGTCGGTGCGGGGCTTCCCGTGTCGACGGCGGATCTGTTGGCGAGCCCGGGTCGAAGTTTCGACCCCAGGGCATGACATCGGGTGCATGGGGGGACCGTAGACCGCTGAAATGCCACATGGCGGCCTATCATTGGCCGGCTTGCAGCACTCGGTCCACAGAGCGGCGCGGCTCGGTGCATGGACCCGGCGCGGGACACGTGGCGGTGCCGGATTGGCCGGCTCTTGATGCGCGGTCTACAGAGAGGGGCGTGGCGGTGCCGGATTGGCCGGCTCTTGATGCGCGGTCTACAGAGAGGGGCGCGGCGGTGCATGGACCAGGGCGGGGGACACATGTCAGTCCCCGGTTGGTCGACGCACGTGGCGCGGTCCACGGAATCGAAGGCGAGTGCGTGGACCGGGCGCAGGGGACAGATGGCGGCTTCTGGTTGGCGGGCTTACCCGCTGCGGTGCACGGAGGCGCGGGGGACCACCTAGGGGCGCGTGCATGGCAGGGCGGTCGGCACCTGCCCAAACTTGCAGCCCGTGACGCGGGGGCACGTGGCGCCCCGCTATTAGCGGGCGCCACCTACCCCCGTTGACCGCCGCGGACGCGTGGCAGCGCCCGGCTGGGCTTGCACAGCTGTCCCGTGTTCGGAACACGTGTCAAGCCCAGGACGATCCGGGCGCTCACTGCGGGGAGAATATTCCTACAGATTCGGGCGCCCGAATCCGGTCCGAGCGCCAAAATCCGGGGACCCATCTGGGATTTCTTGAATTGTTTTCTTTGGCCTATAAATAGGCCCGAGCCACTTCATTTCTCCCTTTTTCTCCTCTTCTAGCCGGTTTCTCTCAAGGGTGTCTTCAAAAAACTTCGTCCCCCACCTGTGCTGCATCACTTGGAGAGTTTTTGGGATTTTAGGAGGCAGGTACTTCAAGGTTTTCATTTCTTTGGCGCATCGCGACGTTCCTTCACCAGGGAGCTTCTACGTTGCGTTTCGGTGTGCGGACTCCCCCGGCGTACTCCAACCATCTTTTTGGACAATTCTTGCCCCGTTAGCTTCACGACAGGTAGGGCTATGATTTTCATATATTTAGCTCCCCTTTATTTCGAGTTTTTCTTGGAGTTTCTGAGCCTTCTTGTGACCTCTTTTCTACGGCGGAGTTTTTGGACAGCACCGGAGTGTTTCGAGGATTTCTCCGCGCTCGAGCATTGCATTAAGGCGTGCCAATACTCGTTTCGCATCTACGCATCGCAAGGAACATCATCGTATTTTTCTTGGAATTTTCTGAGGTTTATCCGAAGGCATAAATTCCATCTTTTCTGGGCGGAGTGCTACAGTTTTTGTGTTTGTGGAGTTTCGCGCTCACCGTGTTACGTATTTTGTAACTTGGCCTACAGGACTCGGTTTGGGATGTGAAGGTACCCGTTTCGAACGTCTCGACACGACGGTCACAGCAGTATTTTTGTCAGAATTTTTGGAGTTCATCCTATAGGTAAAAACCGAGCATCTTCAGGACTGTTATTTTTGGACAGCGGTTAAATGTCGAATTGTATGTTTAATTGGGCACCGTTTGGACACTTTTGCAGTTATCGCGGCGAGCGACCTCCTTCTTGGGCGAGAGTGTATTTTGGAGTTGGATTTAGCGTTTGAGGTGGGTGTTGTTGTGAACCTCTTATTTTTGACTACCCACTAGGCATATTGGAGTAATCCCTATGTTAATGTGTTGATTGTACCCTATTGGATGAATGTTGCATGCTTGTATGAGATTAAGGTCATTATGTTGTACTTCCCTTCATGTGGGTTTGGTTATTAAAGGTGGTGATATCATGATAGAGGGAAGGCTAATTATACCTTGTGAGTATTTATGTATGTGGTATAGGCAGGCATAGGTTATTTTAGTACTTAATGTTCTTATGCAATTATTAATATCTTGGAATAGCATGCCCTAATAAATGTAGAACATCGATGCCTATATTCCTTTTGTATCATCTTGGGACATTTGCATGCTTGTATGGACATCTAGATAGGTCACCTTTTTCTTCTTTTCTCCTTAATCGTTAGTTAGGTAATTCGTGTTGCTCAGGTTCGAGCAGGGGTTTGGGATAGTGTAGTCGAGACTTCGAGTCTGGGACAGGTTGGATTTGATTGGGACGGCAGGGTGTTCGGCGACCGCGGATATTGGGCGATTGGCGGAGTGTCGGTTGTACTTGATTGGGGATGGCAGGATAGTGCGGCAACCGCAGATATTGGGCGGTTGACCGGAGGTCAGTTATGGGTTTATGGATTGTAGGGCATTACGGCAACCACGGATACTGGGCGGTTGACCGGATATGTACTATTGCATCAAATTGGGCATCAGATTTCTTTAGTGGTGGGTTTTCCTACTTTGATCAGAGTCGTGATCCAGTCCTGCTGTTTTATGATACTTATGATACTTGTTACTGAGATACTTTACTCGTGTGGGTCGCTCCCCTCGAGTGCCACTCCGGAGTGTGCGACAGACAGGCTTTGAGTCCTTGAGACTCCTTCTTTACGTTGGTGTTATGCGTTGGCCAGCATACCCGATACGGCAGGCACAGCAGGCAGTACCAGTTCTTACTGGTCCATCGATTGGGTTATTCAGGCAGGCATATAGATACTGATGCATACTTTTAGCTATTCTTATTGGCTTGGCATTTAGAGGCATATTAGTGGTAGCTTTTTCATCAGCAGTTATATTCATAACATACCACCTCTCTTTCCTTTTCGCCTCTGGTACACCTAGTGGGCATGTCATAGTTTGAGGCTTAACCCACTAGGGGAGGCTAATGTTTTTATAGTAGTTCTCGCCCCCAGTGTCCTTTTTATTTTTCCCCCCTTTGTTTTGCAGAGTCCTCTGCGGGAGTTACTGGACCATCTTCGGCAGATCGAGGTAAGAGGATAGCGAACTAGATAGTCGTCTACCCCGTCTGCGAGCATAGCAGTATTTTGATTGTATCCCTTATACACTCAGACAGTTGTATTTTCTTTTATTTTGGGTCTGGCTTCAGCCAGCTGGTTGTATTTATTTGGTGAGCTGGGAGAGACATATGTACTTATTTGAGAGTTATATTGTGCTTTTACTTTCCAGCTATGGTCTGAGTTGTATTAGTTTTAGTTCAGCTATGTTTTTATGCTCCTTTATTATATCTTTTATATCTGAGCAGGTTACCAGCGCTTCGTGTACACGGGAAATTCTGTGTGCACGGCGGATCTGTGGACGGGCCCGGGTTCTAGTTTACACCCCGGGCGTGACAGATTAGGTTGGTATCAGAGCTTAGGGATAGGTCAGTTGGTACTTAGGAAACCCTAGGCTTTTGGGCAGACCCTAGGATGACAGGGCGTGAGTGACGGGATATTCTGCGAAAGTCAGTGATTTATTTATTGGACTCTTCCAGTAAGGGAAGAGGGATTGGCCTATCCTATTTCTGGTGGACAATTATGTTGGCTGCAGACAACATAAAGTTACAGAAATAGGGGGATGTCTTTGACTTTCGCTAGATTGGGTCGAGCATGGTTCTGTTTCTGATTGTGGTTTTCTGGTGGCAGGATGTCGCCCCGTCGTCGTTCTCCCACCTGGGGTACCCCCACACCTTCCAAGGAGTCTGAGCAGGCAGTATCCACCGAGTTGGGGGAATTGCGGGCCTTAGTGACCCAGTTAGTGGCGAGGAGCTTTCGTCAGGACCAGCGCCTGGAGCAGTTACTGGCGCAGAGGGGTGACTCGGCGGTTGGAGAGGAGGCCGGGGCTTCAGAGCAACGTCCAGATAGGAAACGCCCAGCCCCGAAGGTTGATGGACAGGCAAGCTCATGGAGACCGCCACGACCGCCGCGGCCCCAGTTTTCTGGCCGTGGGCGTTTGGATCGACGAGGACCTGGTGGATCTCAGAGGGCACCGCAGCAGCAGTCTCGGTAGTCTCGGGCGTCAGACAGGTGCGTTTTTTGTGGGGGGCAGCATCCATCAGATACCTGTGGCTTAAGGGGGGGTCGATGCTTCCGATGTGGACAGTCGGGCCGCATTCGAGCTACATGCCCCCTGCCGACTTCCTCGACACCATCTTTAGCCTTGGCTCCAACCGTATTCCAGCAGAGGTCCCAGTCGCGACGGCAGAGGCGGCAGCAGCAGCAGCCGCAGCAGAGGCAGTCCCCGCAGGCGGACAGGTGTATCTTTTGCGGGGGCCAGCATTCCGCCGGTACTTGTGAGCAGAGGTGGGGTCGCTGTTACAAGTGTGGATAGCTTGGGCACATTCGAGCTACGTGGCCCACGCGGACAGCTGCAGCACCTACTTTACCTTTTGTTCCTACTTTCCAACTGCAACCGGGAGCTCCACCGTCAGATCTCCAGGCAGACCGAGCTTCGCCTCCCTGCCCATCTGGTGAGAGACAGCCATTGTCGAGCGGCCGGGTTTGTTTAGCGCCGACAGAGGATTCTGCTATAGCTAGCTATGTGGTGGCAGGTATGATTTATTTCTGGCATTAGAGTTCGCACTTTATTTGATACCGGTGCATCGCATTCTTTTATTAGTCGATCATTTGCATCATTACATGGATTAGAGGTAGGTCAGTTGCCTCGTGCCTTAGAGGTCCAGATTCCTGATCATACTTTGCATGTAGTGGAGTGTTGTTGGTCCTGCCTAATGCAGATTGAGTCCTGGATTATGCCAGCGGACCTGATGGTCTTGAGACAGTTGCGGGACTTTGATGTGGTACTGGGGATGGATTGGCTAGCTCGGTATTTCGCGACTATGGATTGTGTCGTAAGGACGGTCACCTTTTGCGAGCCAGGCCAGGAGGTGTTTGTGTATCGGGGCTGCTAGAGTGCCTTCTTCGCCTCTATAGTTTCGACTTCTCAAGCGAGGCAAATGATCCGCAATGGATGTGTAGCCTTTTTGGCTAGTGTGGTTGAGGAGCCTACGGCGGCTCCGGGACTCAGGGGTATCCCTGTTGCTCACGAGTTCCCGAATGTTTTCCCCCCGGAGTTGACTAGTATGCCGCCGGATAGGGAGATTGAGTTTTGATTGACGTAGTCCCAGGAACTGCGCCAATCTCTAAGGCTCCTTATCGAATGGCACCGGCTGAGTGGCGGGAATTGAAGGCGCAGCTTCAGGACTTGATGGATAAGGGTTTTGTCAGACCCAGTGTATCGCCTTGGGGAGCGCCGGTGCTATTCGTGAAAAGAAGGATGGTTCACTTCGACTTTGCGTGAATTATCGAGAATTGAACAAAGTGACCATCAAGAACAAGTACCCTTTGCCGCGCATTAATGATATCCTAGTTTACTCCCTGAGCGACACTGATCATGAGGAGCACTTGAGGATTGTGCTGCAGCTTCTGCGAGAGAGGAAGTTGTACGCCAAGTTGTAAAAGTGCGAGTTTTGGCTTCGAGAGGTAGTTTTCTTGGGCCATGTGATTTCAGCCGCCGGTGTGGCAGTGGACCCGGCGAAGATTGAGGCAGTCCGGGATTGGCCCCCACCGACGACCGTTTCTGAGGTGCGTAGCTTCATGGGTTTGGCTGGTTACTACCGTCGGTATGTGGAAGGCTTTGCGAAGCTCTCCACACCCCTCACTCGTTTGACACGCAAAGGAATTAAGTTTATCTGGAGTGAGGACTGTCAGAGGAGCTTCGAGGACTTGAAAGGCAGATTGATGTCGGCTCCTATCCTTTCCCTCCCTGTTATGGGGAAAGGATATGTGATTTACAGTGACACATCGCATAGTGGACTTGGTTGCGTGCTGATGCATGAGGGTAGGGTAATTTCTTACGCGTCCCGACAGCTTAAGAATTATGAAAAGAATTACCCTACCCATGATCTAGAGCTTGCTGTTGTGGTATTCGCATTGAAACTGTGGCGCCATTATCTTTATGGGGAACACAGCGAGATCTATACCGACCACAAAAGCTTGAAGTACCTGTTTACACAGAAGGAGCTCAACTTGAGGCAGCGCAGATGGTTGGAGCTATTAAAGGACTATGATGTGGATATATTGTACCATCCTGGCAAGGCCAACGTGATTGCAGATGCCCTGAGTAGGAGAGCAGTGTAGAGCTTATCGTTGATGATTACTGACCAGGCGCAACTACGTGAGGAGATAAGGCGGCTTGAGCTAGAGGTCGTGTCCCCTGGGGTCTCTGCTCGACTGACATCCTTAGTCGTGCAGCCCACTCTGCTGGACAGGATCAGAGAGAGACAGAGTGAGGACCCCCACTTGACCCGGATTAGAGATCAAATTTTAAGTGATCAGCCTGGGGACTTTGCCGTGATACGTCGGGAGTACTATGGTACAGGGACTGAGTTTGTGTGCCGGTGGATTCAGAGATCAGAGAGCAGATTTTGAGAGAGGCCCATTATACACCTTACACCCTTCATCCTGGTGGGACTAAGATGTATAAGGACCTTAAGGCGCACTTCTGGTGGAGTGGCATGAAGAGGGATATTGGGAGGTTTGTGGCTCAATGTTTAACTTGCCAGCAGGTAAAAACTGAGTACCGGGTGCCAGCTGGCAAGTTATAGAGTCTCCCAATCCCTGAGTGGAAGTGGGACCACATCACGATGGATTTTGTGGTCGGATTACCGATGGCCTAGGGAGGAGCAGATGTCATTTGGGTGATTGTTGATCGACTCACTAAGTTCGCTCACTTCTTGTCGATGCAGACTACTTGGTCACTTGAGCGGCTGGCTCAGCTGTACTTGGATGAGGTGGTGAGGTTGCATGGGATACCCGCATCTATTGTATCAGATCGAGACCCGAGGTTTGCTTCACATTTTTGGAGGAGCTCACAGGACACCTTGGGGACGCAGCTTAGATCCAGTACAGCTTTTCACCCACAGACGGATGGGCAGTCGGAGCGCACTATACAGATCCTTGAGGACATGCTCAGAGCTTGCATTTTGGACTTTGGCGGTGGATGGATCTGACACTTATCCCTGGCTGAGTTTGCGTACAACAATATCTTTCAGGCGAGCATACAGATGGCTCCGTTTGAAACATTATATGGACGTAGGTGTCGATCACCACTTTACTGGAGCGATGTGGGGGAGAGGCGGACATTGGGGCCATAGTTACTATGAGAGGCAGAGGAAAAGGTCAGAGTGATCAGGCAACATCTGCAGACCGCTCAGAGCAGGTAGAGGGGTTATACAGATGTGCGGCGACGAGGCCTAGAGTTTCTGGTGGGAGATCACATTTTTCTGAAGGTCTCGCTGTCCAAGGGGATCAGAAGTTTTGGCATTCGTGGGAAGCTTTGCCCCCGTTTTATCGGACCTTTCGAGGTATTGTAGCGTATTGGGCCAGTTGCCTACCGGCTTGCACTCCCCCCCAGACTTGCTGGTGTCCACGACGTGTTCCATGTGTCCACTCTGAGGAAGTACGTATATGATCCGTCGCACGTCATCGACTTCACCCCACTGCAGATCAGCGAGGATTTGAGTTATGTAGAGCGCCCACTACGAATTATGGATCGAGAGATAAAAGAATTGCGCAGTCAGGCTATCCCATATGTGAAGATCTTGTGGAGCAACCATGGCGAGCGCGAGGCTACCTGGGAGCTCGAGGCGACGATGATTGACACCTACCCCTACTTGTTCGAGGCCCCGGCTTGAGATATGACTTTTGTTTTGAAGACGAAACTTTTTTTAGTGGGGGAGGATGTAGTGGTCCAGGTCCCCATGCAATTTTTCTCATGAATCCACAGTGTGAAACACCTATTGTTGGTGTGTCTGGCCCATAGAGCATCAAGGGATGCCACAGATGGACCCAGTGAGGTATCTAATGCTGGATTGGCCTTCGGCTGCTTTTGCCGAGTTTTAAAAAAGGTTTTGGGCCAAACAGAGGTTGGATTTGAATTCAGCGTGGAAAAACGCTTGAAAACGGCTATTTGTTTTTTTTGTTTCTGAGTCCGGATGCCCAAAAAGGGACTCTCTGAAGTTTTCAGTGGATTCTGGTGCATTGGGGGCACCGTAGACTGCCGAAATGCCACGTGGTAGCCTATCATTGGCCGGCTTGCAACGCTCGGTGCACAGAGCAGCGCGGCATGGTGCATGGACCTGGCGCGGGACACGTGGCGCTGCCGGATTGACCGGCTCTTGATGCGCGGTCTATAGAGAGGGGCGCAGCGGTGCATGGACCAGGGCGGGGGACACGAGTCAGTCCCCGGTTGGTCGGCGCGCGTGGCGCGGTCCACGGAACCGAAAGTGAGTGCGTGGACCGGGCGCAGGGGACAGGTGGCGGCTTCTGGTTGGAGGGCTTACCGGCTGCGATTCACGGAGGCGCGGGGGACCGCCTCGGGGCGCGTGCGTGGCAGGGCGGTCAGGCAGCGCCTGCCCGCACATGCGGCCCGTGACGTGGGGGGGGGGGCACGTGGCGCCCCGCTATTCGCGGGCGCCACCTACCCCCGTTGACCGCCGCGGATGCGTGGCAGCGCCCGGCTGGGCTTGCACGGCTGTCCCGTGTTCGGGACACGTGTCAAGCCCAGGACGATCCGGGCGCTCGCTGCGGGGGGAATATTCCCGCGAATTCGGGCGCCCGAATCCGGTCCGAGCGCCCGAATCCGGGGACCCATCCGGGATTTCTTGAATTGTTTTCTTTGGCCTATAAATAGGCCCGAGCCACTTCATTTCTCCCTTTTTCTCCTCTTCTACCCGGTTTCTCTCGAGGGTGTCTTCAGAGAACTTCATCCCCCGCCTGTGCTACATCACTTGGAGAGTTTCTAGGATTTTAGGAGGCACGTACTTCGAGGTTTTCAGTTCTTCGGCACATCGCGACGTTCCTTCACCGGTGATCTTCTCCGTCGTGTTTTGGTGCGCGGGCTCCCCCGGCCTACTCCGACCATATTTTTGGACGATTCTTGCGCCGTTGGCTTCACGACAGGTAGGGCTATGATTTTTGTATTTTTAGCTCCCCCTCATTTTGTCACGCCCCGGGAGCAATTTTAAAGCCGAAAGCAGCCCTATTTTTTTTTTTTGAAACGGACTCCCGCGTGGCACGTGCACAGACCCGCCACATATACAAGATCTCCCTTGCATATGCACGGCGTCCCAAAGCCCGAATAAAAACATCAACCACAAAGCATTAACCGTTACAAATTACCAGAGTATGAATTTGAAAACGCTATCATCTTATTTCATTAAACGGCACACATCCGGCGCTTCAATAGGTTTGAAAGGATAAATCCACAAGTTTTGAAAACGGTGCCCACACGACACTTAGTTTTCTAAAGCCGTTTTCACAATACCCTTTTTGAGTGTGAAAACCTGCGTCCACACGACGCGTCCAAAGACCCTATATTGAAAGCATAGTTCTATAAAATAAGTCCATAATGTTACGGCATTTTGTGTTGGCACATTTCGTGAGTTTGAGTCGGAGTCTTAAAGGGAACAAATTGTCAAATCGGCTTTCGAAGACTCATTGAAGATTCAACATGAGCTCAAGATAACACTCAGGTATGGTTAATTAAACCATGGTGATTTAAGTTCATTTATAACCATTGGAATCAGGAACTTAGTGAAAACCGGTTTAGACTTGGTTTTAGGAACTTGGATTTAACTTACAATCTATTTTAAGTTTGGTTTCCGGTACTTGGTTTGATTTGGATAAAGCTTATCTTGGAAAAATCAGTTTTTACATTACGTACCGGAACCACACTTGAAGTTCCTCTAACCCGACACAGAATTTTCTGTAAATTGCACTGCGTACCGGAACACGGACTCGCGTACCGGAACACAATAGAAAAATCTGTGGTTTGCACCATTGCGTACCGGAACGTGATATTTGGTACCGGTACACAATGCCCCATCGGGATAAATTTCCTAAACCGACTTTTATCTTTTTCCAAGGGTTATAAATAGATACTTAGGGTTTCTAAACGAGGGTGACCAATACGAATCAATTCAGAAACACTCGTGAGCAACCCTAGAGGCTGGTTTTTACCGTTCTTCTCTTTCGCCTCTATTAGGTCAATTCGACGGTTCTTCCATGATCTATCTTTCGTCGAATTGATCTAGTCTTTGCTTAGAGATTTCTTCTACGGTTCCTTCATGATAATCTAAGCAAAGGATCACCATCGAAGCCTATATTCTATATCGGCTATTTGCGTCGTGGATTCGGCGTGACATCGTGGATTCGATGTGTTGAAGGCGTTTCGTGGATTCGAAACGTGTGCTCGTGGATTCGAGTGGCGTTCGTGGATTCGAACGCGTGCAGTGGACGTGCAATCGGTGGAGCGCGAGGTCCGAAGAAATTGAAGGAGGGGTTGACACCTTGTTATTCTTCTTTTCTTAGAGGATTGTTATTGCGTGGACATCCAACCGTTCAGCGCAAGGTCCGAAGAAGCTGAAGGAGGGGTTGAGTCCGTGGAGTCGGTAATCACCTTGTTATTCTTCTATTCTTAGTGGATTGTTATTGCGTGTTGGTCCCGTGGTTTTTCTCCTGGATTGGAGTTTCCACGTATATCTCGGTGTGCTATTTTTATCTTCCGCATTGTTTTTATTTTGCACTGAGATTTGTTTTTTAAATATTACACCTATTCACCCCCCTCTAGGTGTTTGATAGTACCTATTTAGATCCCTTGGGATTAATAACCTAACAATTAGTATCAGAGCGGGTTTTAGGTTTATCTATCATGATGGGTGAAAGTGGTAATATTTATAGACCTCCTCTTTTTGATGGGACTAATTATGCTTATTGGAAAGTGCGGATGAGAGCTTTTCTCATCGCAATTGATGAGCGAGTATGGCAATCCGTGGAATGCGGTTGGGTGCATCCTGTTGAGGAAGTAGGAAATTCTACTACCCCAAAACCTCGCTCTAGATGGTCCAAAGAGGAATTTGAAAGATCTTCTTACAATGGGAAAGGTATGAACGCTTTATTTAATTCTCTTTCCTCGACTGAATTTACAAGAATTTCCGCGTGTGAAACCGCGAAGGAAATTTGGGATATTCTCAAAATTACACATGAGGGTACTAATCTTGTAAAAATTCAAAAGCTCCAGATGCTTACAAGTCAATTTGACTCTATTCATATGGAAGAGCATGAATTGTTTACAGATTATTACACTAGACTTCAAGATGTAATTAATACATGTGCTAATTTAGGAGAAAAGATCCCAGAGTCGAAAATTGTAAGAAAGATACTTCGGACTCTTCCGGAACGGTTTAGGGCAAAGGTTACCGCCATTGAAACCGTTAGTCATCCGGATGAGATGAGTGTTGAGGAATTAGTAGGTGCTTTGCAAACTTATGAATTGACTTTTCCTACTAATCAAGTTTCTTCCAAGTCTTCTTCTAAGCTTACAGGTATTGCATTCAAATCCACAAAGAAAGAAGATAGCGAATCGAGTTCCGACGATGAAATCTCTTTTGCCGATTTTGAAGAACAATTGGCGCGGATCACACAGAAATTTCGTCGGAAATTTTGGAAGAATCGAACCGATGGATCTTCATCCACGAAACCATCTAAAGGATCATCGGGTTCTAAATCCTCTAACCTCAAATTCCTTGCAAAACCTTCTAAGGAAAAAGATGAATTCGAAGGGGAAATCCGATGTTATAGATGCAAAGGCTACGACCATATTTCAACGGATTGTCCTACTCCGAAATTATATAAAAAGAAGGCTTTGCAAGTGAAAACTTGGGACGATTCTACTTCTAATGAATCGACCTCAAGTAAAGAGGAAAAAGTCGTTAACTTACATGCCTCTCATATTCCCTCTTCTAATGTTTGTTTATCATCTTTAGTCACTGACTCTACTCCTTTGATTTTGTATGAAACATCAACAACCGGCGGAGAGTCATCAAGTGAGGGGGAGTCGGACAAAGAAGAACTCGTTGAGGCATATCAACAACTTCTTACAGAATCAAAGAAGATGGCCAAACATATTAAGAAGTTGAGGAAGCAACGACTTGAAGGTCAAGACGAGAATCAAGCTTTAAAGATAAAACTTCAAGATCTCGAGGAGGAACAAGGACGTTTATTGGATAACAATAAAATCCTCCAAGAAAAGCTAAACCAATCGGAGACAAACGCTGAATCATATATGGACAAGATTGGTTTTCTAGAAAAACAGTTTGAGGAGATTCATGTCACCAACCAAGCATTGACCAAGCAAGTTCATGAACTCAAATCCGACATACAAAGGCTTTCAACCGTTTCCAAGAAACTAGATTGTATGTGCGGATTAGGTCAAACAAGAAAGGTTGGTTTGGGTTTTAAAAAGGACCAAACTGTGCATGCTTCAAGTTCCACAATGAAATTGAAAGGAAGAACGTGTCACTTATGTGGACTTGAAGGACATTTGGTGAAGAATTGCCCGAAAAAGAGAAAGAAGAATTCTTCGGCAACTTCATCTACGGAGCGAACTCAACGGAATCAAAAGACACTCAAGTCAAAGGAGTTCACTCAACCCACCAAAGGTCCGAGCCACAACATCAATCATTCAAGTGGATCACTGCGAGGCAAAGACCTAAGGTGGATCAACAGTCAAAGCGGACAACCCCCGGCCACAACGAATCAAGACAACCCAAAATCCAGCGATTTTGGATTCGGAAAGGTGATATCTTTCCTTGTCTTAAGTTCTAAATAGCTTATGACTGTATGTAATGCTTTGATTAGTTTTCCTTTCATATTTTTCTTAATCTTTGCATTACATGTTTTTCAATGCTCTTCGTTTTTATACTTTGTTTTGAACAAAAGTTTTTTTTTAATGAACAAGTGCATTGAATGAAAAGGGCTTTCACTTTCAATCACTCCAATTTAATTTTATATGGATTATCAACTTTACTCCATAATCATAATCTTGAAGATACTTCATTATAGGAGTTTTTGATATTATAAGCATCAAATTTTAGAAATCATGTGTGATCTTTAGATGCTTAATCTATCTCGGTTGTGTGAATTCATTGTGATAAACGTGAGACAACCGATTGATTAAAATTTGGGATTTAATTCTTTCACGTAAGAGATTGCATTCTTACAAGGGTAATTAAATGAACTTTAAAAGATGTGGAAAGAGTTACATCCGAAAGGAGTGTGAAAACTACCACCCACATGTTGGAAAGAGCTGCCACCCCGGTCGTCCGGTTTGTGTGTGAAGCTACCACATGTTATGGATGCTTGATAGTATTTTATGAGAAAATCTTTAGTTGAAGCATTTGGAGATTTATATGCAAAACTCTTATATTTGAACAATCTCCTGGTTGGTATAAGGTGGGATAGTTGAAAGATGCTCAAAGAGCCACCCTTAGGTATTTTAGTGCTTGTCTCAAATTTGAAAGGGTAAGAAATCAAATTGATGTCATTGGAAATCTCTGTAAGTCATCTTTGTACATCCGTTACATCTTGATAGACTTTGGATCTCAAGATTATTTTGATGACTTGTGTTTGATGAATATAACATGAAAAACGGTTTATAATGTTTTACCTTATTTTTCATGATTTTGGAGTAAATCTTTTTAATTTTTGTGAAATTAATTGGATTGAATGACATCTTTGTAAATTCATTGTTTTTCAAAGCACTTAAATGAATTTCTTGATGGTATACAAATCGGTATTTGAAAAGATTTCAAAATTTGGATTTGTTTCAAGAAATTTTTGCTTTTTGGCTCTGTTGTTCCGGTACCTCCTTTTTAGTACCTGAAAATTCAATCCGGATTAGAAATCCAATCCGGATCCCGAATGTGATGTTTTCTGTTTTTCACTTGCGTACCGGTACTACATTTTTAGTACCGGAACTACATTGCGGATCCGGATCCCCTGCCTGACAATCCGGATCCCGAACGATGGTTTTTCGGCTTTTACCACTGCGTACCGGTACGCGGCTTCTGGTACCGGTACGCGATCTGGGATTCCTTATATTCCGAGACTACAATGTTTTATTTCATCTCTCCCACTTCAAAACCCTCCTCTCTCTCTCTAAAACATCACTAAAGGGGTTTCTCATCAAGATCAAGTGATTTGTTGCTTTGATTTGTAAGTTTCTTCATTAAATCTTGCTTACTTTTGTTTCAAAACCCTAGTTTTTAGGTTTTGATGTTTTATTTTGGGATTTTTGAGTTGATCCTTACTCTAAATGAAATCTCTTGCTTAAATCACTCTTAATTCATGTTTAGAACATATATGGTTGCTTTCTATCTAATTAGATTCATGTTTCCATGCTTATTTGATTGAATCTAACTTTTCATATGTTCTTAGCATAAAAGAAATTGAGAATTAGGGCTTTTAATGTAAATGATTTTTAAATGATGAAACATCAATTGTGACTTGTTTAGAAGTTTCTTGGACATGTTTAAGCCTTCCTATACGATCAAATCATAGTGCATTGTGTTCTTTGTAGGAAAATGGCATTTTCATGGCTTCTTGCACTAGTGGTTTTGATGGCCACTGGAAGTGGACGTGGTCGCGGTTCTGGAAAGAAAAAGGCTACCAAACGATCACGCTACGAGGATTCAACTAGCTCAGAATCTGAACATTCCTCAGAATATGAAGAGGAATCAGTTTAAGGAAAGGGGAAAGCACCTTTGGCTTCAAGGAAAAAGAAGGGTGCGGATTCTCCTTCGCGTAGAAGTACCGGTGGACCGGTAATACGCGAGCGCTCTCAACGGAGATCAAATGTTGATGAAAGTGAACCGCATGTGAGTGCAAAACGCCGTGCCAGATTTGCGAACCGCACATGCATTGGAGAGCGACACGTGAACTTTAACGAGCTATGTCGTGAGGTGCCAGACTTTGCAAGGCTTTTGGAACGAAGCCATATTCGGCCACTTGGCAGAGTTCAACCTAAGATGGGCTTTTGTGTGGAGATCATCAGGGAGTTTTACATGCGAGGTAACATACTTCAAAAAGACCATGAAACCGGAGCTTTCGTCTTTGAAACAACAGTTAGAGACGTCAAGTTTGACATTACTCCAGCAGTAATTGGTGCAAACCTTGGATTAGCTGTTGACACTTCTGGTCTTTATTACACTGAGGGTAATTTCCAACATGATACCATTGGGATATGGTTGTGGACTCTATTTGCAAGACAGGGACGCACACGAACAGATCATATGTTGAATCAAAGGACCTAAAACCAGAGTATCATATTTTGTCCTTAATTGTATGCTACAACCTATTGCCCACACTGGGGACCAAAAGGATTCGATGGGATCGATTGTTACTTCTCTTTTTCCTCGGTCACCCGGAAAGTGCAAAATGGAATTAACACAAACATTCCATTCTCAGTTGGCAGCAAATGGTACATGTCATTGAAGGATCAGGCAACGTGACCTTCTACCGTATCCAATCTTGATTACTAGTATTCAGGAAGATCACGGAGTTGACATTTCTTGTGCCAAATATGATTATGGCTTGGGGGGCAATTGATGGAATCACTTTAGCCAAGTCAATCAGCACTTTGAAGACATTTGGGCATACAAAAGCCTATGCAAGTGACAGCGACAGTGAGTGCACCACCTCGTCAAGATTCTCCTGAACCAGATGAGGTCATAACTCTTCAAACCTTGCAATCGGGATGTTCGTTCATTAAAGCAAAGGATGGAGCAAAGGATGGAGCAAGGCTTCAAGAAACTTGAGGATGGTTTAAAGAAATCTTCGATCATCCTTGGGTGCAAACATGATGATGTGGTCACTTGGACCAACTGCACCGAGTACATCGCATGGACCAACATCACATGATGATGATGATGATGATTCAATGAGGATGAGTGATCTCTTTTCCTTCTTGTTTTAGTTTCAGTTTCCTTTCACGGTGTGATGAACAAGAACTCTAATCGTCTTGTAACTAAGACTTATCCTCCTAGTATTTTTAACTTTTTGTTTATATTAACTGTTTGACAATTTGTGAAAAAAAGGGGGAGAACGGAAATAACGGAAATGATGGACATATCATAAAAAGGGGGAGACAGAAAATAATGATTGCATCACAAAGGGGGAGACTATAGATGCTCAGACAGGGGGATAACTGGATGGCTCTTGGATGCTCAAGATAGTGGGAGATAAAGAAAAGATTGAAAGAGCCACAAAACAAAAAGCTGGAAAAACAAAAGAACCAAATGGAAGACGAATCAAATGTAGGATTTTAACTTCTAACGACTAACGGTTGATTTTGTTGTGAGTTTTGTTTTGAAGGAATTACATCACTTTAAGACTCCAAGTCCTAAGTCATAGAGTAGTTCTAGGACTGTTTGGTTCAAATGTATTTTTGTATTTATTGGATCTTTCACGCAAAGAAAATCAATGTTTTGGTGATAACATTGAGTTTCGTCTTTTTGGTCTTAAGATGATGACTTGAGCGACTTATGTATTTTTGGGTTTTGTCACGAAATTGCCAAAGGGGGAGATTGTTACGGCATTTGTGTTGGCACATTTCGTGAGTTTGAGTCGGAGTCTTAAAGGGAACAAATTGTCAATCGGCTTTCGAAGACTCATTGAAGATTCAACATGAGCTCAAGATACACTCAGGTATGGTTAATTAAACCATGGTGCTTTAAGTTCATTTATAACCATTGGAATCAGGAACTTAGTGAAAACCGGGTTTAGACTTGGTTTAGGAACTTGGATTTAACTTACAATCTATTTTAAGTTTGGTTTCGGTACTTGGTTTATTTGGATAAAGCTTAGCTTGGAAAAATCAGTTTTTACATTCGTACCGGAACCACACTTGAGTTCCTCTAACCCGACACAGAATTTTCTGTAAATTGCACTGCTACCGGAACACGGACTCGCGTACGGAACACAATAGAAAAATCTGTGGTTTGCACCATTGCGTACCGGAACGCGATATTTGGTACCGGTACACAATGCCCCATCGGGATAAATTCCTAAACCGACTTTTATCTTTTTCCAAGGGTTATAAATAGATACTTAGGGTTTCTAAACGGGGTGACCATACGATCAATTCAGAAAACCTCGTGAGCAACCCTAGAGGCTGTTTTTAACCGTTCTTCTCTTTCGCCTCTTTTAGGTCAATTCGACGGTTCTTCCATGATCTATCTTTTGTCGAATTGATCTAGTCTTTGCTTAGAGATTTCTTCTACGGTTCCTTCATGATAATCTAAGCAAAGGATCACCATCGAAGCCTATATTCTCTATCGGCTATTTGCGTCGTGGATTCGACGTGACATCGTGGATTCGATGTGTTGAAGGCGTTTCGTGGATTCGAAACGTGTGCTCGTGGATTCGAGTGGCGTTCGTGGATTCGAACGTGTGCAGTGGACGCAATCGGTGGAGCGCGAGGTCCGAAGAAATTGAAGGAGGGTTTGACACCTTGTTATTCTTTCTTTTCTTAGAGGATTGTTATTGCGTGATATCCAACCGGTCAGCGCAAGGTCCGAAGAAGCTGAAGGAGGGGTTGAGTCCGTGGAGTCGGTAATCACCTTGTTATTCTTCTATTCTTAGTGGATTGTTTTGCGTGTTGGTCCCGTGGTTTTTCTCCTGGATTGGAGTTTCCACGTATATCTCGGTGTGCTATTTTTATTTTCCGCATTGGTTTTTATTTTGCACTGAGATTTGTTTTTTAAGTATTACACCTATTCACCCCCCTCTAGTTGTTTGATAGTACCTATTTAGATCCTTGGGATTAAAACCTAACAATTGGTATCAGAGCGGGTTTTAGGTTTATCTATCATGATGGTGAAGTGGTAATATTTATAGACCTCCTCTTTTTGATGGGACTAATTATGCTTATTGGAAAGTGCGGATGAGAGCTTTTCTCATCGCAATTGATGAGCGGGTATGGCAATCCGTGGAATGCGGTTGGGTGCATCCTGTTGAGGAAGTAGGAAATTCTACTACCCCAAAACCTCGCTCTAGATGTCCAAGAGGATTTGAAAGATCTTCTTACAATGGGAAGGTATGAACGCTTTATTTAATTCCTTTTCCCCTCGACTGAGTTCACAAAATTTCCGCGTGTTGAAACCGCGAAGGAAATTTGGGATATTCTCAAATTACACATGAGGGTACTAATCTGTAAAAATTCAAAAGCTCCAGATGCTTACAAGTCAATTGACTCTATTCATATGGATAGCATGAATTGTTTACAGATTATTACACTAGACTTCAAGATGTTTAATACATGTGCTAATTTAGGAGAAAAGATCCCGGAGTCGAAAATTGTAAGAAAGATACTTCGGACTCTTCCGTAACGGTTTAGGGCAAAGGTTACCGCCATTGAAACCGTTATGTCATCCGGATAGATGAGTGTAGAGAATTAGTAGGTGCTTTGGCAAACTATGAATTGACTTTTCCTACTATCAAGTTTCTTTCCAAGTCTTCTTCTAAGCTTACAGGTATTGCATTCAAATCCACAAAGAAAGAAGATAGCGAATCAGTTTCCGACGATGAAATCTCTTTTGCCGATTTTGAAGAACAATTGGCGCGGATCACAAAAATTTCGTCGGAAATTTTGGAAGAATCGAACCGATGGATCTTCAATTCCACGAAACCATCTAAAGGATCATCGGGTTCTAAATCCTCTAACCTCAAATTCCTTGCAAACCGTCTAAGGAAAAAATGATTCGAAGGGGAAATCCGATGTTATAGATGCAAAGGCTACGACCCTATTTTCAACGGATTGTCCTACTCCGAATTATATAAACAGAAGGCTTGCAAGTGAAAACTTGGGACATTCTACTTCTAATGAATCGCCCTCAATAAAAGAGGAAAAAGTCGTTACTTACTGCCTCTCCAGATCCCTCGTCTAATGTGTTTTATCCTTAGTCACTGCACCTACGCCTTTGATTTTGTAGAAACATCAACATACGCCGGAGAGTCATCAAGTGAGGGGGTATCGGACAAAGAAGAACTCGTTGAGGCTAAGTCAACAACGTTCTTAACAGAATCAAAAGAAAGAATGGCCAAACAAGTTAAAAGTTGCCGGACAACGTACTTGAAGGTCAAACGAGATCAAGCTTTAAAGATAAAACTTCAAGATCT
>CM055065.1:39875353-40059756 GCA_029204045.2 Tillandsia leiboldiana
AGTACCGGGAACTACATTGCGATCCGGAGCCCCCTGCCTGCAATCCGGATCCCGAACGATGGTTTTTTCGGCTTTTACACACTGCGTACCGGTACGCGGCTTCTGGTACCGGTACGCGATCTGGGATTCCTATATTCCGAGACTACAAGTTTTATTTCATCTCTCCCACTTCAAAACCCTCCCTCTCTCTCTCTAAACATCACTAAGGGGTTTCTCATCAAGATCAAGTGATTTGTTGCGTTGATTGTAAGTTTCTTCATTAATCTTGCTTCTTTTGTTTCAAAACCCTAGTTTTTAGGTTTTTTATGTTTTATTTTGGGGATTTTTGAGTTGATCCTATACTCTAAATGAAATCTCTTGCTTAAATCACTCTTAATTCATGTTTAGAACATATATGGTTGCTTTCTATCTAATTAGATTCATGTTTCCATGCTTATTTGATTGAATCTAACTTTTTCTATATGTCTTAGCATAAAATTGAGAATTAGGGCTTTTAATGTAAATGATTTTTAAATGATGAATCATCATTGTGACTTGTTTAGAATGTTTCTTGGACATGTTTAAGCCTCCTATACGATCAAATCATAGTGCATTGTGTTCTTTGTAGGAAATGGCATTTTCATGGCTTCTTGCACTAGTGGTTTTGATGGCCACTGGAAGTGGACGTGGTCGCGGTTCTGGAAAGAAAAAGGCTACCAAACGATCACGCTAACGAGGATTCAACTAGCTCAGAATCTGAACATTCCTCAGAATATGAAGAGGAATCAGTTTAAGGAAAGGGGAAAGCACCTTTGGCTTCAGGAAAAAGAAGGGTGCGGATTCTCCTTCGCGTAGAAGTACCGGTGGACGCGGTAATACGCGAGCGCTCTCACGGAGATCAAATGTTGATGAAAGTGAACCGCATGTGAGTGCAAAACGCCGTGCCAGATTTGCGAACCGCACATGCATTGGAGAGCGACACGTGAACTTTAACGAGCTATGTCGTGATGTGCCAGACTTTGCAAGGCTTTTGGAACGAAGCCATATTCGGCCACTTGGCAGAGTTCAACCTAAGATTGGGCTTTTGTGTGGAGATCATCAGGGAGGTTTTACATGCGAGGTAACATACTGCAAAAGACCATGAAACCGGAGCTTTCGTCTTTGTGAAACAACAGTTAGAGACGTCAAGTTTGACATTACTCCAGCAGTAATTGGTGCAAACCTTGGATTAGCTGTTGACACTTCTGGTCTTTATTACACTGAGGGTAATTTCCAACATGATACCCATTGGGATATGGTTGTGGACTCTATTTGCAAGACAGGGACGCACACGAACAGATCATATGTTATCAAGGACCTAAAACCAGAGTATCATATTTTGTCCTTAATTGTATGCTACAACCTATTGCCCACACTGGGGACCAAAGGATTCGATGGGATCGATTGTTACTTCTCTTTTTCCTCGGTCACCCGGAAAGTGCAAATGGAATTAACACAAACATTCCATTTCCTCATTTGGCCAGCAAATGTACATGTCATTGAAGGATCAAGGCAACGTGACCTTCTATCTAACCCGTATCCAATCTTGATTACTAGTATTCAGGAAGATCACGGCGAGTTGACATTTCTTGTGCCAAATATGATTATGGCTTGGGGGCAATTGATGGAAGCACTTTAGCCAAGTCAATCAGCACTTTGAAGACATTTGGGCATACAAAAGCCTATGCAAGTGAAGCGACAGTGAGTGCACCACCTCGTCAAGATTCTCCTGAACCAGATGAGGTCAAACTCTTCAAACCTTGCATCGGGATGTTCGTTCATTAAAGCAAAGGATGGAGCAAAGGATGGAGCAAGGCTTCAAGAAACTTGAGGATGGTTTAAAGAAAATCTTCGATATCCTTGGGTGCAAACATGATGATGTGGTCACTGGACCAACTGCACCGAGTACATCGCATGGACCAACATCACATGATGATGATGATGATGATTCAAATGAGGATGAGTGATCTCTTTTCCTTCTTGTTTTTAGTTTTCAGTTTCCTTTCACGTTGTGATGACAAGAACTCTAATCGTCTTGTAACTAAGAACTTATCCTCCTAGTATTTTTACTTTTGGTTATATTAACTGTTTGACATTTGTGAAAAAAAGGGGGAGAACGGAAATAACGAAATGATGGACATATCATAAAAAGGGGGAGACAGAAAATAATGATTGCATCACAAAGGGGGAGGAATATAGATGCTCAAGACAGGGGGAGAACATGGATGGCTCTTGGATGCTCAAGATATGGGGAGATAAAGAAAAGATTGAAAGAGCCACAAAACAAAAGCTGGAAAAACAAAAGAACCAAATGGAAGACGAATCAAATGTAGGATTGTAACTTCTAACGACTAACGTTTGATTTGTTTGGAGTTTTGTTTGAAGGATTACATCACTTTAAGACTCCAAGTCCTAAGTCATAGAGTATGTTCTAGGACTGTTTGGTTCAAATGTATTTGTATTTATTGGATCTTTCACGCAAAGAAAATCAATGTTGTGGTGATAACATTGAGTTTCGTCTTTTTGGTTTAAGATGAGTGACTTGAGCGACTTTATGTATTTTGGGTTTTGTCACGAAAATTGCCAAAGGGGGAGATTGTTACGGCATTTTGTGTTGGCACATTTCGTGAGTTTGAGTCGGAGTCTTAAAGGGAACAAATTGTCAAATCGGCTTTCGAAGACTCATTGAAGATTCAACATGAGCTCAAGATAACACTCAGGTATGGTTAATTAAACCATGGTGATTTAAGTTCATTTATACCATTGGAATCAGGAACTTAGTGAAAACCGGTTTAGACTTGGTTTTAGGAACTTGGATTTAACTTACAATCTATTTTAAGTTTGGTTTCCGGTACTTGGTTTGATTTGGATAAAGCTTATCTTGGAAAAATCAGTTTTTACATTACGTACCGGAACCACACTTGAAGTTCCTCTAACCCGACCACAGAATTTCTGTAAATTGCACTGCGTACCGGAACACGGACTCGCGTACCGGAACACAATAGAAAAATCTGTGGTTTGCACCATTGCGTACCGGAACGTGATATTGGTACCGGTACACAATGCCCCATCGGGATAAATTTCCTAAACCGACTTTTATCTTTTTCCAAGGGTTATAAATAGATACTTAGGGTTTCTAAACGAGGGTGACCAATACGAATCAATTCAGAAACACTCGTGAGCAACCCTAGAGGCTGGTTTTTACCGTTCTTCTCTTTCGCCTCTATTAGGTCAATTCGACGGTTCTTCCATGATCTATCTTTCGTCGAATTGATCTAGTCTTTGCTTAGAGATTTCTTCTACGGTTCCTTCATGATAATCTAAGCAAAGGATCACCATCGAAGCCTATATTCTATATCGGCTATTTGCGTCGTGGATTCGGCGTGACATCGTGGATTCGATGTGTTGAAGGCGTTTCGTGGATTCGAAACGTGTGGCTCGTGGATTCGAGTGGCGTTCGTGGATTCGAACGCGTGCAGTGGACGTGCAATCGGTGGAGCGCGAGGTCCGAAGAATTGAAGGAGGGGTTGAACCTTGTTATTCTTCTTTTCTTAGAGGATTGTTATTGCGTGGACATCCAACCGTTCAGCGCAAGGTCCGGAAGAAGCTGAAGGAGGGGTTGAGTCCGTGGAGTCGGTAATCACCTTGTTATTCTTCTATTCTTAGTGGATTGTTATTGCGTGTTGGTCCCGTGGTTTTTCTCCTGGATTGGAGTTTTCACGTATATCTCGGTGTGCTATTTTTATCTTCCGCATTGTTTTATTTTGCACTGAGATTTGTTTTTTAAATATTACACCTATTCACCCCCCCTCTAGGTGTTTGATAGTAACCTATTTAGATCCCTTGGGATTAATAACCTAACAATTAGTATCAGAGCGGGTTTTAGGTTTATCTATCATGATGGGTGAAAGTGGTAATATTTATAGACCTCCTCTTTTTGATGGGACTAATTATGCTTATTGGAAAGTGCGGATGAGAGCTTTTCTCATCGCAATTGATGAGCGAGTATGGCAATCCGTGGAATGCGGTTGGGTGCATCCTGTTGAGGAAGTAGGAAATTCTACTACCCCAAAACCTCGCTCTAGATGGTCCAAAGAGGAATTTGAAAGATCTTCTTACAATGGGAAAGGTATGAACGCTTTATTTAATTCTCTTTCCTCGACTGAATTTACAAGAATTTCCGCGTGTGAAACCGCGAAGGAAATTTGGGATATTCTCAAAATTACACATGAGGGTACTAATCTTGTAAAAATTCAAAAGCTCCAGATGCTTACAAGTCAATTTGACTCTATTCATATGGAAGAGCATGAATTGTTTACAGATTATTACACTAGACTTCAAGATGTAATTAATACATGTGCTAATTTAGGAGAAAAGATCCCAGAGTCGAAAATTGTAAGAAAGATACTTCGGACTCTTCCGGAACGGTTTAGGGCAAAGGTTACCGCCATTGAAACCGTTAGTCATCCGGATGAGATGAGTGTTGAGGAATTAGTAGGTGCTTTGCAAACTTATGAATTGACTTTTCCTACTAATCAAGTTTCTTCCAAGTCTTCTTCTAAGCTTACAGGTATTGCATTCAAATCCACAAAGAAAGAAGATAGCGAATCGAGTTCCGACGATGAAATCTCTTTTGCCGATTTTGAAGAACAATTGGCGCGGATCACACAGAAATTTCGTCGGAAATTTTGGAAGAATCGAACCGATGGATCTTCATCCACGAAACCATCTAAAGGATCATCGGGTTCTAAATCCTCTAACCTCAAATTCCTTGCAAAACCTTCTAAGGAAAAAGATGAATTCGAAGGGGAAATCCGATGTTATAGATGCAAAGGCTACGACCATATTTCAACGGATTGTCCTACTCCGAAATTATATAAAAAGAAGGCTTTGCAAGTGAAAACTTGGGACGATTCTACTTCTAATGAATCGACCTCAAGTAAAGAGGAAAAAGTCGTTAACTTACATGCCTCTCATATTCCCTCTTCTAATGTTTGTTTATCATCTTTAGTCACTGACTCTACTCCTTTGATTTTGTATGAAACATCAACAACCGGCGGAGAGTCATCAAGTGAGGGGGAGTCGGACAAAGAAGAACTCGTTGAGGCATATCAACAACTTCTTACAGAATCAAAGAAGATGGCCAAACATATTAAGAAGTTGAGGAAGCAACGACTTGAAGGTCAAGACGAGAATCAAGCTTTAAAGATAAAACTTCAAGATCTCGAGGAGGAACAAGGACGTTTATTGGATAACAATAAAATCCTCCAAGAAAAGCTAAACCAATCGGAGACAAACGCTGAATCATATATGGACAAGATTGGTTTTCTAGAAAAAACAGTTTGAGGAGATTCATGTCACCAACCAAGCATTGACCAAGCAAGTTCATGAACTCAAATCCGACATACAAAGGCTTTCAACCGTTTCCAAGAAACTAGATTGTATGTGCGGATTAGGTCAAACAAGAAAGGTTGGTTTGGGTTTTAAAAAGGACCAAACTGTGCATGCTTCAAGTTCCACAATGAAATTGAAAGGAAGAACGTGTCACTTATGTGGACTTGAAGGACATTTGGTGAAGAATTGCCCGAAAAAGAGAAAGAAGAATTCTTCGGCAACTTCATCTACGGAGCGAACTCAACGGAATCAAAAGACACATCAAGTCAAAGGAGTTCACTCAACCCACCAAAGGTCCGAGCCACAACATCAATCATTCAAGTGGATCACTGCGAGGCAAAGACCTAAGGTGGATCAACAGTCAAAGCGGACAACCCCCGGCCACAACGAATCAAGACAACCCAAAATCCAGCGATTTTGGATTCGGAAAGGTGATATCTTTCCTTGTCTTAAGTTCTAAATAGCTTATGACTGTATGTAATGCTTTGATTAGTTTTCCTTTCATATTTTTCTTAATCTTTGCATTACATGTTTTTCAATGCTCTTCGTTTTTATACTTTGTTTTTGAACAAAAGTTTTTTTTTAATGAACAAGTGCATTGAATGAAAAGGGCTTTCACTTTCAATCACTCCAATTTAATTTTATATGGATTATCAACTTTACTCCATAATCATAATCTTGAAGATACTTCATTATAGGAGTTTTTGATATTATAAGCATCAAATTTTAGAAATCATGTGTGATCTTTAGATGCTTAATCTATCTCGGTTGTGTGAATTCATTGTGATAAACGTGAGACAACCGATTGATTAAAATTTGGGATTTAATTCTTTCACGTAAGAGATTGCATTCTTACAAGGGTAATTAAATGAACTTTAAAAGATGTGGAAAGAGTTACATCCGAAAGGAGTGTGAAAACTACCACCACATGTTGGAAAGAGCTGCCACCCCGGTCGTCCGGTTTGTGTGTGAAGCTACCACATGTTATGGATGCTTGATAGTATTTTATGAGAAAATCTTTAGTTGAAGCATTTGGAGATTTATATGCAAAACTCTTATATTTTGAACAATCTCCTGGTTGGTATAAGGTGGGATAGTTGAAAGATGCTCAAAGAGCCACCCTTAGGTATTTTAGTGCTTGTCTCAAATTTGAAAGGGTAAGAAATCAAATTGATGTCATTTGGAAATCTCTGTAAGTCATCTTTGTACATCCGTTACATCTTGATAGACTTTGGATCTCAAGATTATTTTTGATGACTTGTGTTTGATGAATATAACATGAAAAACGGTTTATAATGTTTTACCTTTATTTTTCATGATTTTGGAGTAAATCTTTTTAATTTTTGTGAAATTAATTGGATTGAATGACATCTTTGTAAATTCATTGTTTTTCAAAGCACTTAAATGAATTTCTTGATGGTATACAAATCGGTATTTGAAAAGATTTCAAAATTTGGATTTGTTTCAAGAAATTTTTGCTTTTTGGCTCTGTTGTTCCGGTACCTCCTTTTTAGTACCTGAAAATTCAATCCGGATTAGAAAATCCAATCCGGATCCCGAATGTGATGTTTTCTGGTTTTTCACTTGCGTACCGGTACTACATTTTTAGTACCGGAACTACATTGCGGATCCGGATCCCCCTGCCTGACAATCCGGATCCCGAACGATGGTTTTTCGGCTTTTACACTGCGTACCGGTACGCGGCTTCTGGTACCGGTACGCGATCTGGGATTCCTTATATTCCGAGACTACAATGTTTTATTTCATCTCTCCCACTTCAAAACCCTCCCTCTCTCTCTCTAAAACATCACTAAGGGGTTTCTCATCAAGATCAAGTGATTTGTTGCTTTGATTTGTAAGTTTCTTCATTAATCTTGCTTACTTTTGTTTCAAAACCCTAGTTTTTAGGTTTTGATGTTTTATTTTGGGATTTTTGAGTTGATCCTTACTCTAAATGAAATCTCTTGCTTAAATCACTCTTAATTCATGTTTAGAACATATATGGTTGCTTTCTATCTAATTAGATTCATGTTTCCATGCTTATTTGATTGAATCTAACTTTTTCATATGTTCTTAGCATAAAAGAAATTGAGAATTAGGGCTTTTAATGTAAATGATTTTTAAATGATGAAACATCAATTGTGACTTGTTTAGAATGTTTCTTGGACATGTTTAAGCCTTCCTATACGATCAAATCATAGTGCATTGTGTTCTTTGTAGGAAATGGCATTTTCATGGCTTCTTGCACTAGTGGTTTTGATGGCCACTGGAAGTGGACGTGGTCGCGGTTCTGGAAAGAAAAAGGCTACCAAACGATCACGCTACGAGGATTCAACTAGCTCAGAATCTGAACATTCCTCAGAATATGAAGAGGAATCAGTTTAAGGAAAGGGGAAAGCACCTTTGGCTTCAAGGAAAAAGAAGGGTGCGGATTCTCCTTCGCGTAGAAGTACCGGTGGACCGGTAATACGCGAGCGCTCTCAACGGAGATCAAATGTTGATGAAAGTGAACCGCATGTGAGTGCAAAACGCCGTGCCAGATTTGCGAACCGCACATGCATTGGAGAGCGACACGTGAACTTTAACGAGCTATGTCGTGAGGTGCCAGACTTTGCAAGGCTTTTGGAACGAAGCCATATTCGGCCACTTGGCAGAGTTCAACCTAAGATGGGCTTTTGTGTGGAGATCATCAGGGAGTTTTACATGCGAGGTAACATACTTCAAAAAGACCATGAAACCGGAGCTTTCGTCTTTGAAACAACAGTTAGAGACGTCAAGTTTGACATTACTCCAGCAGTAATTGGTGCAAACCTTGGATTAGCTGTTGACACTTCTGGTCTTTATTACACTGAGGGTAATTTCCAACATGATACCCATTGGGATATGGTTGTGGACTCTATTTGCAAGACAGGGACGCACACGAACAGATCATATGTTGAATCAAAGGACCTAAAACCAGAGTATCATATTTTGTCCTTAATTGTATGCTACAACCTATTGCCCACACTGGGGACCAAAAGGATTCGATGGGATCGATTGTTACTTCTCTTTTTCCTCGGTCACCCGGAAAGTGCAAATGGAATTAACACAAACATTCCATTTCTCATTTGGCAGCAAATGGTACATGTCATTGAAGGATCAAGGCAACGTGACCTTCTACCGTATCCAATCTTGATTACTAGTATTCAGGAAGATCACGGAGTTGACATTTCTTGTGCCAAATATGATTATGGCTTGGGGGCAATTGATGGAATCACTTTAGCCAAGTCAATCAGCACTTTGAAGACATTTGGGCATACAAAAGCCTATGCAAGTGAAGCGACAGTGAGTGCACCACCTCGTCAAGATTCTCCTGAACCAGATGAGGTCATAACTCTTCAAACCTTGCATCGGGATGTTCGTTCATTAAAGCAAAGGATGGAGCAAAGGATGGAGCAAGGCTTCAAGAAACTTGAGGATGGTTTAAAGAAAATCTTCGATATCCTTGGGTGCAAACATGATGATGTGGTCACTGGACCAACTGCACCGAGTACATCGCATGGACCAACATCACATGATGATGATGATGATGATTCAAATGAGGATGAGTGATCTCTTTTCCTTCTTGTTTTTAGTTTTCAGTTTCCTTTCACGTTGTGATGAACAAGAACTCTAATCGTCTTGTAACTAAGAACTTATCCTCCTAGTATTTTTACTTTTTGTTTATATTAACTGTTTGACAATTTGTGAAAAAAAGGGGGAGAACGGAAATAACGGAAATGATGGACATATCATAAAAAGGGGGAGACAGAAAATAATGATTGCATCACAAAGGGGGAGAATATAGATGCTCAAGACAGGGGGAGAACATGGATGGCTCTTGGATGCTCAAGATAGGGGGAGATAAAGAAAAGATTGAAAGAGCCACAAAACAAAAGCTGGAAAAACAAAAGAACCAAATGGAAGACGAATCAAATGTAGGATTTTAACTTCTAACGACTAACGTTTGATTTTGTTTGGAGTTTTGTTTTGAAGGAATTACATCACTTTAAGACTCCAAGTCCTAAGTCATAGAGTATGTTCTAGGACTGTTTGGTTCAAATGTATTTTGTATTTATTGGATCTTTCACGCAAAGAAAATCAATGTTTTGGTGATAACATTGAGTTTCGTCTTTTTGGTTTAAGATGAGTGACTTGAGCGACTTTATGTATTTTTGGGTTTTGTCACGAAATTGCCAAAGGGGGAGATTGTTACGGCATTTTGTGTTGGCACATTTCGTGAGTTTGAGTCGGAGTCTTAAAGGGAACAAATTGTCAAATCGGCTTTCGAAGACTCATTGAAGATTCAACATGAGCTCAAGATAACACTCAGGTATGGTTAATTAAACCATGGTGATTTAAGTTCATTTATAACCATTGGAATCAGGAACTTAGTGAAAACCGGTTTAGACTTGGTTTTAGGAACTTGGATTTAACTTACAATCTATTTTAAGTTTGGTTTCCGGTACTTGGTTTGATTTGGATAAAGCTTATCTTGGAAAAATCAGTTTTTACATTACGTACCGGAACCACACTTGAAGTTCCTCTAACCCGACACAGAATTTTCTGTAAATTGCACTGCGTACCGGAACACGGACTCGCGTACCGGAACACAATAGAAAAATCTGTGGTTTGCACCATTGCGTACCGGAACGTGATATTTGGTACCGGTACACAATGCCCCATCGGGATAAATTTCCTAAACCGACTTTTATCTTTTTCCAAGGGTTATAAATAGATACTTAGGGTTTCTAAACGAGGGTGACCAATACGAATCAATTCAGAAACACTCGTGAGCAACCCTAGAGGCTGGTTTTTACCGTTCTTCTCTTTCGCCTCTATTAGGTCAATTCGACGGTTCTTCCATGATCTATCTTTCGTCGAATTGATCTAGTCTTTGCTTAGAGATTTCTTCTACGGTTCCTTCATGATAATCTAAGCAAAGGATCACCATCGAAGCCTATATTCTATATCGGCTATTTGCGTCGTGGATTCGGCGTGACATCGTGGATTCGATGTGTTGAAGGCGTTTCGTGGATTCGAAACGTGTGCTCGTGGATTCGAGTGGCGTTCGTGGATTCGAACGCGTGCAGTGGACGTGCAATCGGTGGAGCGCGAGGTCCGAAGAAATTGAAGGAGGGGTTGACACCTTGTTATTCTTCTTTTCTTAGAGGATTGTTATTGCGTGGACATCCAACCGTTCAGCGCAAGGTCCGAAGAAGCTGAAGGAGGGGTTGAGTCCGTGGAGTCGGTAATCACCTTGTTATTCTTCTATTCTTAGTGGATTGTTATTGCGTGTTGGTCCCGTGGTTTTTCTCCTGGATTGGAGTTTCCACGTATATCTCGGTGTGCTATTTTTATCTTCCGCATTGTTTTTATTTTGCACTGAGATTTGTTTTTTAAATATTACACCTATTCACCCCCCTCTAGGTGTTTGATAGTACCTATTTAGATCCCTTGGGATTAATAACCTAACACATAATACAACATAAGGCATGTCCCAACATCCACACCATCCACAGTAATACACATTCACATGCACCGTATTAGACCATAAAGGAAAATAACCAACTATAAACGAAGGAGGAAAAGGAACCTGATCGAGGTAACCTCACACCTCACCAAGTAGCATCCTCACCATCGTCCTGATCCCAAGACCCGACCAAACCTGTCATACAGTGGGAGTCAGCGACATGAAGAGTAGAGATAAAACACAACTACAAATACGATGCAAAAAGGTGCGAATAATAAATCAAACCGTACAACTAGAGCACCCAAAACCCATCCTGCAATCAATCACATCATCCCCGAGGGAAACTGAACTGAGCACCTACCATGACTGTCCGGGGACCTCTGGCAAAAGAAATCCGTATCTCTCCTGTGAAACTGACCTGAGCACCTGCCATGACGGCCCGGGGACCTCAGGCAAAAGAAAACCGTCCCGCTCTCACCTTGGTGCAATCAAACCCCCCACTGCACAAGTGCAGCACAGCAAATAACCACAAGGGGCCCCCACTAACGTCACCTCATGGGGTTCACGGGTCATCAGACCACCTTTTCAGAAAAGTACACCGACACGGTGGCCAAACCGCTGGTGTGCGTGCAAGCGCCATGAGCATAACCACAATAACCAAGTGCAGATCCAAATCCATGTGCCGCGACGAAAGTCGCCCAAATGATGTATCATAATATGTCATAAAGGAAGGCAATAAAGTGTAAGTCAGATATTACCAGTTCACCAGAGTTCCCGACTCCAAGTCAGGGTACCAATCTCTACTCGTAAGTCATCCTGAGTACGAGATTCCTCTACGAGCTCCTGTAAATTCCCCGGACCTACCCAGGGTCCACCAATCGCACAAATTCTACTTTACCGAACCCACCTTCCGACTTCTGAATAGTCGCCCGATCACTGTCCCGATCGCAAGTATGCCCCGAACAACCATACCGTTATTTGGAGAGGGCAAACTGCCCATCCAGTCACTAACCACGACATTCGTTCATTCGGAGGTCCACGTCGCCCACAATATCCCTTAATATGATAAAACATAACAACAACGATTTAAGCAACACAGAGGTTCTAAGGGTGTACCCACCTGAAACGGAGATAAACGACCGCGCCCGCGACCCTCCTAAGCATTCAACAACCCCCCGCGGGCCTAATAAAATATCCAAAAACACAAAACAACACATTACCCCAAACTGGCAAAAATCAGTGGTCCGACTACAGTACTAGAAATCCCTTCTATCCCAAGACAGAAGCTGCCTCCGGTGTCCCGATTGTCGCACCGATCAAAACCTGATCAAAGCAAATCCCTGAACAATTTTTTTTTACCATTGTTCAGATAAGGACAAGCAGTCCACCGGACCTCATACCGCGACAACTGGTCACCCGAAAGGTACAAACATTCTAGCAACACCCCTAAGTCAAAAGATAGGAAAACCATGCAAAAACCCAAATTTATCGAAAAAGGGGATTCTGCCGGTGTACCGAAAATAACAGATAAAATCCTAGTGGTGAAACAAAAGACCGGACATAAAAACGGCACCCGGCAAAACCCAAAACAATAAACCGACGAAAAACGAAGTGTCCAAAAATCCCTCCTATTGAAAACCATACCTCCGACGCGATCCGACTGTCGGCGAGGCAATTGATGGAAACCTGGCTCCAACCGTTGCCTTGACGAAGTCCGCGACGAAAACAACTGAGCGGAGGCTCATCTAACGAAAAATGAAAACAACTGCGTCGAACGAACTGCACCGTCACGTGGACTGCACCGTCAAGCGGACTGCACCGTCAAGCAGAATGCACCGTAAGGCTGACTGCACCGTCAAGCGGACTGCACCGTCAGGCTGACTGCACCGTCAAGCGGACTGCACCGTCAAGCAGACTGCCCGTCAAACTGACTCCACCGTCAAGCGGACTGCACCGTCAAGCTAAAAACCGTCGACGAAAACGCCAAGTAAAAACCGTCAAACCGAAAACCGTGAAGGCGAAAACCGTCGAACCAAAAACCGTCAAGCCAAGCTGTTGGCGGCAGCGACTTGACCCGTGCGGACATAGCGGCGGCGCGGCAGCCCCATGCGGGCCCAGCTCCGCGCGAGCACACACAAGCAGCGCGCAGCGCGGCAGCCCCTCGCGGGCACGCGCAAACAGCGCGCACGGGCGCAAGCAGCAGCAGCGGCTAGGGCATCCAGCAGCGGCGGCGGCCTGGCAGGGCGCGGCGCGCGCGTGCCGCAGCACCACGCGGCGGCAGCCTGGCAGGGCGTGGCCCCGTGCGGCGCGCAAGCAGTGCGCGGCAGCGGCGGCCAGAGCATCCAGCGGCGGTGGCGGCTAGGGCATCCAGCAGCGGCGGCGGCCTGGCAGGGCGCGGCGCGCGCGTGTGGTAGCACCACGCGGCGGCGGCCTAGCAGGGTGCGACACTGTGCGGCGCGCAACAGCGGCGCGCGGGCATCAGCACTCCTGGCTGCAGGCGGCAGCAGTCCTGGCTGCGCGCGGCAGCACTCCTGGCTGCGCGCGGCAGAATCGCCTGGCTGCGCGCGGGCGGCAGCGCGCATGGCTGCGCGCGGGTGGCAGCGAGCCTGGCTGCGCGCGGCGTAGCAAGCCTGGCTGCGCGCGGGTGGCAGCGCGCAAGGCTGCGCGCGGCGGTAGTGCCTCGGCGGCCCGCGGCCTGCGGTGGCAACGCGCGGCGGTGGCCGTGGCCCGGCTAGGGCATCGAGCGGCGGCGATGGCGGCGGCTCGGCTAGGGCATCGAGCGGCGGCGGAGCCACCGTCGACGATCCCAAACACAGCCCAGTCAAATAAAACCCCAAACTCAACACCACGAACGAAAACAACAACAACCTAATCGACAAATCCACGATCAAAATCGACGAACGTAACCATCGAACGACATTCAAGAACGTGACCCAAAACGCAAAAACTAAAGTAACGACAACCGAGAGTCAAAATTCACATAACTAAGACCAAAGGGTGCAAACTAACCTAGCTCTGATGGAGAAGACAACGCGGTCCCGATCTCCGTAGACGATGGTGTTTTCGGATCGGCTCCCCAGTATCGGCGACGCTTCCGGTCTCGATCTTCGGCACGCACAATGAGGGAAGAGGAAGGAAAAATGATCCTTTAGAACTAGGGTTATCTTGAAATTCTGATTTCATTGTTTAATTTAATTTAATTTTCTCTTCTTACGTACGAAACACCCAAAATCCGATCTTTAAAAACAAAAGGAATTCCTCGGTAAGCGTATCGATCCTCCGGAACGTCCCATACCCGCTAGCACGGATCCTGATGCACCAATAACACTTAACGGGTTCCATGGATGTCAGAACTTACCTTTTACGACCCGTTAAAACCGAAAACCTCATTCCGAAAGATCCGTAAGCGGGATTTCCGATCCGATCGCATCGTCGTTCTTCGTTTAACGAGCTCTACTGCGATACAGTGATCGCAACCCAAAATCCAAGCGAACCAATACCAAGAAAAATCCACCAAAAACAAGCTTAAATTAAAAAGATGTCAATAAGGAAATAGTAAAAGTCAGCGTCATTACACATTTCGAGTTTTTCTTGGAGTTTCCGAGCCTTCTTGTGACCTCTTTTCTGCGGCGGAGTTTTTGGACAGCACCGGAGTGTTTCGAGGATTTCTCCGCGCTCGAGCATCGGATTGAGGCATGTCAATACTCGTTTCGCATCTATGCATCGCAAGGAACATCATCGCATTTTTCTTGGAATTTTCTGAGGTTTACCCGAAGTTATAAATTCCATCTTTTCTGGGCGGAGTGCTACAGTTTTTGTGTTTGTGGAGTTTCGCGCTCACCGCATTGAGTATTTTGTAACTTGGCCTACAGGACTCGGTTTGGGACGTGCAAGTACCCATTTCTAACGGCTCGACACGACGATCGCAGCGGTATTTTTGGCGAAATTTTCGGAGTCCATCCTATAGGTGAAAACCGAGCATCTTCAGGACTGTTATTTTTGGACAGCGGTTAAATGTGGAATTATATGTTTAATTGGGCAACGTTTGGACACTTTTACAGTTATCGCGGCTGTAATATCATAGATTTTTGTAACACGTTATACCTCCTGCTAATAAAGCTTCCGTTTAAAGTAGTTAATGTAACGGGTTTTGTTAAGTCGATAATATGGAGGTGCGGGTATTTTTCTGCGATAGAGCTCGAAAAACGGAGAACGGCGGTGCGATCGGATCCGGATTCCGACTTACGGAACCCCCAGAAAGGGGTGGAAAGCAATCGCAATGGCCAGGGGTGCATCGAAATCCGCGTAAGTGATTTGACACGCTTTCCGTGGAAAAGAGGGAATTATCTTTAAAGAATTATCCCGAAGGTTTATCCCTGAGGAATTAATTAATTAAGGAATTAATTAATTGGGATGTAAAAAATACCCGATGTGGATTTTATCGTACAAAAAGATTAATTTGTGATTTCTCCCGAAAGAAAGAAAAAGAAAAAGAAAAAAAAGGCGAAACCCTAACCGAAAGGAAACGAGAGGAAGGAACGAGCGAAAGAAAAAGGGAAAAGGGGAAACCCTAATCGGAAGGAAACGGTGGAAAAGAAGGAGAAGGTGAAAGGACCCAACCCTCCCGGCGAACGTGCCAAAGCCGGGAGCGTGAACGGATCACCGTCTCCGACGATTAGCGGTAAGCGAGATTTATTTTCGTGTAGTTTCGCTCGGTTTTTGGTTTCAGTCCTTGCGGAGTCTTTGGAGTAGCTGTTTGCTACCCAATGCGTCACCGCCGTGAAGCCCTAGGGCACCGCCGCACGGCCCTAGGGCATCGCGACCGCGATACGCGCCGCGCGGGCAAGGTACCCGCGCAGCCGCGGCTGTGCCGCGCGGGACCAAGGTCCCCGCGTGGCCGCGGCTAGGGCAAGCATCGCGCGGGGCCTGTGCCCGCGCGGTCGCGGCAAGCGCCGCGCGGGGCCGGTGCAAGCGCGGCCGGGGCGAGTGCCGCGCGGGCAGGTGCCCGCGCGGCCGCGGCGAGTGCCACGCGGGCAGGCGCCCGCGCGGCCGTGGAGCGCGCCGCGCGCCGCGCGGGGCCCATGCCCGCGCGGCCGCAACCGGTGCCGCGCGGGCGGGAGCCCGCGCGGTCGTGGCGCGCGCCACGCGGGGCCCATGCCCACGCGGCCGCAACCAGTGCCGCACGGGCGGGCGCCCGCGCGGCTGGGGCGCGCGCCGCGTGGGGCCATGCCCGCACGGCCGCGGCCAGTGACCGCGCGGGCGGGCGCCCGCGCGGCTGGGGCGCTCGCCGCGCAGGGCCATGCCCGCGCTGCCACGGCTGGTGTCGCGCGAGCGGGCGCCCGCACGGCTGCAGGCGCATGCCGCGCGGGGCTAAGCCCGCGCAGCTGCGGTTTGTGCTGCGCGGGGTTGGTGCCCGCGCAGCCGCGGCAAATGCCGCGCGGGGCCGGCGCCCGCGCGGCCGCGGCTCGCGCCGTGCGGGGCTAAGGCCCGCACGGTTGCGGTGGGTGCCGCGCGGGGTTGGTACCCACGCGGCCGCGGCTTGTACCTCGCGGAGCTAGGGCCCGAGCGGTTACGGCAAGTGCCGTGCGAGGCTGGTGCCCGCGCGGCCGTACGGCCCGCAACGCCGCGGGGGCAGCCGCGTCGCTCGACGCGCGCGGGCGCCCCCGCCGGGTCAAATTGTCATTAGTGTTTTTGAGTTTTTGGGCTCGGTTTATCTACTGTTATATTTCTGATCTGACCGTGGCTCTTTTGGGGACTACTTCTAGGTCTGGGCGCAACAGAGAGCAAGGTTCGGTCTCCGGAGTGTAGTTTTCGCATAATCGATGTGGGTAGTTTTGGTTATTACCGGCGTGGTGTCGTTCCCGAATATTCGTTTTGATAAAGTAGATATGTTTGGTATTTTGTCTAACCCCATTGCATGTGAATCCCTTTTATCGTGTTAATCAAAGCAGCTGCGGTCGCAAGATCGTTATGTTGTTCTGATCAAAGCGGCTGAGGTTGCAACATGTTTACACACATATTGCTTACACGCACACCGGCGGTTTGGCCAACGCACGGGGTGTATTTTTTCAGAAAGATGGTAAGTTGTTTTTACCCGTGTACCCCACAAGGAGAGGTTAGTGGGGACCCCTCAAGGAGAGGCAACTGCTACTTGGGCAGTGGAGGGGTTGGAGGCACCAAGAAAGTGAGTACGGTATTGGGGTTGGGACCCAAATCATTCTGAAAGCTGGGGTAGGTGCCCAGTGTGACTTTCGACAGGGATTTAGCGATACATGAAAGGGGGAGGGGAAAGTAAATGCTCCAGTGATTCGATGTGTCCTTTCTGTTATTGCGTTTACTTACATATTTTCTACTTTATCTGTCACTGACAACCCACACTGTGACAGGTCCGAGTAGGGGTGGAATTCGGGACGACGGTGAGGCATCTGTTAGAGGACCCTAGCCATGAGGGCTAGTAAACGATACATTCTTTTCTTTGCTTTGGTTATTTTCCTTACACTGTGGTTAGTTAAACGGTGATTCATTTGTGTGGTTTCTGATGGATGTTGGAATGAGGATTTTCTCGTCTATAACTGGTGAATGTTAGGATGTGTAATTGCGGCTTGTTTTCAAATGCAAACCTGGTTTCAAATGAGTTTTCAAAGCAGGTGCCGTGTGGGCACCGATTTTAAAACCCGTGGATTTATCCTTTCAAGTTAATGGCCGCTCAAAGAGTTTGCGAAAACGTTTTGGAAAAACTGGGTGTCGAGTGGGCACTGATTTTCAAACCCATGGGTTTATGCTATAGACTGTATGTGATAGCGGTGACAGTATGATCTATGCCATGTATATACAAAGGAGACTCCGCCCGTTTGGGGAGTGAATTTGTATATGCGGCGGGTCTGATACGCGCAGGAGGCGAGGTCCATTTAAATACAAAAAAAAAAAAGGGTACGTTTTCCGCACTTTTAGAACCTCCGGGGCGTGACAGCGGCGGGCGACCTCCTTCTTGGGCGAGAGTGTATTTTGGACTTGGATTTAGCGTTTGAGGTGGGTGTTGTTGTGAACCTCTTATTTTTGACTACCCACTAGGCATATTGGAGTAATCCCTATGTTAATGTGTTGATTGTACCCTATTAGATGAATGTTGCATGCTTGTATGAGATTAAGGTCATTATGTTGTACTTCCCTTCATGTGGGTTTGGTTATTAAAGGTGGTGATATCATGTTAGAGGGAAGGCTAATTATACCTTGTGAGTATTTATGTATGTGGTATAGGCAGGCATAGGTTATCTTAGTACTTAATGTTCTTATGCAATTATTAATATCTTGGAATAGCATGCCCTAATAAATGTAGAACATCGATACATATATTCCTTTTGTATCATCTTGGGACATTTGCATGCTTGTATGGATATCTAGATAGGCCACCTTTTTCTGCTACACTATCATGCTGGAACTTGACTTAGGAGAAACCTTGTTTGCTTCTTTTCTCCTTAATCATTAGTCAGGTAATTTGTGTTGCTCGGGTTCGAGCAGGGGTTTGGAATAGTGTAGTCGAGACTTCGAGTCTGGGACAGGTTGGATTTGATTGGGACGGCAGGGTGTTCGGCGACTGCTGATATTGGGGATAGCAGGATAGTGCGGCAACCGCAGATATTGGGCGGTTGACCGGAGGTCGGTTATGGGTTTATGGATTGTGGGGCATTACGGCAATCGCGGATACTAGCCGGTTGACCGGATATATACTATTGCATCAGATTGGGCATTAGATTTCTTTAGTGTATGGGTTTTTCCACTTTGATCGGAGTCGTGATCCAGTCCTGCTGTTTTATGATACTTATGATACTTGTTACTGAGATACTTTACTCGTGTGGGTCGCTCCCCTCGAGTGCCACTCCGTAGTGTTCGACAGACAGGCTTTGAGTCCTTGAGACTCCTTCTTTACATCGGTGTTATGCGTTGGCCAGCATACCCGATACGGCAGGCACAGCAGGCAGTACCAGTTCTTGCTGGTCCATCGATTGGGTTATTCTGGCAGGCATATAGATACTGATGCATACTTTTAGCTATTCTTATTGGCTTGGCATTTAGAGGCATATTAGTGGTAGCTTTTTCATCAGCAGTTATATTCATAGCATGCCACCTCTCTTTCCTTTTCTCCTCTGGTAGACCTAGTGGGCATGTCAGAGTTTGAGACTTAACCCACTAGGGGAAGCTACTGTTTTTATAGTAGTTCTCACCCCCATTGTCCTTTTTCCTTTTCCTTCCTTTGTTTTGCAGAGTCCTCTGCGGGAGTTACTGGACCATCTTCGGCAGATCGAGGTAAGATGATAGCGGACTAGATAGTCATCTACCCCATCTGCGAGCATAGCAGTATTTTGATTGTATCCCTTATACACTCAGACAGTTGTATTTTCTTTTATTTTGGGTCTGGCTTCAGCCTGCTGGTTGTATTTATTTGGTGAGCTGGAAGAGACATATGTACTTATTTGAGAGTTATATTGTACTTTTACTTTCCAGCTGTGGTCTGAGTTGTATTAGTTTTAGTTCAGCTCTGTTTTTATGCTCCTTTATTATATCTTTTATATCTGAGCAGGTTACCAGCGCTTCGTGTACACGGGAAATTCCATGTGCACGGCGGATCTGTGGACGGGCCTAGGTTCTGGTTTACACCCGGGGCGTGACAAAATCGATAAATATAGAGAAAGAAAACCTAGAAATAAATCGGTGTTTACCTTTTATTCTCTATACGTGGATTATCTTTGATTCCTCTATCGAATAGGAATAATTGGGAATACCCTAAAAGATGATATTAGGGTCTATTTACAGGTTAGAAACTTTTTGGAAAGAGATAAGAATCAAAAACTAACTTATCTGGAATTTTTACGCTCGGCGGTCCGGACTGGATTTAATCAGATCCGGACTGTCACCTTTTGACAGAATTTTTTCAGAAAAATAAGTTCGGGGTCCGGACTGGAATTGTCTAATCCGGACTATTCATGCGATTTCAGCAAACACATAGTTCGGGGTCCGGACTCACAAGAGACTGCTCCGGACTGGAATTCCGCATGAACTAAACTATGTTCGGGGTCCGGACTGGATGGCCCTGATCCGGATCCTGACCACTCAATTTGTCCAGTTTTTTATTTTTAAGCAATAAAAATTCATCCAAGTGTTTCTAAAGTACAAGAATGTATTCGGATCACCAAAATTATTTAGTTAAACATACCTAATCCTTTTGAATTCATTCTTCTTGAGATTGATGTATGTGATCCACAATTCTTCAACTTCAATCTTCAAGACTCAAAACAATTCACGAAATACGCCAAAATAAAATCCTTAACAACGCGCCGGGTCTTCCGCGCCGGCCGCCCAACCAATGGTGCGCCGCCACGTGGCGCGCCCACGATGATTGCGGTGTGACATGTGCGGAGTGCCCAATCACGCGCCGCCACATGGCAACCACCGCGTTCGCTAGTCCCGGTGCACGCCTCCTAGGCCGTGGACTGGCCTGCTACCAAATTGGGCCAGTAGGCCTATTTAGCCCAAAAATAGCCGATTTTGACTGTTTTCGCGTGCTGAGTCCGTTTTTGACGTCCGTTTGACACACAACGCACTCGATACACCAAAAATATGTGTTTTCTCACTGCCGACCACATAATCAAGTCACACGGGGCCTCGGCACACCACAATGGCCCTTTTCTCCAGTCTGTGAAATGAGCTGGAGATGATCGACCTACCTTTGGGCAACCCAAAATTCACATGGTCTAACATGCAAAGTAACCCTACCTTAGCTAAGCATGACCGCTTCCTAATTTCTACCGAATGGGACCGGGCTTTTCCCCTCTCCAAGGTGGTGGCAGTTCCGAGAATCACATCCGACCACTCGCCGATCTTGCTCTCCACTAAAGAGAAATTAATTTCCCGTGTTTTCAGATTTGAAAAGGTCTAGCTCTCAAGAGATGATTTCTGCAACAGAGTGCCGGTATGGTGGACGGAGGTGCCCCCTAAAGGCTTTAGCGTTCTCACTTTTGTCGCTAAACTTAGACACTGTCGGTAAAGAATCAAAGAATGGTGCTCCTCGAGCTTCTGTAACATCTCACTAGCCAAAAAAACCATTTCTGAAGAGATACTATGGCTAGATATCCTGGAGGAGCAACACAATCTTACCTCTCATTAACTTGAGACACGGGCACAGCTTAAGCTGCATTTGAAGGAAGTGGTAGTGGATGAGGAAGCACTGTGGAAATCACGAGCAAGGCAACAGTGGTTAAAAGAAGGAGATGGCAACTCAAAATTTTTCCACGCAATTGCAAATGGTAGGAAGCTCGGGAATTCCATTTGTGAAGTAGTTGATGAAGGTAGGATTATCCAAAGAGAAGAGGACAAAAGGGAGTATTTTTTTAATAAATTCAAAGCACTTTTCGCTCCGGCTGACCGCTTATGCACGTCAGTAGGCGATTGGAGTGAATTATTCGGGTCTACTCCTATTATCTGTTCGAGCGAACTGACAGCGGCATTCTCCCTAGAAAATATCACAAAGGCAACCTTTCAGCTCGACAATGAAAGCTCCCAGGCCGGACGAGTTTAATCTAAGATTCTACCAGAAGTTTTGGGAGGTGATAAAATTCGTTCTACTAAAAATTTTCCAGGAGCTATACGATGGATCACTGAACTAGGGGCCAATGGACTATTCCTTTATCTGCCTAGTCCCTAAGAAAGAAGGGGCAAACTCGGCAAACGAATATAGGCCTATTAGTCTCATCAATGGAGTTCAGAAGATCATCTCTAAAGTACTGGCAAACAGGCTTGTAGGTGCCTTAACAGACATCATCTCCCCAACTCAGGTTGTTTTTCTTAAAGGTCGCTCTATCTTGGACTCATTTGCAACTGCCAATGAGATTGTTAGCTGGGGCTCTAAAATAGAGGAGAAAGGGATACGAGTCAAAAGCAAATTTTGAGAAAACCTTCGATAGGGTGAGATGGGATTTCTTAAAGAAAGCCCTGACCTAGCTTGGGGCAAACGATAAGTGGGGTAGTTGGATCTAGGAATGTACCTCCAAAGCTAAGGTAGCAGTCCTAGTCAACAGAATCCCAACCAAATGGATTAAGACCAAAAAGGGACTGCGGCAAGGAAACCCACTCTCCTCTTAACTCTTCCTTTTGGTAGCAGAAGGGCTAGCAAGAATGATGAGTAAGGTTGTTCTTAATGGACTATTGAAGGGGGTGGGACCCACTATGGAGTCAAAGGTTGCCATTTTACAGTTCGCGGATGATACACTCTTCTTTTGTAAAGCAAAGAGTAGACAGATTAGAAACCTGCTCTTCATCTGGCAAATTTTTGAGTGGGCGTCTGGTATGAAGATCAACAGGAACAAGACTGAGCTATTCTATATGGGTAGGCAAGACCCTGGCGAGTGACTTGCTGGGATCCTGGGTTACAAACTTGGAACCTTGCCGATACGTCACCTGGGCCTCCCCCTCACAAATAGACAACCACGTAAGGAAAACTGGTGGCCAGTGATTCGCAACATTGAGAAGCGGATCGAATGATGGCAAGCTAAGCTCCTATCCTAGGTGTAGTGTACCAGATCTTGGTTTATGAGCAAGTATAAATAAAAATGGTATGAAATACTATTTTTATTGAGCTTAGAGAAGTAAAGGATAATTTGGGAATGAATTGGGCCCAAATCGGGATAAAAATAAGGAACCTAGAATTTTATATGAGAATGTGGGCCCAGATTATTGGCAAAAAATTTACAGTGTCAGAAAATTTTGAGAAAACTCTGGGAGCTAGGAAAATATGTTTTAGGGCCACAGTAGAAGTTTCGCGTTGATCGGATATCCGGATAGTGAGAACGGGGTCCGCCAGCGATTCTGAATATAGCAGGGCTTTTGGCGACCCAGAATGGTCCAAACTGGAAATTTAAAGGTACCTTGAGGCAAATCAAGTTAAACCATGGCTGCCTGTCAAATTTGAGCGAAAACGGGCGAGAAACAGGCGAGAACGGACGAAAACGGGCGAAGTCCGGAAGTGGCCAACTTTCGGGCGCCCGAAAGTGAGACTCGGGCGCCCGGAAAGTACTGTAGCAGGCCGGGATTTGGAACTGTAGCAAACCCGGTTCGGTCTGGGGCGGGCTGGTTACTGTAGCAGTCCGGTCCAGATCAGATGTTGCGCCCGAAAGTTACTGTAGCGCGCCCGAATCCCGAGATGCACGGATCCCAAGGCAGTTGGCACAGATCCCGAGGCAGTTGGCACGGATCCCGAGGCAGTTTGCACGGATCTCGAGGCAAATGCATGAATCTCGAGGCGTGGCATGCGGTCCAAGGTGCATAGAGGCGCGCGGCGCGAGGCGCGAGGTGGGCGGGGGACGCCACATGGCATCTCCCCATTGGACGCAGCGGCCGAGGGCGCATACCCGCACGGGGAAGGCTAGCGGGCCCTGACGCGGCGTCAGCGGGGGCAAGCCACGTGTCGGCCTCCCGTTGGCGGGTCAGGGCGATGCGACGCGTCACTGCTACCGCAGGCGTGGGTGCGGTCCATGTGGCGGCCGCTGATTGGCCGCCGCTGTTCCGTGGTCGCGGTGCACGGGTCCACGGACACGTGTCGCTCCCCGGTTGGCTGAACGCGGGTGACGTGGCGCCTCGCTAGCGCGGCATGGACGCGTGGACCACGGAGGCTGGTTACTGTAGCAGCCCGAAATCGGTTCCGAGCGCCCGAAAGAAGCGCCCGAAAGTTGGTTTTCGGCCTATAAGGGCCCGAGTGGCCCCATTTCTTCTCCTTTCTCCTTTTTGCTCACACCGAGAGGCTAAGGGGTGGGAGAGGGCGATTTCGTGGGGGGTTTTCGAGGGTGCGCGAGCGCGCCGTGGACCCTGTGGAGCGCGCAAGGTGTTCCAATGAGCCGAATGGACGCGTGTGTACGCGTTGGACGGCATGACGTTGTCGAGGTAGCTAGTCCCGTATGTCATTTTCCGGTATTTTTGGCACAGTTTTGAGATTTCCTTTTGGATTTTGGATTTGACCCCATACCTTCGTGCGTGTTAGGGACCGAGTTTTACTGTGCCATCTTACTACACGAGGTGTTGCCGGGCGTTTTGGCGCGCACCGTTTTGCGTGCAAGCTTGGAAAGGACATGCACCGTTTTGCGTGCGGACTCGACGAACGTGCACTGTTTTGCGCTCAAACTCGAAAAGCGTGCACCGTTTTAGCGTGCAACTTTGAAGAAAGAACGTGCACCGTTTTGCATGCAAATTGAGGTACGTGCACCGTTTTGCGTGCAGGTTGAATTGTCGTCCACCGTTTTGCGTGCACTCTTTAATGTTATGCACCATTTTTCGTGCAAGGTTAGAAAAACGTGCACTATTTTGCGTGCAACCTTGAAGAAAGGCGTGCACCGTTTTGCGTGCAAACCCAAGGTATGCGCACCGTTTTGCGTGCATCGTTTTGCGTGCAACCTGGATGAACGTTCACCGTTTTGAGTGCAGTCTCTAATGATATCCACAGTTTTGCATGCAGGTTCGAAGGACATGCATCGTTTTGCGTGCGGGCTTGAGAGACGTGCACCGTTTTGCGTGCAAGCTCGAGAAAACTAGAACAAACGCGTGGAGACCAATTGCAAGTGTCTACAAGCAATTGGGGGCAATCCAAGGTGGGGGATTCTACCGAAATTGGGTGACCTCTCCCCTTGCTCCTTTGCTTTTGGATTTGGAAGCATGATAGTAGCCTGTTAGAGGCGTTAGGTAATTATGATTAAGATTGCATGTATAGATGGACATAGATGAAAAGTGCAACTGTTGGTTGCCAAAGATAGATGATAAATGTGCATGTGTAGATGGACACAGACGAAAAGTGCAACTGTTGGTTGCCAAAAATGAGATGATCAATTTGCATGTGTAAAAGGAGTTAGGAGAAAAATGTAATTCTTGATTTATCTAAATAGATGATAATTGCATGCGTAGAGGATAAATATTATTTTATGATGGATATGAAAATAATTGCATGCGTAAAAGTAGATAATCATGTGATGATTGTGATCATGTTATGGTACAATCCTAGGAATCATGTGGCATAAGGAAAAAGAACATGTTGGTAGTAAGACTAGGAGAAAACCTAGATTCAGGGTTCACTGAGTGACATCAAACTTAGGAGTTATCCTAGGATTGAACGAGTGGCATTATCTTAGGAGATAACCTAAGGACATGGGATAGAGTGATTAACATAGAGTCAAGGAACTCTAGGATGAGCATGACATAGAACTTAGGTAAAGAGAACCTAAGGTGAATTAGAGTTAGGGTAACTCTAAGTAAAAGTGGAACAAGAAATTAGAGTCAGTGTAACTCTAAGTTAAAAGTGGAACAGGAAAATAGAGTTCAGGTAACTCTAGGATTCAGTGAGGAATCAGGAAAAGGGGATGAGATCCCAAGGTTAAAGAATTAAACAAATATAACCCTAGAAAATCATAGGGTGTCTGGGCAAATGGACAGCAACTTTAACTTCAACTTGAGTTAAATAAAATGAAAGAGAAATGTTTAAGAGTCCAGGAGACTCTCTAGTTACCCGTGTGGCAAGACCTAGGGTAAGGGATGAATTAATGAAAAAGATAAAGCTTAAGAGAAAGCTAAAAGTGGTTTAATAAGCAAGACAAGCAAATTGCTTAAAAAAAAAAAAAAAAAAAAAAAAAAAAAAACAGAAAGAAAATGCAAATGGCGCATTCAGGTTGAGACTCGTCAGTTTGGGAGCAGGACTCCTTGGGCAGTGACCCGTTGGACGAGATACCTTGAAAAGGCTAAAGGAAAAAGTAAAAGAGATTGCCAGTGGCAATGTGAGCTGAAGGCTCGAGTGAGAAAGAAAAGAAAAGCAAGTGCTTAAAAGTAAAGACAAAGACAAATGCATAAGTGCAAAAAAGGCTAAGTGCCAAGAGGAAAAGAAAATAAAAGATAAGAAAAGATAATAAAACGGGCGTGCCTTCGAAGGTTGAAATGTGGGTCTGCGGGATGTAAAGGGCTTGCCCTCTCCCCGGGCGCACCTGATCGGACGTAAAGGGCAGTGCCCTCTCCCAGGTGGCAACCCGAAGAACACATTTTGTCATGCCCCGGGGTCGAAACTGCGACCCTGGCTCGCCAACAGATCCGCCGCCTGTACAAAACCCTGCATAGGCGAAGCGTCTAACCTGCAAAAGATAATACTAAACATATACAAATATCAGAGCTAAAAAAAAAAAAAACTAATATAAAACTAAAATCCAATCACTGTACAACTGAAAATAAAGATACAATATCCATCCCCCAAATACGATCATATACAAAATCCTCTGATACAACACTCCAAACTCTACAGGAAGGTAAACAGAAATAATACATCAGTGTACAGGCTCTGAGTACAAGTCAAATTCTCACAATACAATAGTCTCTCAAAAGTGGAAATAAAACTAATCTACTGACTGTACTGCAAATCTCCAGAAAGGGGGCACCGCTATACTCCAAAGACGGGTAGGGAACTAGCTCGCGACTCCCTCGCCTCGGTCTATAGGTTCAGCAACTGGAGCAACAGGAACTGGACAAGGGGTCCCTGGGGAAAATACACCACAGCGGGTGTGAGAACTACATCCCACAGTAGTTCTCAGTGGGTACCGCAACCAAACTCGACGGTCTGCCCACTAAGTCTACTAGAGGCATAAGATAACAGAAAACTGAAGAAAGGAAAGCTGAAAATAACTCTACAGCTACCATGCCTCTATCTACTATGCTCAAAGGGTGATACAGATGAAAATGATGCATCGACTCAAACTCAGTATACTCAATCAACCCAATCACAGTGACTGCCACATAGGGTCCAGTCAAACCTGCGCCCACCTACTGCCGCACATCCACAAGAGGACGGGTCTACCGTAGGGCGTCCGTGACTGCCAAAACTGGCCCAGTCTGAGGGACTGCGTCGACAAGTCGCGATAGTAAAGTAACAGGCCCAGCTCCGGAGTGGCACTCAAGGGGCGCGACCCCACCGAGGAAAGTATCAGCGCATCTCTGTCGAGCTCAATATGGCCCATGCAGGCTATAGTCCAAATCCACGATCAACAAGATCGACAGTAACTAACATCACCTCGCTATCTCACTAGCTGGACATATCCAACAGCTAGGGCTGCCGTCAACCCAACGGCTCCCCAAAACAGAACACCAACCCACAACGACACAACACAGACCGACACCATAAGGGTTCGGAATCCCCGATAGGTCGGTGCCTAGAACCCTAATCAAACAAGAACAGACTCCAGGCTCGGCCTATCGAAGTTTCTGACCCCCTTACAGTTCGGGAACATGACAACCTTAGTATGACATGCGGAAGACACCAACCAGGGCCCGAAAGTTCCAAAGGACCAACACCTACAACCCTATCAAACAAGAACAGGTTCCAGGCACGGTCCCCGTAGCTTTCGTCCTGAAACAGAAATAGAAAAGGCCCCTAGAAAGAATAACAACTCGACATGCAACTCACTAGCCGGGTATACTCCACAACCGGCAACAATGAAGGGTCCGAGAACCCCGAAAGACTAGAACCTACAACCCAAATCAAATAAGAACAGGCTCTAGGCATAGCCCCTTGTTGTTCTCGACCCAGAGAAAAGGCAGCCCTTAGAACCCATACCACTCGAATCATCTCAAGTGGGTAAGTTTATAGAAAAAGATGACATTTATTACTGAAAGCCATTTTGATCTGAGAGAAATCCATTTTTAATGATTTTTAGTTCTTTTTAGGAAAACAATTTGAAACAAGTTTTATATCCAAACCTCGGAGAGCTAATGTGTCACGCCCCGGGTGTAAACCAGAACCCGAGCCCGTCTACAGATCCGCCGTGCACACGGTATTTCCCGCGTACACGAAGCGCCAAACCTGCTCATCCTGCCACGAGATCTATCTACTCAGCCGTCCTCTCTCCTCGACCCGCCGCTGAAAGCCCAGTAGCACCCGCAGAAGACACTGCAAAACAAGGGAGAAGAAAAAGAAGAAAGAAGAATGGGGGTGAGAACTACTAGTAAACCAGTAGCCTCCCCTAGTGGGTAAAACCTCAAACTCTGACACACCCACTAGGTCTACCAGAGGCAAAAAGGAAAGAAGAGTGGTAAGAAATGAACTGCTGAAAAAGGGAAATCTACCACTACAATGCCTTTAAAATACAGTCCTAGACTGGAATAACCGTATGCAACAATAACCAACCATCCCAGATGAACCCAATCTGTACCGCCCTCATCATCGGGCAAGGAAGCCGCGCCGATGTGATAGCAAACCTCCTGCTGCCGCCCTCATCATCGGGCAAATAAGCCGCGCCGATGTGATAGCAAAACTGTCCATAACTGTCTGGCCCCGGCCTCCGGAGGGGAACTCGAGGGGAGCCACCCACACGAGGAAAGCATCACCGGGCAATAACCGCGCCGGTGTGATAAGTATCAAAAGCAGGACTGGATCAATATAAAACCCCAGTGGAACAGACCCCTCCACTAAAAGAAAACTGATCCCCAATCTGATGCACAAATGAACATCCGGTCAATCGCCCAAAATCCGCGATCGCCGCAATACCTCACAATCCACAACCAAGTCTCACAACCGACCTCCGGTCAACCGCCCACTATCCTCGCGACGAACCCGTCGAAACGAGTACCTGCACGCTCAAATCTGAGTTTCCTACGCTGAGAAACAAATCCGACAAGGGAACCACCCCGAAATAAACAAATCGCAAAAACTGTAGCTCAACTTCCTGTAAACAGAGATTTCTCACCTTCGAGAAATATTCAGAAAAATCCAAGAAAATTTGGGGATATTCCTCGTGATGTGTAGATGCAAAACGCCTTCTGAATCACCCCAATCCGATGCCTGTACGCAAAGATATGGCCGAAATACCACAGTGCTGTCCAAAACTCCAAGATAAACTCGAAATGAGGAGGAGCTCAAAACACGAAGATCAAAGCCCTACCTGTCATGAGTCCAACGTCGCAAGAATCGCCTCAATCCGAGGTCGGAGTAAGCCGGGGGAGTCCTCGCACCAAAATGCGACGAAGAAGATCACAAACGAACGAGCGTCGTGCCGCGCCGTAAAAATGCAAACCTCGGGATGCGTGCCGCCGAAAAATCCTGGAATCTGCAGATGGATCCGGCTCTGGGAGATGAAGATTTTTTGTGAAGGTGGCACTGTGAGAGGAGGAACAGGGAAAGAGTTCTCAGCAGCTGAACTCGGCCTATTTATATGCTGGAAGAAACAATCCAAATAATACCCAACCTGTCCCAAGTTCCGGGCGCTGGGAGTTTCCGGGCTGCTTCAGTGTTGGGCCCGGCCCAACACTGTTCACGCCCGGATTCTTCCTGGGCCTCCACGTTGCCCACAAAACAGGCAACAGCGGGAGCCACCACTCCCGCTGCGCCACGTGGCCACCCCCGGGGATCGACACGTGGCGTCCCCAACGCGCGGGAAACCGCGATCAGCGCCCACGTGCCGCCTGCCAGCGCCGCCTGCCAACCCTGCCGGGCACGCGCCCCGAGGCCACCCGCACCCGTTCGGTGCACCGAGCGCGCTACACCGCACCAACCACCGGCCGCCACGTGTCCAGCCCGGTCCACCGTGCGCCCCGCGCTCTCCGTAGACCGCGCCCCGCGGACCGGCCCACTCCCGAGCCGCCACGCGTCCAGCCCCCGGTGCACGCCCGCCGCGTGGACCGGGCGGCCCGCGCCTCTGCCCGCCGCGCTGCCCGCGGCTGCTCCGCCGCCGCTGGCACTGCCCGCCAGCCGGAACAGTGACCCCAAGCCTCGAAAAACGCGCTTTTGCATCCGGACTCCGAAAAATACAAGTAGGTAGTCCATTTTGACCGTTTTCGTGCGCTGAATCCGAATTTGATGTCCATTTTGCCAAATTCCAACTCCAAAATTTGCCGAAGGCATCCGGAAAGGTGTTCCTTGGTCCAAACTTCGCGCTGAGTCCATTTTTAATATCCGCTTCGCGCGAAACCACTTCTAAAGATCCGACGGAGTCCCCTGATCACCCACGTGATCCATTAAGCCCAAAGTCCGCCACTTGTGTCCAATTGGTGCACAAACACCTCCAACACACAGTACAGGCTCCCCAGATGTCACCAATGACTCTACCACAGCTCTGCAGAGATCCAGGTCATCACATCCTCCCCCACTAAAAGAATGTTTCGTCCTCGAAACTAAAGTTATTCCTCTATCCGGAACCACAACCAAGTAGAGAGGGGTAAATATCCAATTACCCACCACACAAGCTCCCAAAGCTGTCTAATACCTCCTCCAGAGACGCGATACAATCCTCGGGTCTCTAACTAGAACAAAGTAGAGGCGGGCATTCCAGAAAACCGCACAACCTCATCCAAGTACAGCTGGGCTTACCGCTCGAGCTACCACGTAGCCTGCATCGGTACAGGCATCCGCTCCTCCTAGGGCCCCGATAATCCAACCACAAGTCCATCGACACAAAAGCTTGATACCAATACCTCTGTACTCCCAAGGTATCCAATATAAGTCCCCCAACTGATCACGTAGACTCTGATCTCTAATCTCTAAACCGTCGGGATGTAGAAGCAATTCCCCAACTCTCCGGCATCAACACACAGCCATATGCAGTCGAGAAAACCAGATTACAAATCCACCTTCAGGAAGACCCGGGACCCTTACAGCTGGTAAATCAAATCCTCCATGCTCGACAAGGGTGCTAGCTCCAGATGGTCACTTCATCTAATTCCCGGGGATCCACACAAAGCCGAAGTGAACCAACCATCCACAACTCGAATAGCACCAGCGCCCCCAAAGGCGACTCACTTGGCCTGACAAAATTCCCAAAACATCGAATCCTGGAGTTGTGTCCTCAACTCCCAAACTAGTGACATGCTAGACAACTCCGATAGGAGAACAGCCGGGAACTCGCAACCAAAGGGGGTATCACCGAGTCCCAGCGCCGCCGTAGGTCCCTCAACCACACCAGCCAAAAGTCTACTCATCCACTGCGAAACACCCGCCTCGCTCCCGAGGTCAAAACTATAGAGGCGAAGATAACCCTCAAGCAACCCAAGTACACCAACACCTCTGGGCCTGGCTCCCCAAGAAAACTGTCCTTGCGGCATAATCAACCGTCGCGAAAGAAAACTGAACCCGCCAGCCCAACAAGTACCACCACACCGACCGCTGTAACATATGTCCTCCGACAGTCTCAGAAATCCACTATCCTGGAAAAAGAAATCGGGAATGCCTCCACCGACTGATCTGTCCTCCATCACCCGGCACCAAGCGCCTCAATCAGAACTCGCCTCAGGCGGTAGATCCCAACCCAAAGGAACTACAATACCACGCTCCACACCCGGCGCCTACTCCAATGAGGCGTCCCTAATCCGTACTGGAGGGACCCAATGAGTTAAAAGGTATCTTGGCGCAATCCACTCTCAAACACTCATATCCTATGCGCCCCATCCCTCTACACATGGAGCGTGTAGTTCAGCAACTGCGTTAACTCTTGACATAAAAGCCTCCAAGTACTCTCTATCCCCCCACCGAACAAGATCCTGTCTCCAAAGGCTCCATACTCAATCCCACGAATCGGAATGACTCATCCGCCAAAACTGGCTCACTCGATCGTCGCAATCCCACAGCTTACCCGCTGTCAACTATCCACCCTGCCTCGGTGGCCCAACACTAAACGTCGGCACGGAGGGGGCTACTCGCTACTCCGACAATTGTGCCACTGCGCTGATCCGACAACTATGACACCTCTCCGCTGATCTGCCTCCAACACACCTACCCTTCGGGTCCGGAGCTCTCAGACTCCAATCTGGGTATCCGGCCCGAAACAACCAGCTCAGACCCAACTGCCGCACCAAGGTGCACCCGGGTCAGGGCCCAACGTCGGGGAGACACCGCTCACCACGACAAAACCGCAAATCAGCACACCCCAAACACTCGACCCAATCTAGCGAAAGTTAAAAACATCCCTCTATTTTTGTAACTTTATGTTGTCTGCAGCCAACATAACTGTCCCACAAAAATAGGATATGTCGATCCCTCTTCACTCACAGGAAGAGTCAAACAAACAAATCATCGACTTTCGCAAAATGTCGCGTCTCTCACGCACTAACATCCTAGGGTCCGCCGAAAAGCCTAGGGTTCCCTAAGTCCCAAATGACCTATCCCTAAGCTCTGATACCACCTAATCTGTCACGCCCCGGGTGTAAACCAGAACCCGGGCCCGTCTACAGATCCGCCGTGCACACGGTATTTCCCGCGTACACGAAGCGCCAAACCTGCTCATCCTGCCACGAGATCTATCTACTCAGCCGTCCTCTCTCCTCGACCCGCCGCTGAAAGCCCAGCAGCACCCGCAGAAGACATTGCAAAACAAGGGAGAAGAAAAAGAAGAAAGAAGAATGGGGGTGAGAACTACTAGTAAACCAGTAGCCTCCCCTAGTGGGTAAAACCTCAAACTCTGACACACCCACTAGGTCTACCAGAGGCAAAAAGGAAAGAAGAGTGGTAAGAAATGAACTGCTGAAAAAGAAAAATCTACCACTACAATGCCTCTAAAATACAGTCCTAGACTGGAATAACCGTATGCAACAATTACCAACCATTCCAGATGAACCCAATCTGTACCGCCCTCATCATCGGGCAAGGAAGCCGCGCCGATGTGATAGCAAACCTCCTGCTGCCGCCCTCATCATCGGGCAAATAAGCCGCGCCGATGTGATAGCAAAACTGTCCATAACTGTCTGGCCCCGGCCTCCGGAGGGGAACTCGAGGGGAGCGACCCACACGAGGAAAGCATCACCGGGCAATAACCGCGCCGGTGTGATAAGTATCAAAAGCAGGACTGGATCAATATAAAACCCCAGTGGAACACACCCCTCCACTAAAAGAAAACTGATCCCCAATCTGATGCACAAATAAACATCCGGTCAATCGCCCAAAATCCGCGATCGCCGCAATACCTCACAATCCACAACCAAGTCTCACAACCGACCTCCGGTCAACCGCCCAATATCCGCGGTCGCCGGAATAACCCACAATCACAATCATGTCCCACATCCGACATCTGGTCAACCGCCTACTATCCGCGGTTGCCACAAAACCCTCTAGTCCATAATCATGCCCTATCACCGATGTCCTATAACCGACATCTGGTCAACCGCCCAATATCCGCGGTCGCCGCCAAAACCCATGATCCATAATCTAGGCCCCGGCTACACTATCCCAAACCCCTACTCAAACCCGAGCAACAAGAACCACCTGACTAACGAAAGGAGAAAAGAAACAAACAAGGTTTCTCCTAAGTCAAGTTCCAGCATGAAAGTGTAGCGATAAAAGATGGCCTATCTAAATGTCCAAACAAGCATGCAAGTGTTGTCAAGTAAATAAAGGAAAATGTGTCCAATAGTGGTTCCACATGTGTAACAATTAATAGCTCCGCATAGATCTAACCATCATGCTAAAACATTATCCAACCACACATGTCTATAATCCATGTTCTATAATAAAGCATCACTATCCACCTATGCATGTCATAAAATCCTCAAATAGTACCAACCACTAACAGGATAATCATATAGTCCAAAATAAATATTCCATTCCACATGCAAGGTTAAACGCTAACATTCCATCCATACAAACATGTATAAGTCCCAACCACTATCAGATATCCACAATAGTATTTTCCATATGATAGGCTCACAATTTTATATTACTTTAAGCATGCATGTCCAAATAAAGGGATCACTCTAATATTCCTAGTGAGCATGTCAAAATAGAGGTAAACAACAACCACCCACCTGGACACGCGCAATCCTCAGCTGTAAAACCTCCTCGCTGTCCAATATCCCCTTTTCACGGCAAATGCTCAAACAGATAAACCGCCGCGATCGCTGTTCACAATTACCCCAAAACATACACACAAAAAGCACACAAGTATCCGAAAACATGCTGTCCAGAATTCAGTCCCAAAGATGCCCTGTTTTTACCTGCGAGAAGTGACCGAAAAATTCCAAGAAAAATACTGTCACGATCCTCGCGACGAACCCGTCGAAACGAGTACATCCACGCTCAAATTCGAGTTTCCTACACTGAGAAACAAATTCGACAAGGGAACCACCTCGAAATAAACTGCTCTCCAAAAACTGTAGCACTAATTCCTGTACACAGAGCTTTTGTACCTTCGAAAAATATTCAGAAAATTCCAAGAAAATTTTGGGATATTACTCGTGATGTGTAGATGCAAAACGCCTTTTGAATCACCCCAATCCCATGCCTTTGCGCAAAGATATGGCCGAAATACCACAGCGGTGTCCAAAACTCCGCCCAAGAAAAAGGGTCAAATGGAAGCTCAGGAAACTCCAAGATAAACTCGAAATGAGGAGGAGCTCAAAACACGAAGATCAAAGCCCTACCTGTCATGAGTCCAACGGCGCAAGAATCGCCTCAATCGAAGGACGCAGTAAGCCGGGGGAGTCCTCGCACCAAAATGCGACGAAGAAGATTACAAATGAACGAGTGTCGTACCGCGCCGTAAAAATGCAAACCTCAGGATGCGTGCCGCCGAAAAATCCTGGAATCTGCAGATGGATCCGGCTCTGGGAGATGAAGATTTCTTGTGAAGGTGGCACTGTGAGAGGAGGAACAGGGAAAGAGTTCTCAGCAGCTGAACTCGGCCTATTTATATGCTGGAAGAAACAATCCAAATAATACCCAACCTGTCCCATGTTCCGGGCGCCGGGAGTTTCCGGGCTGCTACAGTGTTGGGCCCGGCCCAACACTGTTCACGCCCGGATTCTTCCTGGGCCTCCACGTTGCCCACAAAACAGGCAACAGCGGGAGCCACCACTCCCGCTGCGCCGCGTGGCCACCCCCGGGGATTGACACGTGGCGCCCCCAACGCGCGGGAAACCGCGGTCAGCGCCCACGTGCCGCCTGCCAGCGCCGCCTGCCAACCCTGCCAAGCACGCGCCCCGAGGCCACCCGAACCCGTTCGGTGCACCGAGCGCGCTACACCGCACCAACCACCGGCCGCCACGTGTCCACCCCGGTCCACCGTGCGCCCCGCGCTCTCCGTAGACCGCGCCCCGCGGACCGGCCCACTCCCGAGCCGCCACGCGTCCAGCCCCCGGTGCACGCCCGCCGCGTGGACCGGGCGGCCCGCGCCTCTGCCCGCCGCGCTGCCCGCGGCTGCTCTGCCGCGCTGCCCGCGGCTGCTCCGCCGCTGCCCGCCACCGCCGGCGCTGCCCGCCGGCCGGAACAGTGACCCCAAGCCTCGAAAAACGTGCTTTTGCATCCGGACTCCGAAAAATACAAGTAGGTAGTCCATTTTGACCGTTTTCGCGCGCTGAATCCAAATTTGATGTCCATTTTGCCAAATTCCAACTCCAAAATTTGCCGAAGGCATCCGGAAAGGTTTTCCTTGGTCCAAACTTCACGCTGAGTCCATTTTTAATATCCGCTTCGCGCGAAACCACTTCTAAAGATCCGACGGAGTCCACTGATCACCCACGTGATCCATTAAGCCCGAAGTCCGCCACTTGTGTCCAATTGGTGCACAAACACCTCCAACACACAGTACGGGCTCCCCAGATGTCACCAATGACTCTACCACAGCTCTGCAGAGATCCAGGTCATCACATAATGCCTTCGTCCAATCAAACAAGAACAGACTTTGGCGACCCTACGATATTTGGAAGAAAACATTGCTTGACTAAAATCATGTGTGTGTCCAAAAAGGTTCTGGGTTCAAGGTCCTGCTATCACTGGTAAACTGCTGCCACTACCACTGTAGCGACACCCAAAACGAAGAACACGACATCTCGGGATCACCGTCTACCCAAACGGCTCCCGCCACAAATAAACAACTAGCTATATCTACCAGACTCCACTCGGCCCCCAAGCACGAGTGTAATATGCATCCCACACTAAGAAGAAACTCGACCGCTCGGCCCACTACCCGGGCGAGGAAGACACTATGTCCAGGAATAGAAGAACAGTGTGGATGTCTAAAGCATAAATAAACCTAGCCCAGATTAGGGTTTTCTATTAGTCTGGTTACACATGCAACAGATGACGGGGTGCTAGGTCAAGTTCCAACAATAGCAATTAATTTAACTAAAGCAGGATCAGGGAATAAAAATTAACAGAATATTAATCATAATAGGAAAGATAACATTTCCCTCTCTAACATGCATCCTAATCCATCTCACAACATGCATGTTTCCTATATTATAGAATTAACAGGCAGTCCATTGATTTTGGAGGCGAAGCAACCCACCTGAAACTTGACGATCCGATTCCCGATCTGGCTGAATTTTGGCGTGAGTAATCTTTTTCCTCCCAGGAGTCCGATGCCGCAAAAATCATCCAAATCCGCCTCACGGATTGGGCGCAATCACTGAAGCAATGCACGCTGCGCAATCAATTTCCGGAATTTCAGCAAGTGCAACAAGGATAAATAAGAAGTATGTGCAACCTCAAATACCTCAAAATGAAGTCTCCAACAGTAAAACAAAGATATCCTCTTTCATACAAACACCTTCAAGTCCTCAAAAATCCACCATTAATTTCCCTTAACATTCAAATGAAGCAAAAATCACAATGCTGTCCAAAAACTGCTAATATAAACTTGCTAGCATTTCCAAGCTTAATTAGGGGCTTTCCCAAAGGGATTTATCCACAAATAACAAAAGAGAATTTGCTCACCTTGAAGTTAAAAAGAAGTCCCAACTTGAATTTCAGAAAAATACTTTATATCCACAAAGGTATCTCCATTCCAAGGTGCATTACTCAAATCAAAACTAAAACAGGGACTACAGTAAACCTTATAACAGCACTTGGAAAGATCATTAAAGTTACCTAACCAAACGTGCTCCAAATCCTGCACGAGAGGTACCATTGGATTCCTTGTCAAGAGTAGATACAAATTGAGCTAAAGAACTCCAATTTTCATGCTCGTATGAAGGAGAAAATCCATAAACACTTTGAACTATCCACCAAGTTCCATCTGTACACAAATGCAGCAAGGTGCTCCAAGGATCATGCATAAAACCTAATAAAAACTCAGATCTGGGGAAAATGATACATACAAATATTGTAGATATTCGAGTCCTGGAAATTTCCCCACAAAAATTATCCAAAAATTCCTATCCTACTGCCCAGAAAGGCCAAAACACTGAAAACTGTTCAGGATTCCAGACTGAAATGAAGGGTCCCAAAGATGGCCTTAAAACTCTATAAAATCATGAGATCTTGGGGAAGAGTTGAATACAAAAATTGTAGCCTTACCTCTTGTGAAAACGTAGAACCAAAAATGAGCTCAAAATTCTGAGAAATAAATCCTGGGGAATTTTTGCACTAAACTGCAATGGTGGAGCTCCGAAAATCCGGCAATGGTGATTGTGCGCCAACATGGGGAAAAAGATGATCAAGGAGCTCCAATGGCCCATCCATGGTGATGAAGATGACGTGGAGGTGATGAAGATGCTCTGCCTGTGAAGCCCTCCAAAGAAAACCAAGCTCAAAGAAGGAGGAAGGAGGAAGAAGAAGAAAAAGAAGAAGAGAAGAAGAAGAAGAAGAAAAGAGTATAAAGCCCTCTCTTCCCCTTTCTCTCTCTCTCCCGGACAGTCAAAAGGGGACCCGGGACACGTGGCGGCCATCCGGGCCGCCACGTCGCCCGGTTGGGCCGCCCGGATCAAGCCACAGAGCTTGATCCGGGTGGCCACGGCGCCGCCCAGTGGGCGCGCGCCGCGTGTCCCCACGCGGGGGACCGCGCTGTGGCGCCCACGTGCGCGCGGTGGCGAGCCAATTGCGGCCCGCCACGCGCCCCGCTGGCGCGCCCCGTGGGCCGCGCCTCCTGCACCGGCCCAATGGGGTGCCGACACGTGCGACCCCCGGTCCACAGCCCGCCATGCACCGGAAAGCACCCCCGAAACTTCCGGTTGCCCGTTTTCACTCGTCCGGACTCTGAAAAATACTACCAAACAGCCGATTTCCATCGTTTTTCCACGCTGGATCCAAATACGATGTCTGTTTTGCCAAATTCCATTTCTCAAATTTTCCAAAGGCATCCAGATAATTAATCTTAATCCAAACTTCGCGCTGAGTCTAATTCCGACCTCAAAAATTCTAAATAATGCAACCAAATAGTCGTTTTGCGCGAAGCCACTTCTATTTTTCGACGAAACTCCCAATTAAGCAATCTTGATCTATTTCTCGCACTGAGTCCATTTCTTGGGTCCGATTTGCACGCAACCAACACTATCCACAGAAATAGGCCTCCGTAAGCTGTCGATCACACTGTAATGACCACGAAGATCCGGGTCTTCACACATTTACTTCGTTGGGGCGGGATAGTACCTGCACGTGCTATCGGCAACCTTAGAAATTCCTGTCTTATAGTAGCATGACTACTGGGCTGGAGCCCGTGGGACAAGAATTTTTGAGGGTTAACTTTAACTAAACCACCAGAATATAAAAAGAATAAAGTGATAATAGAGTGGGCCGCGCCTCCTGCACCGGCCCAATGGGGTGCCGACACGTGCGACCCCCGGTCCACAGCCCGCCATGCACCGGAAAGCACCCCCGAAACTTCCGGTTGCCCATTTTCACTCGTCCGGACTCCGAAAAATACAACCAAACAGCCGATTTCCATCGTTTTTCCACGCTGGATCCAAATACGATGTCCGTTTTGCCAAATTCCATTTCTCAAATTTTCCAAAGGCATCCAGATAATTAATCTTAATCCAAACTTCGCGCTGAGTCTAATTCCGACCTCAAAAATTCTAAATAATGCAACCAAATAGTCGTTTTGCGCGAAGCCACTTCTATTTTTCGACGAAACTCCCAATTAAGCAATCTTGATCTATTTCTCGCACTGAGTCCATTTCTTGGGTCCGATTTGGACGCAACCAACACTATCCACAGAAATAGGCCTCCGTAAGCTGTCGATCACACTGTAATGACCACGAAGATCCGGGTCTTCACACATTTACTTCGTTGGGGCGGGATAGTACCTGCACGTGCTATCGGCAACCTTAGAAATTCCTGTCTTATAGTAGCATGACTACTGGGCTGGAGCCCGTGGGACAAGAATTTTCGAGGGTTAACTTAAACTAAACCACCAGAATATAAAAAGAATAAAGTGGTAATAGAGTGGCCAAGGTGGCCGGGTTAGTTTTACCCTGTATACAGCGGCATAGTGGCCGAGTGGATGGATAGTTGCCTGGTATGGCTAGATAGAGTAGTGTTGGGTCGTTGAGTATACACAGATAGTGTAGTGACATATGATGTGCATAGCAGCATTTTAATATTGAGGTTTATAGTTTCCTAGCATCCTATTATTATTGCTTCCATTGGACCATGCTGGGTTATGATAATATGGATCTAAATAGGGGAAAAAACACCTAGAGGGGGGTGAATAGGTGTAAACAATAAACACTCAAAAATCTTTGCGTAATAAAATCCAATGCGGAAAAGTAAATAACACACAGAGATTTTTACGTGGAAAACTCCAAAACCAGGAGTAAAAAACCACGAGACCGAAAACACGGTGAAATCAACTAAGATTAAACATGTACAAAGGTGATATACCGTACTCACACACGACTCATTCTTTTTCCATACGCTCCGAGTTGATTTTCTCCGCTCGCTCCGCAACGCGCCTCGAATCCACGATTTGCGTCCAACGCCGAATCCACGGCGTCCAACGTCGAATCCACGACGTCTGACCGAATCCACGGTCTCCACCAAGTAGTATGTCTCGATCACACGAACGTACCTCGTTCCGAATCCACGAGAGCGGTAGCACCTTGAATCCATAAGGCCACGCGAATCCACGCGCCGATTTTGGGGAAAATCATTATTTTGTTGGTGGTGATAATCCGCCGAATACTTAGATCAAATATAGATTGGAAATACCATCTAAGTATTCATTAATTTGATTCTACTCAAAATCTGAGTTTGAAAACCTAGAATCAAATTAATTAATATAGATGAAGAAACATAGAATTAAATCTAGTTATTTCCTTTCTTCTCTATATGTGGATTTATAAGTTTTCTCCGTTAATTTTCCTCGTTCATGTACGGAATAAAAAAACTTATAGTGGATTACCCTAAAAAATAGAAGTAGGGTTTACTTATAGGTTAGAAACCATTGGAAGAGGATAAGAATCAAAAACTGACTGTAACAGATTTTTACCCGCACGACGGTCCGGACTGGATTAGGCTTGATCCGGACTGTCGTTGTTTTTTAGATAATTCCTGAAAAAACAGTGTTCGGGGTCCGGACTGAAGTATCCACGGTCTGGACTGTTCATGCGATTTCTGCAGAATCCACGTTCGGGGTCCGGACTGAACCAAGGGTGTTCCGGACTGGATTTGCGCATGAACCTACCTACGTTCGGGGTCCGGACTGGATTACTCTGATCCGGATCCTGAACATATAACAGTCCAGTTTCTTGATTTTTATGCGATTAAAAACCCATCCAAGTGTTTCTAAACTACAAGAAGTATTCGGATCACCAAAAGTATTTAGTTAAACGTACCTGATCCTTTTGAATTCTTCTTTCTTGAGATTGAGGTATATGATCCAAACATCTTCATCTTCAATCTTCAAGACTTAACCACTATCACGAAATACGCCAAAACAAAATCCTTAACAATCTCCCCCTTTGGCGGTTTCGTGACAAAACAAACTTCCACTTAAGAAAATTCAAAAAGATATTTTTGTTGCTATCACCATACAACAAAAATTTATAATTGAGATCCAAATAAGAATGAATACATGAGATAAACTCCTAAAACAAACTCTAGACTTAGACGTTTGTACTCTCTGCAAAAAAATAATTGTTGACAAAAGAAATCGTTAGATACCTCAAGAATTCAAAGACCAACTAGAGAGATGAAGTTTATACTCACCATGACATTTATAAAATCAGATATGTATTAAAATACCAATCAGAGATAGACATATCTTCTAAGCAATAAATTCCAAATGTCATAAGTATGTTAGTAATCAAACAACTTGTTAGTAATAATACATGCCCAAATAGTTAGTCAAATAGTTAGTCGAGACATGCAATTATTCACAATACAAAACCAAAGTTGTTGTCATACTTACCTTTCAAGTTTTAATGTTCCAACCACAGTTCTCACACACAAACCATTGTCAAACCTTGTTCATATGTTCATATTCTCTCTCCTCCTTTTTGTCACTAAAAGTAGCCAAAATTACAAAATTAAGGGAGTTAAAAGTTTAGAAAAAGAAATGTAAGAACTAGAACTAAAACCTACAAAACAAAACGATTAGAACAACAAACAAACAAAATCAGTCTAAATGCTCAGAACTACTGTAACCAAGTTTCTGGAAGATCTTTTTAACTAACTTCCCTAAGGACTTTTGCTTTTTCTTTAAATCCCCTATGTCGGCCCTCATCGTTATGAATTCGTTAGACATTCGTTCTTGTTCTGATGATAGCTGTTGTTGTTCCCTATATATCGATGTGACAGAGGCGTCATCCTCTGATGTTGAAGCTGGTGCTGGTGGTGCTGAAGCTGTTGCTGCTGTTGATCTCTTTGTACGAGGAGGTGTGGGTGGCTCATCTTGTCTCGTTGAGAGGGACTTCACTATTGTTGTGTCATTGATCGTTCCCAAACTGTGCATGTATGCGCTCGCACTTGTGTCAATCTTGAACTTGCGAAGGATGCGCATAATTATCATTGGAAAAGGAAGTCTCTCTGTGGTATGGGCATTCTCCACATACCACGCCATCCTCGACCAAATGAGATAAGGAATGTTGAAGTTGGATCCCAAGGCTGCTGTGGGGTTTCCAAGAAGATAAAGAAACAACATTCTATCCCATCTCAGAACTTTTGTTTGCATGTTGGGTAGGATGTTGTAGCAAACAATGAAGTTCAAGTACCGGTACTCAGGTCGAAGTCCTTTTGAGAAGATAGAGTTCCCTGTCGACTGAGTATCCGGGAGACAGATGCCATCCACGACCACTCTCCAGGTGGTGTTGGTAAAGAGATGACCTTTAAGGTAATGAAACCCATCAACCCGGGCCTTCATTCCCAACACCTCTCCAATCAGCTGAGGTGTAATCTTGATCTTAATATTTCTAACCGCCGTTAGAAATTCTCTTGGTCCATCCTCAAGATCAACCAATTTTCTTGCATTCTGATAAAACATCCTCACCAAGTGAAGACAATAGCCAGTAGACTCTGGGAAATTGCAGATGGGGGCAAGTCCTGCTTGATCAAAAAGAGTCCCGAATAATGCAGAACGCTCCTTCAGAGCTTTGACATTTACATGTCGTTCACCAATGCATTCCCTCTTTTCAAAATCCTTAATTCTCTCAGAACTTATATGCAGAAAATCCTTTCGAGGAGGCTCGCTTGCGAGTGGCTCTTCGATAGAGATACCTCGAGCACTACCTCTCTTCCGAGCAACGCTCTTTCTCTTCATTTTGATTGGAGTTGATTCCATTGGGGCTTTCCCTTTTTCTGCAGCAGTAGGCGCTATCTTCGCCTTTTTTGTAGCTGCTGGGGCTTTCCCTTTCTAGGCAATCGCCGTAGCATCCGCTGTCCCTTCCTCCATAAGTTCATCCCAGTCGACGGATTCTGTCTCGGATCCTGAATCTGAGCTGTCTTGAGCTTTCCTAGCCCTTTTTGGTTTGTTCGTTGCTCTTGTGTGTACCATGGCTACAAGGAGCACAATGATCCAAGCAAACACCATCCTTGCTTGTGCCTTAGTAAGTGAAGAACCAGCGAGCAAAAACTCAAGAACACGAAAAATTGTTTAATTTTCATAAATTTGAAAAATTATACCCAAACAATCATTATCGTGTAGAGAGACTAGGAATCAAATTAGTTTTGCAAAAAGAATTTTAAAAATAGATCAATTCCATGATTTTCAAAAATTCTCATTATATGCCATAAAACCGAATTTCCAGAAATCGAAACCTAAAAATCTGTTAATCAAGAGAATACCAAGCATATAAACAAAACTAATCTACCCAGAGTTCTTATTTCAAAAGAAATTTGACCAAAAACCATCTAAAATTGAATTTGAATCATGATTTTCACTCATGTTATAAAGAACAATGCAAAACCAGTGAAAAGATTGAGTTTTGATCAAAAAGACTTACTTGAATCTGAAGAACTTGAGTTAGAAATGCTCCAAATTGGTTGTTTTCTAGAGAGAAAAACTCTGGAGACTTGAAAACAAAAGCTTGTGATAAAATAAAATAAAAAACCCTTTTGTTTTAAATAAACCATAGCTGCGGTCCGGATCGGATCAAGAATCCAGTCTGGATCGGCTTCCCGCAGAAAAGTTCTGCATTCGGGATCCGGAACAGGAATTTCAGTCCGGATCGGCTCCAACTTTTTCTTCAGAAAAATTTAGAAAAAATCTAGAAATTCCAGAAAAAGATTGTAAGCACTTTTGTATGTCAACTTTAAACAAAAACATCATTTCATATCAAAAGAAATAGATTATGCTAAATCTATCAATAATATCCGAGTAATGAAACAAAAATTTATAAAAATTAAATCCTTTAAAGTTGATCAAGTTCAAGAACATCCATCATGATCTTATGAGTAATGCGTTTATCAAATCATTAATTTGGTAAAGAAAATGAAGTACCAAGATCAATAGATGTTTGAAATCCCAAATAAGTTAGATAATATATCTAGTCAATTTATTATAAGGAGTGGCTCTTTGAGCATCTTTCAGTAAAAATCTCACCTTATACCAACCTTGGAATTTGACAGAGTCAAGTATTCCAATAAACATTTTATCTAATCATCAAAAAAAAAACCATGCTTTGTATGCATGTGGTAGCTGCACACAGTACTCGGACGACCAAGGTGGTAGCTCTTTCCTCCATGTGGTGGTAATTTTCACACTCCTCATTGGGATGTAACTCTTTCCACATCTTTTGAGCATAAACAATTTAATGAACTCCCCCTCAATTGGCTATCAATTATTTAAGATATAAGGTATTCAACCAAAAATTGATCTCGTATTCATACTTAACTTAATTTTCAAACATGATAAAAACTATACCAAGAGATCACTGAGAGAGAAATTGACTTTGATCAATTAAAAATGAACTAATTGATATAAATGATCATTGCATCAAATTAATTATCATGATATTCAAACCATAATAAATTTCTCAAAAATATGAAAGGATACAAGTAAAGTCAATTATACTAATGCTAAATTAATGTTCTATGTACAAGCATAGATAAAGAACACAAACACAAAACAAAACCTAACCTAAGCTGTGAGGACCCAAATCCCCACTTAAGAGTTTACTGATGGATTAGTGGCCTTTGGGAGTGTTTGTGCGCGTGTCGGGCCCAAGAAATGGATTTATGGTGTAAATTGGGAACAAGTTTGCTTAACCGGAGGCCTTTGGGAAATTTTGGAAGTGGAATTGGGCAAAACGGACTTCGGATTTGGATTCAGCGCGCGAAAACGATGAAGATGGACTACTTGTATTTTTCGGAGCCCGGAGGAGAAAACACGGATTTCGAGGTGTGTGTGCACTGTTCCGGCGGCCGGAGAGGCGCCGGCGGCGGCGGCTGGCGGCGGAGCGCGGCGGCGGGCGGAGGCGCAGCTGCTCGGTCCACCGCGGAAGCGTGCACCCGGGCGCTGGACGCGTGGCGGCTCCCGGTTGGCCGGCGCAGCAGGCGCGGTCAACGGGAAGGCGCAGGTGTACGGTGGACCGGAGGATAGGACACGTGGCGGCTTCGGGATCGGCGGGTGCATCAATAGTGTGCACCGGGCGCAGCGAGTGTTCGTGGTGCCACGTGGCGCTATGTGATTGTTGGGTCAACGCACGCGCGACCGGGCGTCGGGCGCAGCGCACCGTGGACCCCGCGTGGCCACGTGGAACACGCCGATTGGTGGGCGCTTGGACCCGGGTTTGGCGCCGTGAACCGCGGCTCACAATCCGCGTCGTGGACCGCGTCGCCACGCGGCGCGCCGCGATTGGCGGGCGCGCGTGCACCGGGCGCGCGGGGCGCGGTTGGGCAACGTGGCGGGCCATGGTGGTTTCGGGCGCGCATAGTAACGGGCTGGGCCCGTTACTGTAGCAACCCAAATATTTTCGGGCGCCCGGTTTTGGGCCCAAAAGCCCATTTGGCTTCTTTTCTTGTGTGGGCCTATAAATAGGCCCTTTACTTGGGCTTTTTGACCCTTTTCCCGAACTCTCTTGCCCTTGTACCCTTTAGCAAAGTTTTAGCTTATCTTCTTGGGCATCTGTTGAAGGAGGCTCGGAATTTTTGGAGGCCGCTGCGTTGACGACTTCGGCATCGTAGCGCAGAGCGACGTTCTTTCATCGGAGGCCGTTATCATCGCGTTTCGGTTTGAGAGGTCCACAGAGCTACTCCGATAGTATTTTTGGATGATTTTCATGGCGTTGGATTCAAGTGAGGTAAGGCTTCGTTTTCAATGTTGATCACTTCTCCTCATTTTGAGTTTTCGGCACTATTCCCGAGGTGTTTCTGTGACCCCATATTCTGCTATGGAGTTTTTGATAGCACCTTGGTTTTTCGGCAATATCTCCACGCACAGGCATCGAATGGAGGCGGGCCTATAGTAGTTTTGCATCTACACATCGCAAGGAATGTCCTCGAATTTTCTCAGATTTTTTTGAGTTTCTCCCGAAGGTGAAAAATCCTATTTTTCAGAGCAAAGCGCTACAGATTTTTGTACAGGATTCTTTTGGGAGGGTCACCTTGTCGGATTTTTATCTTGATGTACAAAAATCGGATTGGAACGTGCAGATACTCGTTTCGAAGGGCTCGACGCGAGGATTACAGCAGTAATTTTGTTGGATTTTTCTGAGTCTTTTCTGCAGGTGAATATTTTACATCTTTGGGACTGTTACCGCAGGTTGTATGTTTTTGGATATTTTGATGGAATAAAGTGTAACTACGGACGGTATGTTTGTACCAGGAGGAGTTGTTCAGTGTCCTTGGACCTTAGGGACTGTGGATTAGTGGAGGTTGTTGCTCCTGGTATTTTTCAGCTGTTGGACTTTGGACAGATAGCGCTCTCATGTGGGTGGCCTTGTCTCCAGGATTGATGGACTGGACATTAAATCTGCCATAGTAGGACTATGCATGATAGTGAATTTCTTGTGTAGCATGCTAGAATGTAGGAATTACTATTCCTTGTACTATCTGATGATCTTGTGATCTCCTTGCTTTCTACCATCTGTTAAATTATAGTTATCTTGGAACTTGACCTAGCACCCCCGTCATATGTTGCATGTGTAACCAGACCAGTAGAAAACCCTCACTTGGGCTAGGGTTATTTATGTTTAGACATCCACACACTATACCTTATTCCTGGACATAGTGTTATCCTCGCCCGGGTAGTGGGCCGAGTGGTCGAGTTTCTTTTTAGTGTGGGATGCATGTTACACTCGTGCTTGGGAGCAGAGTGGAGTCTGGTAGTTGTAGCTAGTATTTTATCTGTGGCGGGAGCCGTTTGGGTGAACGGTAATCCCGGAGTGTTTTGTTCTTTATTTCTTTTGTCGCCGCTGTGTTAGTGGCAGCAGTATACCAGTGATAGCAGGACCTTGAACCCAGAACCTCTTTGGACACACATGATTTTAGTCAACCAATGTTTTCTTCCAAGCATCGTAGGGTCGCCTGAGTCTGTTCTTGTTTGATTGGACGAAGGCATTAGCTCTTCGAGGTTTGGATATAAAACTTGTTTTCAAACGATTTTTCCTAAAAAGAACTAAAAATCATTAAAAATGGATTTCTTCAAGATCAAAATGGCTTTCAGTAATAAATGTCACCTTTTTCCTATAAATTTAACCACTCGAGATGATTCGAGTGGTCTGGGTTCTAAGGGCTGCCTTTTCTTTGGGACGAGAACAACGAGAGGCTATGCCTAGAGCCTGTTCTTGTTTAATTTGGGTTTTAGGTTCTAGTCTTTCGGGGTTCCCGGACCCTTCATTGTGTTAGTTGTGGAGTTTATCCTGCCAGGGAGTCTGCATGTTGGGTTGATGACCTGTTGTGGGAGCCGTCGGTTTGACGGTGGTCCCGGCTGTGGAGTATCTCCAGCCAGTGTGTTTGGGCCACGAGTTGGTTGAGTTCGTTAGTATCTTGAGATTCGAGAGAGCTAATCAGCTGAGTCATTGAGAGTACTCCGACCGTCATGCGAGATGTTTTAGGATTTTGAGTCCTTCCGTTCTGAGAGTGAGCATGGATTTTGACTATAGCCTGCATGAGCCACTTTGAGAGTGCGCGGATACCTTTTTCCTCGGTGGGGTCGCGCCCCTCGAGTGCCACATCCGGAGTGGATCTGTTACTTTTGTATCGTGACTTGTCGACGCGGTCCCTCTGGCTGGGCCAGTTTTGGCAGTCACGGACGCCCTACATCAGTCCGGTCCTACGTGGATGTAACGGCAGTAGGTAGGCGCAGGCTTGACTGGACCCTATGAGGCAGTCAGTTCGATTGGGTCGATTGTGCACCTTGGGTGCGAGTAGTTGCATCTATTTTCATCTGTACCACTCATATAGCATTTAGTTAGAGGCATAGTAGCTGTAGAGTTATTTTCCAGCTTCTTCCCTTTCAGTACTGCATTTGTTACTTTATGCCTCTAGTAGACTTAGTGGGCAGACCGTCGGGCTTGTTGGCGGCACCCACTGAGAACTACTGTGGGATGTAGTTCTCACACCCGTCGTGGTGTATTTTTCCCCAGGGACCTCTACTCCAGTTCCTGCTATTCCAGTTGCTGATCCTGCTGATCGAGGTGAGGGAGTCACGAGATAGATCCCTACCAGTCATCTTCCTAAGAGAGTAGATGTACCCCCTTTACTATTTTGAGAGTTACTTGTTGAGAGACCTTTGTAGTGAGGTATAGAGTTGTACTTTTCTTTTATTGCTGAGAGACTTTTGTATTTGTGAGGACTTGGATTGTACTTCTGTGGACCTGTATTTATTTTATTTATAGCAGTTTACTTTTCAGCTCTGATATCTGTTTAGTGTAGATGATCTTTTGCAGGTTAGTCGCTTCGTCTATACGGGGCTTCCCGTATGGGCGGCGGATCTGTTGGCGAGCCCGGGTCGCAGTTTCAACACCAGGGCGTGGCAGATTAGAGTGGTATCAGAGCCTAGGTTGTAGGTCATTGTGGACTTAGAAACCCTAGGCTTGTGGTTGGACATTAGGATGACTACGTGAGAGTCGTGACTTTTAGCGAGAGTCCTGATTGAGTTTTATACCTCTCCCAAGAGACGGGATGAGTGATTGGCATGTTTATTCTCCTAAGCGATTATGTTGGCTGCAGACAACATAATGCTATGGAATGGATGACATGTCTTAGACTCTCGCTGGATTGGGTCGATTGGTTGTTGTGTTCTGATGTTTGTTATTGTGCAGTGGACTACGATGCCCCTGAGACGTCATGCAGTGAATAGGGTACATCCCGTATCAGATCAGGAACTCAAGCAGCGCGAGGCAGAGCTATCAGAGCAGGGCGAGACCCAGGAGTCACGGGCCTATATGGCACAGAAGTCGGAGGTTGTCCGACGCCAGGAGGAGACCATGGAACGTCGGATGCACCTGTCGTAGCAGAGGGCACAGCTAGTTGTAGCACCGCCTGAGTGTCCTCCAGCATATCTTTCCAATGCAGTGGCATCTCCAGTTGTACCAGTGGCACCGATTGAGCGAGCAGCCCCCTTCGTGCCGACGAGTAGTGCCTGTTAAGGAATTTGTTTTGGCGTATTTCGTGAAAGTGTTAAGTCTTGAAGATTGAAGATAAAGAAGTTTGGATCATATACCTCAATCTCAAGAAAGAAGAATTCAAAAGGATCAGATATGTTTAACTAAATAATTTTGATGATCCGAATACTTCTTATAGTGTAGAAACACTTGGATGAATTTTTAATTGCATAAAAATCAAAAACTGGACATGGGACATGTTCAGGATCCGGATCAGGTGACCACAGTCCGGACCCCGAACGTTGTTTGTTCATGCGCAAATCCAGTCCGGAACAAAGCCAATTCTGATCCGGACCCCGAACATGGGTTTTGCTGAAATGTATGAACAGTACGGACCGTGGTACTTCAGTCCGGACCCCGAACGTATGTTTTTCTGAAAATTGTCTATTTAGCCACGACAGTCCGGACCGCCGATTCTACAGTCCGGACCGTCGTCCTGAAAAATTCCAGATTAGGTCAGTTTTGTATTCTTATCCTCTTCCAACGGTTTCTAACCTATAAATAAACCCTACGATTCATTTTTTAGGGTAATCCAAAAATACGGTCAAAAAGGAGAAATCCATATATAGAGAAGAAAGGAAATAACTAGATTTAATTCTATATTTCTTCATCTATATTGATTAATTTGATTCTAGGTTTTCATACTCAGATTTTGAGTAGAATCAAATTAATGAATACTTAGATGGTATTTCCGATCTATCTTTGATCTAAGTATTCGGCGGATCATCACCACCCAAAAACAACGATTTTTCCAAAATCGGCGTGTGGACTCGCGTGGCCTTGTGGATTCAAGGTGCTACCGCTCTCGTGGATTCGGAGCGAGGTACGTTCGTGGATTCGAGACGTGCTACTGGGTGAAGACCGTGGATTCGGTTGGACGTCGTGGATTCGACGTTGGACGCCGTGGATTCGGCGTTGGACGCTAATCGTGGATTCGAGGAGCGTTGCGGAGCGAGCGGAGAAGATCTACTAGGAGCGTATGGAAAAAGGTCGAGTCGTCTGTGAGTACGGTATATCACCTTTGTACGTGTGTTAATTCTAGTGGATTTCCCCGTGTTATCGGTCCCGTGGTTTTTTACTCCGGCTTTGGAGTTTTCCACGTAAAAATCTTGCGTGTTGTATTTCCATTTCCGCATTGGGTATTATTGCGCAACAATTTTTGAGTGTTTATTGTTTACACCTATTCACCCCCCCTCTATGTGGTTTTTTCCCTATTTAGATCCATATTTTAACATAACCCAACAGTGCCGAGGCACCGAGGCAGGGTGGATAGCGGATAGTGCCGAGGCACCGAGGCAGGGTGGATAGCGGATAGTAGATGAGCTTTGGGACATCATTGATCGATGGAGCCAGTCCCAACAGTCTGATCCACCCCGATTTGCAGGATTGAGCTTGGTGCCGTGGGAGGCAGAGTTTTGGATCATAGCGATGGAGCGACTCTTTGAGATCCTTTTTATTGAGAAGCGATTTCAGGTTCTTTTGGCGACAACTTGTTGGAGCACATTGCCGAGGCTTGGCGGCGCAGAGTGCAACTATCGGTCCGCCTGGGACCCAGCTGCTTACTTGGGCGGAGTTCTGCAACATTCTTCTTGAAGCTTTCTTCCCCGAGAGTGTCAGATAGAAGCTGGAAGAGGATCTGAGGAACCTCCAATAGGGGGACCGTTCTGTACAGAAGTACATCATGGATTTCAACTGGCTATTGGACTGTGTACTACACGTGGCCAGGGACGAGGCACATTGGATTTGCTTGTTCGAGCGGGGTTTGCGCCGAGATATCGATCAGTTTGTTCGGTCACGCAGACTACAGATTTTTGACACCTCGATGGAGTCGGCCCTTATGTGGAACGAGGGAATGTGATTTTTGACTGAGTGGAATACAGCCCCGGTGGGAGTTTGGGCGTGAAGCGCCCAGCGCCTGATGACGGAGGACAGACGAGTAGGCAGGAGCCTCCGAGACCTAGGAATCGTGGGTTTTAGAGGCGCCAGAGATCCGCAGCAGCGGTGGTATCAGCAGCACGAGTAGCGACAGCAGTCTCAGCAACAGTACCCCCGACAGCAGCAGTTTCGGCAGCAGCTGTAGTACCATCAGTTTCAGCAGCGGTATCTGTAGCAGCAGTGGCGTTAGCATGGATGTGTTTCTACGGAGGGCCCCATTCGTTGCCGCAGTGTGAGCAGAGACGGAGGCCATGCTTCCTATGTGGATAGTCTAGATAGTTCCCGACAGACTGGACTTTGACATCGAGGCAGATTGAGCGATGACCACCTACATCGAGCGGATAAGTCTGTGCCGCCCGGTTGGAGGGCGCCACGGCAGTGGACCGGGTTGTCGCAGGCATGATTTCATCACAGCAGTCTGAGTTAGGGAATTTTTGCTTTCCTGCATGGACTAGAGGTAGAGTTGTTACCAAGTGCACTAGAGGTACAGGTCCCTGTTGGTGTTGTGCACTTGGGGGAGCCTTGTGGATCATGTCCAGTGCAGTGAGACCGCGGGTTATACCGGCAGGCGTGACGGTTTGGTGATAGCTTCAAGACTCTGATCAAGCACACGGGATGAACCGGTTTGCGCGATATCATGCAACGACTGATTGTGGATTGAGAACAGTGACCCTTCTGTGAGCTGGACTGGAGGAGTTCATTTTCACAAGTTGCCAAGGTACCCTTTCTGCAGCGATGGCTTCAGCGGCTTGGACAGACCCCCACTACAGCGTATGTGACGATTAGGACTAGAGGTTGTGTTCCTAGGGGTCACGATTAGATCGTAGCTTTCGTATTTGTAGCCACAGCAGGAACGGCATCAACACTTCTCTCCCTTTTTCTCGTCTTTGTGCTGAAATTTACGAATGGGACGAAAACTTCGAAAGGCCGCTCCAGAAATGGAGACAGTGCTCGAACCTGTTCTTGTTTGATTGGGGCGAAGGCACTGACCTTTCGAAATTTTCAGACTTTTCGCTAATTTAAGCTATTTTCAAAATTGAGAGATGGAGTTGATGACTTTCCTACTGGTGGGGCCTTTACCTTTCTTGTTTGGTTGTGTTGGCGTACTTCGTGTAGATTTGGACGAGTAGAGTTGGTTGTTCTTCCTTGTCCCCAGTTTTTTTTTTTTGGAGTTCCTGAAGTTTTTCCAGCTTTTGGACTCGCTTTGTGGAGAGTGAGTAGCGACTGGGGAGTTGGAGACTGTGTTGATGGATACTTACCCTTGGCTTTGGACTCCCATTTTGAGCCGTGTTAGTTTCGAGGACGAAACTTTCTTTTAGTGGGAGAGGATGTGAGGACCCAAATCCCCACTTAAGAGTTTACTGATGGATTAGTGGCCTTTGGGAGTGTTTGTGCGTGTGTCGAGCCCAAGAAATGGATTTATGGTGTAAATTGGGAGCAAGTTTGCTTAACCGGAGGCCTTTGGGAAATTTTAGAAGTGGAATTGGGCAAAACGGACTTCGGATTTGGATTCAGCGCGCGAAAACGATGAAGATGTACTACTTACTTGTATTTTTTGGAGCCCGGAGGAGAAAATACGGATTTCGAGGTGTGTGGACACTGTTCCGGCGACCGGAGAGGCGGCGGCGGCGGCGGCTGGTGGCAGAGCGCGGCAGCGGGCGGAGGCGCAGCCGCTCGGTCCACCGCGGAAGCGTGCACCCGGGCGCTGGACGCGTGACGGCTCCCGGTTGGCCGGCGCAGCAGGCGCGGTCCACGGGAAGGCGCAGGTGTACGGTGGACCGGAGGATAGGACACGTGGCGGCTTCGGGTTCGGCGGGTGCATCAGAAGTGTGCACCAGGCACAGCGATTGTTCGTGGTGCCACATGGCGCGCTGTGATTGGTGGGCCAACGCACGCACGACCGGGCGTCAGGCGCGGCGCACCGTGGACCCCGCGTGGCCACGTGGAGCACGCCGATTGGTGGGCGCTTGGACCCCGGTTTGGCGCTGTGAACCGCGGCCCACGGTCCGCGCCGTGGACCGCGTAGCCACGCGGTGCGCCGCGATTAGCGGGCGCGCGTGCACCGGGCGCGCGGGGCGCGGTTGGGCTACGTGGCGGGTCGTGGTGGTTTCGAGCGCGCACAGTAACGGGCCGGGCCCGTTACTGTAGCAGCCCGAATATTTTCGGGCGCCCGGTTTTAGGCCCAAAAGCCCATTTGGCTTCTTTTCTTGTGTGGGCCTATAACTAGGCCCTTCACTTGGGCTTTTTGACCCTTTTCCCGAACTCTCTTGCCCTTTGACCCTTTACCAAAGTTTTAGCTAATCTTCTTGGGCATTTGTTGAAGGAGGCTCGGAATTTTTGGAGGCCGCGGCGTTGACGATTTCGGCATCGTAGCGCAGAGCGACATTCTTTCATCGGAGGCCGTTATCGTCGCGTTTCGGTTTGAGAGGTCCACAGAGCTACTCCGACAGTATTTTTGGATGAATTTTGCGGCGTTGGATTCACTAGAGGTAAGGCTTCATTTTCTGTGTTGATCACTTCTCCTGGTTTCGTGTTTTCGGCACTGTTCCCCAGGTGTTTCTGTGACCTCTTATTCTGCTATGGAGTTCTTGACAGCACCTTGGTTTTTCGGCGATATCTCCGCGCACCGGCATCGGATGGAGGCGGGCCTGTAGTCATTTTGCATCTACACATCGCAAGGAATGTCCTCGAATTTTCTCAGATTTTTCTGAGTTTCTCCCGAAGGTGAAAAATCCCATTTTTCAGAGCAAAGTGCTACAGATTTCTGTACAGGATTCTTTTGAGAGGGTCACCTTGTCCGATTTTTATCTTGATGTACAAAAATCGGAATGGGACGCAGGTACTCGTTTCGAAGGGCTCGACGCGAGGATTACAGCAGTAATTTTGGTGGATTTTTCTGAGTCTTTTCTGCAGGTGAATATTTTGCATCTTTGCGACTGTTACCGCAGGTTGTATGTTTTTGGATATTTTGATGGAATAAAGTGTAACTGAGGACTGCATGTTTGTACCAAGAGGAGTTGTTCGGTGTCCTTGGACCTTAGGGACTGTGGATTAGTGGAGGTTGTTGCTCCTGGTATTTTTCAGCTGTTGGACTTTGGACAGATAGCGCTCTCAGGTGGGTGGCCTTGTCTCCAAGATTGATGAACTGGACATTAAATCTGCTATAGTAGGACTATGCATGATAGTGAATTTCTTGTGTAGCATGCTAGAATGTAGGAATTGCTATTCCTTGTACTATCTGATGATCTTGTGATCTCCTTGCTTTCTACCATCTGTTAAATTATAGTTATCTTGCAACTTGACCTAGCACCCCCGTCATATGTTGCATGTGTAACCAGACCAGTAGAAAACCCTCACTTGGGCTAGGGTTATTTATGTTTAGACATCCACACACTGTACCGTATTCCTGGACATAGTGTTATCCTCGCCCGGGTAGTGGGTCGAGTGGTCGAGTTTCTTTTTAGTGTGGGATGCATGTTACACTCGTGCTTGGGAGCAGAGTGGAGTCTGGTAGTTGTAGCTATTATTTTATCTGTGGCGGGAGCCGTTTGGGTGAACGGTAATCCCGGGGTGTTTTGTTCTTTATTTCTTCTGTCGCCGGTGTGTTAGTGGCAACAGTATACCAGTGATAGCAGGACCTTGAACCCAGAACCTTTTTGGACACACACATGATTTTAGTCAACCAATGTTTTCTTCCAAGCATCGTAGCGTCGCCTGAGTCTGTTCTTGTTTGATTGGACGAAGGCATTAGCTCTTCGAGGTTTGGATATAAAATTTGTTTTCAAACTGTTTTTCCTAAAAAGAACTAAAAATCATTAAAAATAGATTTCTTCCAGATCAAAATGGCTTTTAGTAATAAATGTCACCTTTTTCCTATAAATTTAACCACTCGAGTTGATTCGAGTGGTTTGAGTTCTAAGGGCTGCCTTTTCTTTGGGGCGAGAACAACGAGAGGCTATGCCTAGAGCCTGTTCTTGTTTGATTTGGGTTGTAGGTTCTAGTCTTTCGGGGTTCCCGGACCCTTCATTGTGTCAGTTGTGGAGTTTATCCTGCCAGGGAGTCTGCATGTTGGGTTGATGACCTGTTGTGGGAGCCGTCGGTTTGACGGTGGTCCCGGCTGTGGAGTATCTCCAGCCAGTGTGTTTGGGCCACGAGTTGGTTGAGTTCGTTAGTGTCTCGAGATTCGAGAGAGCTGATCAGCTGAGTCGTTGAGAGTACTCCGACCTTCATGCAAGATGTTTGAGGATTTCGAGTCCTTCCGTTCTGAGAGTGAGCGTGGATTTTGACTATAGCCTGCATGAGCCACTTTGAGCTCGATAGAGTGCGCGGATACCTTTTTCCTCGGTAGGGTCGCGCCCCTCGAGTGCCACGTCCGGAGTGAATCTGTTACTTTTGTATCGCGATTTGTAGACGCAGTCCCTCTGGCTGGGCCAGTTTTGGCAGTCACGGAGGCCCTACGTCAGTCCGGTCCTACGTGGATGTAACGGCAGTAGGTAGGCGCAGGCTTGACTGGACCCTATGAGGCAGTCAGTTCGATTGGGCCGATTGAGCACCTTGGGTGCGAGTAGTTGCATCTATTTTCATCTGTACCACTCATATAGCATTTAGTTAGAGGCATAGTAGTTGTAGAGTTATTTTCCAGCTTCTTCCCTTTCAGTACTGCATTTATTACTTTATGCCTCTAGTAGACTTAGTGGGCAGACCGTCGGGCTTGTTGGCGGCACCCACTGAGAACTACTGTGGGATGTAGTTCTCACACCCGTCGTGGTGTATTTTTCCTCAGGGACCTCTACTCCAGTTCCTGCTGTTCCAGTTGCTGATCCAGCTGATCGAGGTGTGGGAGTCGGGAGATAGATCCCTACCAGTCGTCTTCCTGAGAGACTAGATGTACCCCCTTTACTATTTTGAGAGTTACTTGTTGAGAGACCTTTGTAGTGAGGTATAGAGTTGTACGTTTCTTTTATTACTGAGAGACTTTTGTATTTGTGAGGACTTGGATTGTACTTCTGTGGACTTGTATTTATTTTATTTATGATAGTTTACTTTTCAGCTCTGATATCTGTTTAGTGTAGATGATCTTTTGCAGGTTAGTTGTTTCGTCTATACGGGGCTTCCCGTATGGGCGGCGGATCTGTTGGCGAGCCCGGGTCGCAGTTTCGATGCCGGGGCGTGACATAAGCAATGGTTTCAAAAAGTGTTATTTTCAAGAAAGCATTCCAATTGCTTTACGCAAATGAATAAACCGTTTTTGATCCAAAGGTTTTGTTAAAATGTCGGCTAATTGATCTTCAGTTGAAACATAAGAAATTTGAATAATACTTGATTCAACTAGCTCTCTTAGAAAATGATATCTAAGTTCAATGTGTTTTGTTCTTGAGTGCAACACAGGATTTTTAGAAATATTTATAGCACTAGTGTTGTCACAAAGAATAGTTACCGAAGACGTAGGAATTCGGAAGTCGCTCAAAACGCTTTTCATCCAAATCAATTGTGTCGAACAACTTCCTGCTGAAATATATTCCGCTTCGGTAGTCGAGACTGCAATGCAGTTTTGCTTTTTATTATGCCATGCAACAAGACAATGGCCAAGATAGAAACATGCACCAGTCGTACTTTTCCGATCATCCACTGATCCTGCCCAATCGGCATCTGAGTATCCTATTATGTCAAGAGTTGTTCCCATAGGATACCAAATTCCGAAATTCAGTGTTCCTTTGACGTACCGGATGATCCTTTTCACCGCTTTCAGGTGAACCTCCTTTGGTGCTGATTGATATCTCGCGCAAATCCCAACACTAAAGGATATATCCGGGCGACTAGCCGTGAGATAGAGTAGACTTCCTATCATGCTGCGATAAAGCTTCTCGTCTACACTTTCACTAAGAGATTCACTTCCTAATCCATTATTGCTAGTTCCCATTGGAGTCAGAAAGTCTTTAGAGTTTTCTAATCCAAACTTCTTAACCAACTCCTTGGCATACTTGGATTGGCACAAATGGATGCCTTCTTCATTTTGTTTCACTTGCAATCCAAGAAAATATGTTAGCTCGCCCATCATGGACATCTCAAATTCGCTTTCCATGGTTTCCGCGAATTTTGAAGCATCGTTGTTTCTTGTTGCTCCAAATATAATGTCATCGACATAGATTTGTGCCACAATAAAGTTATCCTGAAAATGCTTCACAAAGAGTGTCCGATCCGCTCCCCCTCGAGTGTAGCCCTTTTCCAAAAGGTGCTTTGTCAACCTTTCATACCATGCTCGCGGTGCTTGTTTTAGACCGTAAAGAGCCTTTTTCAATCGAAAAACATGGTTAGGTAGTTTATGGTCAATGAAACCTTTCGGTTGAGCCACATAAACTTCCTCATTTAAAAAACTATTTAAAAAGGCGCTCTTAACGTCCATTTGAAAAAGTTTGATTTTAAAATGACATGCAATCGTAAAGAGGATGCGAATTGACTCGAGACGAGCTACCGGGGCGAACGTCTCATCAAAATCTATACCTTCTATTTGTGAATAGCCCTGAGCAACTAGGCATGCTTTGTTCCTGATGATGGTACAATCCTCGTTTTTCTTGTTCTTGAAAATCCATTTAGTACCAATCACGTTGTGTTGCTTCGGTGGCTTCGTTAGTTCCCAGACTTTGTTTCTTTCGAACTGATGGAGCTCTTCCTGCATTGCTTCAATCATGTAATCATCCCGAAGAGCTTCATCGACGTTCTTTGGTTCTATCATGGAGACGTAACATGCGACTCCACAAACCAATTGTCTCCGAGTCCTGACTCCTTCTTGTGGGTCTCCAATAATATTCGATTCTGGATGATCCTTGGAGATACGTAACGTTTGAGGTAACGGAGTACTCGGAGGTATGTATGATGATTCCTGCATATCAGATAAACTAGAAGAACCATTAGATGCATATACATTATCGGAAGAATTATTATGAGAAGATGCATTTATAGGAGTATCATCATCAAGAGACATATCAGGGGTAGATTTAATAGATACAAAATGAAAAGCTTCATCTACTTTAACATTAATAGATTCTAACATCGTTTTAGATTCGAGATTAAATACCCGATATGCTCTACTATTTGTAGAATAACCCATGAAAATTTCTTCGTCACTTCGAGAGTCGAATTTTCTAAGATTTTCGCGATCACGCAAAATATAACAGCGACTCCCAAAGATTCGAAAATATTTGATATTTGGTTTTCTACAAAACCATAGCTCATATGGTGTATTTAAAGTTCCCGGGCGCAAATAAACTCGATTAATTACGTAGACCGCGGTGTTCACTGCTTCAGCCCAAAAATGTAACGGGAGTTTCCGGCTGTGAAGCATAACACGCGCCATCTCTTGTACTACCCTGTTTTTGCCCTCGACTACACCATTCTGCTGAGGTGTATAGGGTGCAGAGAATTCATGTTTTATACCGTTGGAAGTGCAAAAATTAATGAATATAAAATTGATGAATTCTCCACCTCTATCACTTTGAACACGAACGATCTTTTCATTTCTCTCAATCATAACACGATGACAAATCTCATGAAAAGAATCGAAAGTATCCGCTTTCTCTTTTAAAAATATTACCCATGTATATCTAGAGAAATCATCAACCAAAAGAAAAATATACCATTTACCTCCTAAACTTGGTTGACGAGTCGGCCCCATTAAGTCCATGTGCAGTAATTCTAAAGGCCGATTGGTACCCACGTGGTTCAAGTTCTTGTGTGCAGCCCTTGATTGTTTTCCCTTTTGACAACCTCCACACACAATGTTTTCTTTAAAAGATAATTTTGGAACCCCCTTAACCACGTCTTTATTAGATATCCTTGCTAGTTCCTTAAAATTTATGTGACCTAGTCTTTCATGCCAAAGAGTTTCATTATCCAAAGAATCTAGGTTACAATGTTCAGGAATTTTGTTTGGAACTACGTAGCAATTATTTTCAGATCTAACCCTTTTCAAAAAGAATAAATGGTCCTTATCAGTTACAATACATTCTGCTGAAGAAAAATTAACTGAAAAACCATTATCACAAAGTTGACTAATGCTAATGAGGTTAGTCTTAAATCCTTCAACAAATAAAACATTGTTCAAAACCGGGCCTTTTGGAATAGTGATTGTTCCTTTTCCAATAATTTTTGAAGAATGACCATCTCCGAAAACTACAAGTCCTCCGGAGGTTTTCTCTAAAGTTTGAAAACAATTTTTGTCACCGGTCATATGACGTGAACATTCACTATCAAGACAAGACAAGGGAAGATTTCACCTTTGCGCACCCAAACCTTTTTGGAATGCGTCGGCAATGATTGTGAAGTTATTCTCCTTGGTGAAAGCGTCTTGTATGATTCATCGCTTTTCTTTGAAGTCGTCTTTTGTGGTGAACTACCATGGTTCTTTTCCTTTGAAAAATTCTCCTTTGATTTCCGGGGAATGACCTTGTTGGTAGTTGTTGCAAGAGGCGCTTGATTTGATCGTTTTGCTCCAATCTTGCAATCTCTTTGTATGTGCCCTGCAAGACCACAACGAAAACATACCTTGGAACTTGTCGAACCCGAAGTAGGTGAGGTAGGCTTGTTGTCGTTGATTGCAGTGAATTCCGTCGTCGGAGGAGGAGATACCGACTGGGGCACAAAAACTGTCTTACTCAAACTAGAACTGTCTCCAGTTCGATTGTATCCAAGGCCGAAACGGTTTATTTGACCAAGACCAAGCAGCTTATCCAACTTGCTCCTTCCCGAAAAAAATCGCTTCAAATCATCCTTAAGTTGGAAAATGGTCTTCGTCATTTCCATTTTTTCTTATTGAGCCTCGGAGTAGAGCTTCAAGAAGTAACTTGCTTTATCCACCAGTTTTACGTGTTCCTTCTCGTAATGCTCATTTTTCTCTTGAAGGGAAACATTTACTTTAATCAAGTTATCCCTTTCCACTTCAAGAGCGTTTGAGAGAGAAGTTGCCCTTTTTGCTTCTTCTTCGAGATCCTGCAACCTCCCTCTCAAACCCTTGTTTTGCTTTGCCGGCTTCTTTGAAACCTTTAAAAGTTTATGGTAGGCAAAAGCAAAGTCTTCACCTTCGGAATTACTCGATTCATCGTCCGTTGCAGTTTGTTCAACCTGGGAGGAGTTGGATAATGAACCGGATGTACTTGCCATAAAGCATACGAAAGGTGAAGTTGAGGACGCGTGGAATGCCGTTGCGTTGTTTTCTTCATCACTGGAAGATGACTCATTTGACGATGAGGTGTCATCCCAAGTGACGGCTTGCATCGCCTTCTTCTTTGACGGATTCTTATTGGGACACTCCGTTGAAATGTGACCGTATCCTCGGCACTTGAAGCATTGGATTTGTCCCTCCGAATTCTTTTTGTCTTTTCAAGAACTCTCTTGCTTTCTTGACTTGAAGCTTGAAAAATCTTTGCCTTTCTTCAACTTTACGAAGGATGAGGTTTTACTTGAATTACCCCTTCGAAAGTTTCGGCAAAATTTCCTTGTCAAGAGCGCAAGTTGCTTCTCAAAATCCTCCATTGATAGGTTCTCGTCATCGTCTGAGGAGGATGAATCCGCGTCTTCTTCCTTTGTTGTTTTCAAAGCAAAACCTGAAGATTTTGAAGAGGATGCCTTTCCAGAAGAATAGTTAGTATGAAATATCATTTCATAAGTTTGAAGTGCACCAACTAATTCTTCTACACGGATTTCGTCCGGGTGTTTAACTGTTTCAATGGTCGTAACCTTGGAATGAAATCTTTCAGGAATAATCCTTAAAATCTTTCTTACAACTTTAGATTCTGGAATTTTCTCTCCCAAGTTAGCACGTGTATTTACGATATCTTGCAATCGTGTATAGTAATCTGTGAAAGATTCATTTTCTGCCATGAAAATAGAGTCAAATTTGCTCGTAAGCATTTACAGTTTTTGAATCTTCACAAGGTTTGTTCCCTCATGTGTAACTTGTAGAACATCCCAGATTTCTTTCGCAGTCTCACATGCCGAGACGCGAGAGAACTCAGTTTGCGACAAAGCATTAAATAAGGCGTTAATTCCTTTGCCATTGTAAGAAGATGAGTCGATCTCTTCCTTGGTCCATTTCGACCTAGGTTTGAAGGTGCGAACATCAGCAATAATTTCAGTTGGATTTGACCATCCTAACTCGATTGATTGCCACACCCATTCATCGATGAAAATTAAAAACGCTCTCATCCGTACTTTCCAGTAGGCATAGTTTGTTCCATCGAAGAGTGGGGGTTTGTTGATGTTTCCACCTTCAACCATTGTTTACAACCCTATTCCCTCTCTGATACCACTTGTTGGGTTATGATAATATGGATCTAAATAGGGGAAAAAATACCTAGAGGGGGGTGAATAGGTGTAAACAATAACCACTCAAAAATCTTTGCGTAATAAAAACCAAAGCGGAAAAGTAAATAACACGCAGAGATTTTTACGTGGAAAACTCGAAAACCAGGAGTAAAAAACCACGGGACCGATAACTGTCACGCCCCGGGGGTTTCATTCAGCGGAAACAATCAACGAAAAAGGGATTTGATTGGCGTATGAATTTTTTTTTGAAAGTCCTTCTTCCCCGGCGCGTGCCCAGACCCGCCGCATACACAGATTCACTCTGATAACGGACAGAGTCTCCTCTGTATATGCACGGCGTCGCGGCTAATACAATATCCAATCACAGTCGTTTATTTAATAACAACAGTTTCTAAACAAACATGCACACACAGAACTGAACAATTCTCAAGGCCGATCAACTAGAAAGGATAAATCCACAGTGTTTTTAAAACAATGCCCACACGACACTCGGGTTTTGAAATCCGTTTGCGAAATCCATAAATCCACAAGGTTTTGAAAACAGTGCCCACACGACACTCAGGTTTTGAAATCTATTTTCGAAATCCATAAATCCACAAGGTTTTGAAAACGGTGCCCACACGACACCCAGACTTTGAAAACAATTTTCGTAATTCTTTTCTTTTTTTCTTGTTTTTCTTTTTCTTTTTAAAAAACGGCCGGCCAGAGATAATAATCAAAACTTAACATCCTCATATCTAGAAGGTAAAGCACCGACAACCACACCGACCCCACGAGGGTATCGAGAACCACACAGTAGCCTACAATCTCAAATGAAATGCGAAGGAAATGAGAGAAATACAGTCTAGGGTCCCCACGGACCCGAAAAACTGCTGTCCCGGCCTCACTGTCGCCTAGCCCTCACCCCTGAAGGAACCTGTCACGGAGTGGGAAGTCAGCGACACGATAATAATAAGGAAAGCAGGAAAAGTAATAAAGTCCAACCGTAAAACTATCCGGAGCAACCACCCTCCCAAGAGGGAACAATAAAACACGGACCCTGCATAACCAAATCCGAGCACCTGCCCCGGCACACTACGTAACCAAATCCGGGCACTTGCCCCGGCACACCAACCGAGCACCTACCTCGGTAAACCACGTCGAGCACCTACCCCGACGGGTCGCACCGCTCGCACCTTGGCGCCTCAAACCCCCCACCTACGGGGGCCCCCACTACGTCACCTCGGGGGTTTACACGGGTCATAGACCACTTTTCCGAAAAAGCGCACCCTTTGCGGTGGCCAAACCGCGGGTGCGCGTGCTGCAGCCTCGAGCATAGTAACCAAGTACACCAGATAAAACCGATAGTAATGAACCATAAAGATCACCAAATATGCCAAGTATAACTCAATAGCAAGGACCATAAAGACAATCCATGTTAGCACAGTTAAACGTATAATCAGAAGTAGTTGCAACCGTCGGAAGCACGACGATAAGTCTCAAAATAAAAACCCACCTGAATGTAGGCTGATCCCGAGCTCTCACTAGACTACTGGGCGGCTGGTGCTGAACAGCTGGGCCCTGAATAGAAACTGTAGTCAGAACTAGACTCACTCATATCCATCCCGACAACACTACACTAACATGTCGCTAATACGGGGAACTTAGCCGAAACTAGGCTTAAACCAAAATTCCTGAAAATCCATTAAACCTCCTATCATGACCCGCCGACGGTCTAAAAAAATATCCAAATATCGTCCAACTACACCTGCTGTCCCTAAACATCATAATTTTGATGTTTGGGCAGACTGGGACCAAATCACAATTTCCTCTATTGAATTATTGCTATAAATACACCCTTTTTAACCATTGTTTTGGCTCGTTCTTCCAAACCAGGAAGCCAAAGACAGCGCCGTAAATTTCAGCGCGTCTGGTTTGACGAGGCGGAACCCGTGCTCACAAGTTTGGGGCCAACAAGAGGCCCACAAACAAATTTGGCCCATAATCATTTAAACCCTCAATTATCACTTTACTAACACTCACATATTACTTGACTATATTTGAAATAAAAGTGAGCATCATGCTCTGGATAATATACTGAGTCGAGGGCTCACCTTGGGCGTGTCGGAGACCGGCCGGAGTAGTCGCCGGAGCAACCCCAAAAATGGCTCGAAGGCTCGGTTTGGCCCAGTCCGTCCCCTCTCGGTCAGCCTGCAAACGGAGGTAAGCACTAGTTAGCTCTGGGTGCCAGATGATGCTCGTGTCATGCCGGGTCGAGCGCCGGCGGCCGGAGGTGGCGGCGGCCGAAGGCAAGCCCGAAGTGGGTGGCTCGGGTTGGATGACTGGAACAAGGAATGGAGTCACCCCGGGCCCAAAACAAAGATGACGGGGATCCTTTAATTAGTGTTTAGGTCCTACCTGTACGGGTGGCCGGAGCCCAGATCGCCGGAGTTGGCCGGAGATGAAGATCGAAGCCGAACTCGGGTGCAATCCTAGAGATCGGAAACCCGACGTTAAAGATGCCATGCAAGGCCACCATCGACCTTAAAACGATGAAATAGACCTACCTGCACCGTTGGCCGGTGTGACGCCCCACTTCCCAGGGGGTCACCCATCCTAGAACTACTCTAGCTCTAGCACGCTTAACTCTCATGTTCCTCTTGGATCTTGCTACCATCCAAAATGCTATAGGCGGGTTAGAGATTTAGTCCTATTATATCATTTATATATAGGACTAATCCAAATTCCGGGGGTGTCACATTCTTCCCCCCTTTAAGCCCTGACGTCCACGTCAGGCTTAAGCACACTCACAAGCACCAGGCGATTGGAGACTCGTCTCGCTAGCCTTAGCCGACCTTGTGAGGAGCTGCACTCCACTCACAACGGTCATTAGCCGGGGAGCCTCGCTCTACCCACTATATAACCCTGGCTCAGCCGAGACTCATCTCACATTTCCGGCTGGTGAATGGCTCTGATACCAACTGTGACGCCCCACTTCCCAGGGGGTCACCCATCCTAGAACTACTCTAGCTCTAGCACACTTAACTCTCATGTTCCTCTTGGATCTTGCTACCATCCAAAATGCTATAGCCGGGTTAGAGATTTAGTCCTATTATATCATTTATATATAGGACTAATCCAAATTCTGGGGGTGTCACAGCCGGGGTCTGGAGGCGACGGCGAGGCGCGGCGGCGGAGCTCGGTGGAGCTCCAATGGTCGTTAATGGCGGATTCCGGCCGGGTGGCTCCGAGCCGGTGCAACTTGGACCAGAAGCTCTGTCCCAACGCCACAGAGCTTGGTGCAGTGGTGGCCGGCGTCGGGAGGCCACGGCGGCGATCGGCGTAAGTAGAGAAAAGCCGGTTTCTAGGGCTGGCTCGTGCGGCCCCGACCTTTGTCCGATCGCCCTCCAACTTCGTGGAGGAGCTGCAGCCGTCGAGATGAGTCAATCCAACGGGTCTGATCTTGAGCTTGACGGCCGGATGGCGGCGGCATTAGTGATTGGCCGGAATAGTGATTTCCGGCGACATGGTTCCCCAGCCGATTAACCGGAGCACCGGGGGCCACGGGGCTGCACGAGGATGACCCTCTGGAGGTCAGAAGGTGGCTGCACAGGTTCTTGGGAGGATTAAAAAGAAAACTCTCAAGGACTTACCTCGCCGGAAAAAATGGAAGAAGATGGTTGCCCCCGCGGCGGCGCACGGCGGCGACTGGGACCGGGTTCACCTCAGCTCGGTTGCGGCTCCACGGGGGACTCCACAGGAGAGGGGCTTGATCGACTAGGTCCCTCCCGAGCACCTCCTCCCCAACAACCCGAGAGAGGATGGTTTCTTGAAGCCTTTCTTCTCCGGCGACTGGGGAGGCGGCGGCCGATGCGTGACCTCCGTTGGGTGCGGCAGGGGAAGAGGGTTGTTGGAGGGGAACGGCTAGGGGAGCGGAGGCTACGGGTCTAGGGTTTCCAAAAACCCTAACCCAAGCTTCATATATGTACATGGTATATGCAAAAATGCATTTTAGTCCCTCTAGCTTCAGTATTTTTAGCCCAGTCCCTCACAGCACTTTAGCCTTACATTCAGGTCCCTCTCCAAGCAGTGGCACGCAGTTCGAGGCATAAAATATAGGGACATTGTGCAAACTACCGCATTTTTCACTGTGCTTCACGCTTTTCGAGACATTCCAGTCGCCAGATCGAAAAACGGACTCGCCATGACGTCCGGCTCGACGAAACCTATCAGATAGCAATTTTCATTTTTCGAGAAAACGCCCAGATAAAATCTCGGTCCATAAACACTGTACCAAAATACAGTTTATCGCATTTTTCGAGACTCTAGGGTCGTCAGACGGGAATTCGGTCAGCGCCGTTGCGCTCAGAACGTCAAAATTAGCTAGAAACGTCTACTCATACTGCTAGGTTTGGATTTTAGACAGTGAATGGCCAATGACCGATCGAGAGGGGACCGAAGTCAGCGGTTACTGTTCATTTAAGTCGTGGGTCCCACTAGTTTTCTTGCTGATTTCCGGACGATCCGACCGTCGGATCAGCAAACGGTCTATACCATTTCCACTCGATTTGATGAGATGGTCGCACTGGCGACCTCAGATTTTTGAGGTCAGACTCAGATCGGAAAGGCGGAATTTGTGCTTCGGCAATTGTGCCATTCGCGCACCGGTATGCAAATCACTGAGGTTTAGATCTGCTTTGTCACGCCCCGGGGGTTTTGTTTTAGCGGAAACGAATCATAAGAGTTGAATATTTGACGTGTAAATTTTTTTTTTTGGTTTTCTTTTCTTTTCTTTTTTTTTTAAAAGAACCCCTCTTCCCCGGCACGTGCCCAGACCCGCCGCATATACAGGTTCACTCTACAAACGGACAGAGTCTCCCCTGTATATGCACGGCGTCGCGGTTTGTACAATGTTCAATAATGAGGAAACATTCAATCACAACAATCCACTTCATACAACCATTCCCAATATACTGAATTTACTCACGGCCGATTAGTTTGAAAGGATAAAACCCACGGTTGTAGAAACGGCGCCCACCCGGCACCCATGTTTTGAAAACCGTTTTTGAAAGCAACATAAACTCAGGGTTTTGAAGACAGTGCCCACACGACACTTAGGTTTTGAAATCCACTTTCGCAAAAGCAACATAAACCCAGGGTTTTGAAAATAGTGCCCACACGACACTTAGGTTTTGAAATAATAGTTTTCGCAATCCGTTCCTTTGTTTGCTATTTTATTTTCCAAAGCGGCCCACAGAAATATAAAGAGGGATAGACAATCCAATTGTCACCGTACCAACATCCACACCGACCCCACGAGGGTATCGAGAACCATCCACAGTCTACAAATAATAAATGGAATGCGAAAGTAAAGAGTAAAATACTGTTCCGGTCTCCTGAGACCCAACACCTCTAGCCGTGGCCTCACCGTCGCCTAACTCTCCCCCCTGTAGGACCCTGTCGCAAAGTGGGAAGTCAGCGACTAGTCATAAAAGATAATAATAAAGCAGGTAAAGAAAACGTCCAACCGTAGTCTATCCGGAGCAACCACCCCTCCCCGCAAGGGAAAAGTAGAATCAAACACCTGTAAACCTGCAATACCCGATCCCGTCGGACAACTAAACCGACGAATCGCACCGCGCCCAAGTCGGACAACTAAACCGAATGGGTCGCACCGCTCCCACGTCGGACAACTAAACCGACGGGTCGCACCGCTCACACCTTGGCGCATACATGCCCCACAACTAAAGAGGCCCCACGCCGTCCTGTGGGTATACACGGGTCATGGACCACTTTTCCGGAAAAGCACACCCTTTGCGGTGGCCAAACCGCGGGTGCGCGTGTTGCAGCCGAGCATAGTAATCGTGAACCATATATATATATAAATGTATGAGAACCGTATGAAATAACATATACATATCCGTGCATGAGAACCATATGAAACAATATATATATTCACTACATACACCTATCCATGCATGAGAGCCACATGAAACAATACGCATATCCAATCATAAGAACCGTAAAGCCATAACGAATAATTGATGCCTCCCTACCATGTTTAACCCAAGTACACATAAGGTTGACCCCGTCCAACATGATAGAATTAAATGTTAAGACTTAAGAATAAAAACCCACCTGAATGTAGGCTGATCCCGAGTTCTCACTAGACTACTGGGCGGCTGGTGCTGAACAGTTGGGCCCTGAATAGAAACTGTAGTCAGGACTAGACTCACTCAAATCCATCCCGACAACACTAAACTAACATGTCGTTAATACGGGGAACTTAGCCGAAACTAGGCTTAAACCGAAGTTCCCGAAAATCCATTGAACCTCCAATCATGACCCGCCAACGTTCTAAAAACACCCAAATATCGTCCACCACCAGCTGTCCCTACACATCATAATTTTGATGTGTGGGCAGACTGGGACCAAAACACAAATTCCTCTATTGAATTATTGCTATAAATACACCCATTTTAACCGTTGTTTTGATCCGTTCTTCCAAACCAGGAATCCAAAGATAGCGCCGTAAATTTCAGCGCGTCTGGTTCGACGAGACGGAACCCGTGCTCACGGGCTTGGGCCGACAAGAGGCCCGTACACAAAGTTGGCCCATAATTACTTAGGGACCAAAACACCACTTTGCTACAACTGTTTATATACTTGATCAAATTGGAAGCTAACTGAAGCGTGGCACTTAGTGAGGACAGAGCACAGTTATGCTCACCTGTGGCTTGCCGGAGAGTGGCCGGGAAGTTGGCCGGAGCTACACCACTCAATTACACCAAGCTCGGTTTGCACAAGTTGAACCAAACCTAAAACACAAGGCCAACAGAGGCAAGCATCAGTGCAAGGGTGTTCCCAGAAGAGGTTCGGACCAAGCCAGGCACGGCGGCGGCGGCCGGAGGCGGCGGCTGGCCGGGAAAAATGCCTAACAACACACCATACTACGAGGTTGGAACAACTTAGCTTCCAGGGGTTCTCAGGTCAAACCAACTAGATAGAAACAATCAAAAGGGTATTTAGGACTCACCTGAGTGGTTGGCCGGCGACCAGGAGCAGCGGCGGCGGCCGGTGCTCGAGCTCCGGTTGCATCTATGGTGCAACAGCAGTGGCCAAAAACCCCACGTTCAAGTTTGCATGCAAAGGGATGGGAAGATCCAACCTACCCTTAAGAACATACCTGAGTCGTTTTCCCACCGCGCGAAGCCCCGGGATCGCCGAAAAACAAGTTCGCCGGAATACTAGTGCTCTAATGGCAGAATCCGGTCGGGTGCCTCTGGGCCGGCGCAACCTGGACCAGAATGTCCCACTCGGTGCCAGGAAGCTTCTGGTGGCGACGGCCGGCGGCGTGGGTGAGCGGCGGCGCCGGGCGGCGAAGATCAGCCAATGGGGGAAGAAGACCGGATCTAGGGCACGTCCGATCGGGTCCGATCCTCACCCGATCCTCCTCAAACTTTGAAGGTAAGTTGCAGTCGATGAGGAGAAGAGAATCAACGGTTCCGATCACGATTTCAACGGCCGGACAAACCCCGCGCTCAAGATCGGCCGAAAACGAGGTTTCCGGCGACAGGGTTCTCCCGTCGGCAACCGGAGGCACGGCGACGGCTCGGGCTTCACAGAAAAGATCATCTCAACTTCAGGAACATTCTAGACATACTCTTAAGCTATTTAAAACAACTTTGTTCCATCTTCTTACCTCACCGGAAAAGATGGAGGAAGAAGATCGCCTCCGCGGCGGCTCACGGCGGCGCCCGACGTCGGAAAGCTCTCGGCTCGGTTATGACTTCACAGAGGATCACTTCGGTTGAAGCTTGAGCCCACTGCAACCTTCCAGATGCCACTCAACTCACAACCCGTGAAAACCCATCTCTTGCATGGCTTCCCTTGGCTGCTCCGGCGACGGGAAGGCGGCGGCCGGTGTGCTACCACCGAGGAATGCGGCAGAGGGAGAGGGTGCGGTTGAGGCTGGCGGCTGGGGGCTTAGTCTACGGGCCTTTTAGTGATTAAGGAAAACCTAACCCGTAAATAACCATATAAATAGTGTACGTTGCAAAGTGCATTTTAGTCCCTCAAACTTCGCTATTTTGTGCCCAGTCCATCACAGTAGCTAGCTATCGCATTTAGGTCCCTCTCCAAGGATTTGCACGATTTTCGGAGCATTTTTATCGTCAAGTCGAAAAATGGACTTCGCCACGACGTCCGGCTCGGCGAAACCTATCAGGTAGCGATTTTTGTTTTTCGACGAAAATGCCCGGATAAATTCTCGGTCCATCAATACTGTACCGAAATACAGTTTATCACGCTTTTCGAGATTTTAGGGCCGTCAAACAGAAATTCCGTCAACACCATTGCGTCCAGATGGTCGAAACTGATCAAAACGACTACCTGGATCACTATGTTCGGAATCCGAACAGTGAATTGGTCAGCGTTTCACTCAAAGGAATCCCGAAATTGGGGTTACTGTTCATCTACAGTAATTCACTTAAGTGACCCTGTGCGCAGACCACTGATACACTGGTCGCGACACTCGCCCGCTTCTTCACTGATTTCTGGAAGATCCGACCGTCAGATTGAAAAGTGCTGAATATGAATTTCGCTCAGTTCGACGAGACGATCACAACGGTCATCTCGGATTTCCAAGATTACGTCCGGATTAGAAGATAGCCTCTTTGTCTCGTAAATAGTGCAACTTGCACACTGGCGATTGACCAAATAGGTCAACATAGGTCTTTTGAATTCAAAACCAACTCAAATTTCACCTTTAATCTCTTTACACTAACACAATATTCCCGAGTATTACATCACTCACACCTTAAAAGAAGTTTCGTCCTCGAAACTTGAACACACCAGGAATCCCATAAATGGGGAAAGTGCCCAAACATGTCCGACTTGCACTCCCAAATGGCTTCGCCCCCCTCATGATCCGCTCGTTTCTCTCTGGCACTAGGAGAGATTGCAGTTTCCCCACCGGGTGCTGACGTTCGGCTTTTATTCGATGACCGACCCAGTAGCGAGCCACGCGCTATTCTATATCCCTTGCCAATTTAAGCCACCAACCGTCTGCTGTTGATCCGTCCTGCTGCGTGATCGCGGTTACCGATATGTCTCATGTCTGACTCTTACCGCTCCAGGCATCGACTGCTCCACTTGTCTTTCCGGGGCGATTTTGATTGGACAAATCATTCCTTGAGTTGTTTGGTCGTATAGGCCTTACTTTCCCCTGTTTCATTAACACACTTCCAAGTCCGTTCCTTGATGCGCCACCACACCTCAAAATCCCCACCCGGTGTCGGTGGTGCATGCGTGGGTGCCCGTGTTGGCCTAACCTTGCGCTCTCGAAGCTCTCCTGACTTTTAGCCATCCCAAAAGTCCACCTCGCGATGCCCAAACTCACACCTTATGAGTTTGGCCTACCCTCTCTGGTCCCTGAGAGTTTGCAAGGTCACTCGTAAACGCTCCTCGTCTGTACGCATGTTGACCCAAGAAGGGTCTGGAAACTCTCTGTTCATCAAACCCGCGAACACCGTTGGGGCGCTCAATAATCCAACCCCCGAAGTGATGACACGCGAAACGCCATGTATCTCTTGGCGACACTCGGTGGTAACCCCGAACGAAAAACTACCGGACTGAACCGCCCCAAGGTTTCAGACAGACGACGGCTCGACCCGCCTGGCAACCCTACCGTCCCGTCTCTCTTGATCGAAACTAACCTAAGTAAGCCTGCTCCTCGACTTGGAGCTCCCTGCTATGACGCCACTGGTTCGCGGACCATCTCTGACGGTGTTGAGCAGTCAGCAACCACAGTCTCGCGGTGCGTCGAGGTACCCCAGTCCTACCACCAACCCGGACCGACGGGCCCTTAATGCCCAAACTAACATGACAACAAAAGAGGGGGAAGCCATACTAATACCCTTACAAAGCTCCAGGATGTGCCAATCCAACTAGCCGGGTCACCGCCTACCAGTAATCTACCTTTGAAAACGACGAACCCACCCGTCGCCAGCACCGACTACTAGCTCGGAGCATAACCACCATCCCGGGTTGTCCGTTCCGACTGTCCATTCTACCGAGGCGACGGTCAAAACTAACGCTAGACTTCAGCTCTAGGTCCTGCCACGAGGCCTACCCCATAGAGAAAGTTGCATACAGGGCATCCCAGCCGAGAGTGACCAATGCCAGAACGCCGTGCGGTCAATAACCCCCCGTTGACCCGTACTGCCTCACAATCACTAAACTCGCAACCCAAATTCTCAAGACTATACCTTGGTCATGGGAGGCTGGCGACGACAACCAAGAAATACTGTCCTACCTCGATCTTGGTGCCGAAGGGGTGCGACACCCTGGTTAACCCCTACCGCTCGGTCCCAATCTGTTGCCCCTCCAAGCACCGTGCACCGAACCGAGCTGCACACCCCCAGACCAAACGCTCACTTTCCCAACTAAGAGTATTCTAAGCTCTAGGTCCGCTCAACCAAACTCGAGCCCATACGAAACAAGGTTTGCTAGCCCCGGGGGCCTCCTTTCTCAATTCAAAGGAGAACCCCAAGGCCCCATCTCGATGATTCCTACCACCATCGCAGTGTCTACAGCAGCAAGCCGAACTATGGGTGACAACCCTAAGGGAAGAATCCTCATTCCCACCCATACCTTGTCCAAGATGCAAAAGAATCGGTCGACTATCTGCTGTAACCTAAAACCAGTAGACCTAGAAGGTACAAATTTAGACAAGAGGCTCCCCAGTTGCTCACGACCGACAAGGCGGCCGACCCACTAACCAACACCGGCGGATTACTCTACCACCAGTCGCCATTACTACCGATGACCAGAACGTCGGCAGAGGAAGGGGTTCGGAAAACAAAAGCCGGCGCAACGATCTGCTGTGATAGCAGCCGCACCAAGTGCAGGAACCCCGTCAGCAGGCCCACCGTGTCCCGTGTTGGTTGCTTAATCCATTGTTTCCTAGCAACCCACAAGACCCCGGTGGCAGCCGGCCTCGACCCCAGCCTCCAATCCAACACGACTACTCAAGCCAAAACAACACGACTATACAAGCACGCCGACCCGGCTAAACCGGGAAACAAAACTAAATCCGTACACACACACAACACAAGTCAGCTCTAGACTCCGCTAGTAAAGCACTCAACCAACTATCGAGAAAAGGGACCTTTACTCCCCCCGATCACTCGCGTCCTACTCTACTATAATCTATCCATTCCATTCCTTTGTAGTTAAGTGAGGTATTCCTGTGGACGTCGGCACCAATTGTTGTGATTGAAAGCTAAGTCTCTGATACCATCTTAATCTGTCACGCCCCGGGGGTTTTGTTTTAGCGGAAACGAATCATAAGAGTTGAATATTTGACGTGTAAATTTTTTTTTTTGGTTTTCTTTTCTTTTCTTTTTTTTTTAAAAGAACCCCTCTTCCCCGGCACGTGCCCAGACCCGCCGCATATACAGGTTCACTCTACAAACGGACAGAGTCTCCCCTGTATATGCACGGCGTCGCGGTTTGTACAATGTTCAATAATGAGGAAACATTCAATCACAACAATCCACTTCATACAACCATTCCCAATATACTGAATTTACTCACGGCCGATTAGTTTGAAAGGATAAAACCCACGGTTGTAGAAACGGCGCCCACCCGGCACCCATGTTTTGAAAACCGTTTTTGAAAGCAACATAAACTCAGGGTTTTGAAGACAGTGCCCACACGACACTTAGGTTTTGAAATCCACTTTCGCAAAAGCAACATAAACCCAGGGTTTTGAAAATAGTGCCCACACGACACTTAGGTTTTGAAATAATAGTTTTCGCAATCCGTTCCTTTGTTTGCTATTTTATTTTCCAAAGCGGCCCACAGAAATATAAAGAGGGATAGACAATCCAATTGTCACCGTACCAACATCCACACCGACCCCACGAGGGTATCGAGAACCATCCACAGTCTACAAATAATAAATGGAATGCGAAAGTAAAGAGTAAAATACTGTTCCGGTCTCCTGAGACCCAACACCTCTAGCCGTGGCCTCACCGTCGCCTAACTCTCCCCCCTGTAGGACCCTGTCGCAAAGTGGGAAGTCAGCGACTAGTCATAAAAGATAATAATAAAGCAGGTAAAGAAAACGTCCAACCGTAGTCTATCCGGAGCAACCACCCCTCCCCGCAAGGGAAAAGTAGAATCAAACACCTGTAAACCTGCAATACCCGATCCCGTCGGACAACTAAACCGACGAATCGCACCGCGCCCAAGTCGGACAACTAAACCGAATGGGTCGCACCGCTCCCACGTCGGACAACTAAACCGACGGGTCGCACCGCTCACACCTTGGCGCATACATGCCCCACAACTAAAGAGGCCCCACGCCGTCCTGTGGGTATACACGGGTCATGGACCACTTTTCCGGAAAAGCACACCCTTTGCGGTGGCCAAACCGCGGGTGCGCGTGTTGCAGCCGAGCATAGTAATCGTGAACCATATATATATATAAATGTATGAGAACCGTATGAAATAACATATACATATCCGTGCATGAGAACCATATGAAACAATATATATATTCACTACATACACCTATCCATGCATGAGAGCCACATGAAACAATACGCATATCCAATCATAAGAACCGTAAAGCCATAACGAATAATTGATGCCTCCCTACCATGTTTAACCCAAGTACACATAAGGTTGACCCCGTCCAACATGATAGAATTAAATGTTAAGACTTAAGAATAAAAACCCACCTGAATGTAGGCTGATCCCGAGTTCTCACTAGACTACTGGGCGGCTGGTGCTGAACAGTTGGGCCCTGAATAGAAACTGTAGTCAGGACTAGACTCACTCAAATCCATCCCGACAACACTAAACTAACATGTCGTTAATACGGGGAACTTAGCCGAAACTAGGCTTAAACTGAAGTTCCCGAAAATCCATTGAACCTCCAATCATGACCCGCCAACGTTCTAAAAACACCCAAATATCGTCCACCACCAGCTGTCCCTACACATCATAATTTTGATGTGTGGGCAGACTGGGACCAAAACACAAATTCCTCTATTGAATTATTGCTATAAATACACCCATTTTAACCGTTGTTTTGATCCGTTCTTCCAAACCAGGAATCCAAAGATAGCGCCGTAAATTTCAGCGCGTCTGGTTCGACGAGACGGAACCCGTGCTCACGGGCTTGGGCCGACAAGAGGCCCGTACACAAAGTTGGCCCATAATTACTTAGGGACCAAAACACCACTTTGCTACAACTGTTTATATACTTGATCAAATTGGAAGCTAACTGAAGCGTGGCACTTAGTGAGGACAGAGCACAGTTATGCTCACCTGTGGCTTGCCGGAGAGTGGCCGGGAAGTTGGCCGGAGCTACACCACTCAATTACACCAAGCTCGGTTTGCACAAGTTGAACCAAACCTAAAACACAAGGCCAACAGAGGCAAGCATCAGTGCAAGGGTGTTCCCAGAAGAGGTTCGGACCAAGCCAGGCACGGCGGCGGCGGCCGGAGGCGGCGGCTGGCCGGGAAAAATGCCTAACAACACACCATACTACGAGGTTGGAACAACTTAGCTTCCAGGGGTTCTCAGGTCAAACCAACTAGATAGAAACAATCAAAAGGGTATTTAGGACTCACCTGAGTGGTTGGCCGGCGACCAGGAGCAGCGGCGGCGGCCGGTGCTCGAGCTCCGGTTGCATCTATGGTGCAACAGCAGTGGCCAAAAACCCCACGTTCAAGTTTGCATGCAAAGGGATGGGAAGATCCAACCTACCCTTAAGAACATACCTGAGTCGTTTTCCCACCGCGCGAAGCCCCGGGATCGCCGAAAAACAAGTTCGCCGGAATACTAGTGCTCTAATGGCAGAATCCGGTCGGGTGCCTCTGGGCCGGCGCAACTTGGACCAGAATGTCCCACTCGGTGCCAGGAAGCTTCTGGTGGCGACGGCCGGCGGCGTGGGTGAGCGGCGGCGCCGGGCGGCGAAGATCAGCCAATGGGGGAAGAAGACCGGATCTAGGGCACGTCCGATCGGGTCCGATCCTCACCCGATCCTCCTCAAACTTTGAAGGTAAGTTGCAGTCGATGAGGAGAGAGAATCAACGGTTTCCGATCATGATTTCAACGGCCGGACAAACCCCGCGCTCAAGATCGGCCGAAAACGAGGTTTCCGGCGACAGGGTTCTCCCGTCGGCAACCGGAGGCACGGCGACGGCTCGGGCTTCACAGAAAAGATCATCTCAACTTCAGGAACATTCTAGACATACTCTTAAGCTATTTAAAACAACTTTGTTCCATCTTCTTACCTCACCGGAAAAGATGGAGGAAGAAGATCGCCTCCGCGGCGGCTCACGACGGCGCCCGACGTCGGAAAGCTCTCGGCTCGGTTATGACTTCACAGAGGATCACTTCGGTTGAAGCTTGAGCCCACTGCAACCTTCCAGATGCCACTCAACTCACAACCCGTGAAAACCCATCTCTTGCATGGCTTCCCTTGGCTGCTCCGGCGACGGGAAGGCGGCGGCCGGTGTGCTACCACCGAGGAATGCGGCAGAGGGAGAGGGTGCGGTTGAGGCTGGCGGCTGGGGGCTTAGTCTACGGGCCTTTTAGTGATTAAGGAAAACCTAACCCGTAAATAACCATATAAATAGTGTACGTTGCAAAGTGCATTTTAGTCCCTCAAACTTCGCTATTTTGTGCCCAGTCCATCACAGTAGCTAGCTATCGCATTTAGGTCCCTCTCCAAGGATTTGCATGCTTTTCGGAGCATTTTTATCGTCAAGTCGAAAAATGGACTTCGCCACGACGTCCGGCTCGGCGAAACCTATCAGGTAGCGATTTTTGTTTTTCGACGAAAATGCCCGGATAAATTCTCGGTCCATCAATACTGTACCGAAATACAGTTTATCACGCTTTTCGAGATTTTAGGGCCGTCAAACAGAAATTCCGTCAACACCATTGCGTCCAGATGGTCGAAACTGATCAAAACGACTACCTGGATCACTATGTTCGGAATCCGAACAGTGAATTGGTCAGCGTTTCACTCAAAGGAATCCCGAAATTGGGGTTACTGTTCATCTACAGTAATTCACTTAAGTGACCCTGTGCGCAGACCACTGATACACTGGTCGCGACACTCGCCCGCTTCTTCACTGATTTCTGGAAGATCCGACCGTCAGATTGAAAAGTGCTGAATATGAATTTCGCTCAGTTCGACGAGACGATCACAACGGTCATCTCGGATTTCCAATATTACGTCCGGATTAGAAGATAGCCTCTTTGTCTCGTAAATAGTGCAACTTGCACACTGGCGATTGACCAAATAGGTCAACATAGGTCTTTTGAATTCAAAACCAACTCAAATTTCACCTTTAATCTCTTTACACTAACACAATATTCCCGAGTATTACATGCTTCCTCGCTCGCAAACACACTTGAATTTCTCGAGTGCTACATCACTCACACCTTAAAAGAAGTTTCGTCCCCGAAACTTAAATACACCAGGAATCCCACAAATGGGGAAAGTGCCCAAACATGTCCGGCTTGCGCTCCCAAATGGCTTCGCGCCCCTCATGATCCGCTCGTTTCTCTCTGGCACTAGGAAAGATTGCAGTTTCCCCGTCGGGCGCCGACGTTCGGCCTTTATTCCATGACCGACCCAGTAACAAGCCATTTGTTATGCTACCTCCCTTGTCAATTTAAGCCACCAACCGTCTGCTGTTGATCCATCCTGCTACGTAATCGCGGTTACCGATATGTCTCCCGTCTGACTCTTACCGCTCTAGGCATTGACTGCTCCACTCATCTTCCAGGGTGATCTTGATTGGACGAAACGTCTCCTTGAGTTGCTTGGTCGTATAGGCCTTAACTCTCTTGACATCTAGCCGTCCCAAAAAGCCTACCTCGTGAGGCCCAAACTCACACCTTTGGAGTTTGGCCTACACTCTCTGGTCCCTGAGAGTCTGTAAGGTCACTCGTAAACGCTCCTCGTCTGTACGCGAGTTGATCCAAGAAGGGTTTGAAAGTTCTGTTCATCAAGCCCATGAACGCCGCTGGGGGGTTCAAAAACCCACCCCCGAGGCAATGACACGCGAAACGCCCTAAAACTCTTGGCGAAACTCGGTGGTAACCCTGAAAGGGAAACTACCGGACTGAACCGCCCTAAGATTTTGGACAAATGACGGCTCGACCCGCCTGGCAACCCTACTGTCCCGTCTCTCTTGATCGAAACTAACCCGAGTAAGCCTGCTCCTCGACTTGGAGTTCCCTGCTATGACGCCACTGGTTCGCAGACCACCTCTTACAGTGTTGAGCAATCACCAACCAAAGTCTCGGGGTGCGTCGCGGTACCCCAGTCTTACCGCCCAACCCGGACCGACGGTCCCTTAACTGCCCAAAAAGAAACCCGACAACCAAGGGGGAAAGCACACTCATACCCTCACACGACTCGAGGACGTGCCAATCAAACCAGCCGGGTCACCGCTTACAAGTAATCCTCCTTTGAAAACAACGAACCCGCCCGTCACCAACACGGGCACTAGCTCGGAGCATAACCTCCATCCCGGGTTGTCCCTTCCGACTGTCCGTTCTACCGAGGCGACGGTCAAAACTAAAGCTAGATTTCAGCTCTAAGTCCTGCCACAAGGTCTACCCCCACAGAAAAACTGAATGCAGGGCATCCTAGCCGAAAGCAACCAATGCCAGAGCGCCATGTAGTCAACAACCCCCGCTGACCTACACTGCTTCGTAATCCATAGTCTCGTAACCCAAAACCTTCCCGATTATGCCTTGGTCATGGAAAGCTGATGACCAGAAACCAAGAAATACGGTCCTACCTCCGTCTTGGCACCAAAGGGGTGCGTCACTCTGGTTAACACCTACCGCTCGGTCCTAATTTATTGCCCCTCCAAGCACCCTGCACTGAACCGAGCTGCATATCTCCAGACCAAACGATCACATTCCCAACTAGGAGTATTCTAAGCTCTAGGTCCACTCAATTAAAAGAAAGAAACGAGCCCAAACGAACAAGATTTGCTAGCCCCGGTGGTCTCTTTTCTCAACCCAAGGGAGAACCCCAAGACCCCACCATGATGATTCCTACAACCATCGCAGTGACCACAGCAAGGAGCCGAACTATGGGTAACAACCATAGGGGAAGAATCCCCATTCCCACCCATACCTTATCCAAGATGCAAAACGAATCGGCCGACCATCTGCTGTAATCTAAAACTAGCAGGTTTAGAAGGTGCAAATCTAGACGAGAGGCTACCCGGTTGCCCACGACCGACAACCCAGCAGACCCTCTAACAACCACAGCGGATTACACTACCACCAGTCACCGTTACTAATGACGACCAGAACGTTGGCAAAGGAAGGGGTTCGGAAAACAAAAGCCGGCGCACGATCTGCTGTGTTAACAGCCGCACCAAGTGCATCAACACCGTCAGCAGGCCCACCGTGTCCCGTGCTGGTTGCTTAATCCATTGATTCCCAGCAACCATCGGGACCCCGGTGGCTGCCGGCCTCGACCCCAGCCTCCAAAACCACCCAACTACACAAGCACGACAGCCGAGCTAAACCGGAAAACAACTTAACACGTACATACACACAACCCAAGTCAGCTCACGACTCCGCTAGCATAGCACACAACCAACTATCGCGAAAAGGGACCTATACATTCCCCCCCCCCCCCCCCCCCCCCCCCCCCGATCACTCGCGTTCTACACTCCTATGCCCTACACATTTCATTCATTTAGCTAAGTGTGGTATCTCCGTGGATGTCGGACACTGACTGCTGTGATTAAAGAAAGTCTCTGATACCATCTTAATCTGTCACGCCCCGGGGGTTTCATTCAGCGGAAACAATCAACGAAAAAGGGATTTGATTGGCGTATGAATTTTTTTTTGAAAGTCCTTCTTCCCCGGCGCGTGCCCAGACCCGCCGCATACACAGATTCACTCTGATAACGGACAGAGTCTCCTCTGTATACGCACGGCGTCGCAGCTAATACAATATCCAATCACAGTCGTTTATTTAATCACAACAGTTTCTAAACAAACAAGCACACACAGAACTGAACAATTCTCAAGGCCGATCAACTAGAAAGGATAAATCCACAGTGTTTTTAAAACAATGCCCACACGACACTCAGGTTTTGAAATCCGTTTGCGAAATCCATAAATCTACAAGGTTTTGAAAACAGTGCCCACACGACACTCAGGTTTTGAAATCTGTTTTCGAAATCCATAAATCCACAAGGTTTTGAAAACGGTGCCCACACGACACCCAGACTTTGAAAACGATTTTCGCAGTTTTTTTCTTTTTTTCTTGTTTTTCTTTTTCTTTTTAAAAAATGGCCGGCCAGAGATAAAAATCAAAACTTAACATCCTCATATCTAGAAGGTAAAGCACCGACAACCACACCGACCCCACGAGGGTATCGAGAACCACACAGTAGCCTACAATCTCAAATGAAATGCGAAGGAAATGAGAGAAATACAGTCTAGGGCCCCCACGGACCCGAAAAGCTGCTGTCCCGGCCTCACCGTCGCCTAGCCCTCACCCCTGAAGGAACCTGTCACGGAGTGGGAAGTCAGCGACACGATAATAATAAGGAAAGCAGGAAAAGTAATAAAGTCCAACCGTAAAACTATCCGGAGCAACCACCCTCCCAAGAGGAAACAATAAAACACGGACCCCTGCATAACCAAATCCGGGCACCTGCCCCGGCACACTGCGTAACCAAATCCGGGCACCTGCCCCGGCACACCAACCGAGCACCTACCTCGGTAAACCACGTCGAGCACCTACCCCGACGGGTCGCACCGCTCGCACCTTGGCGCCTCAAACCCCCCACCTACGGAGGCCCCCACTACGTCACCTCGTGGGTTTACACGGGTCATAGACCACTTTTCCGGAAAAGCGCACCCTTTGCGGTGGCCAAACCGCGGGTGCGCGTGCTGCAGCCTCGAGCATAGTAACCAAGTACACCAGATAAAACCGATAGTAATGAACCATAAAGATCACCAAATATGCCAAGTATAACTCAATAGCAAGGACTATAAAGACTATCCATGTTAGCACAGTTAAACATATAATCAGAAGTAGTTGCAACCGTCGGAAGCAAGACGCTAAGTCTCAAAATAAAAACCCACCTGAATGTAGGTTGATCCCGAGCTCTCACTAGACTACTGGGCTGCTGGTGCTGAACAGCTGGGCCCTGAATAGAAACTGTAGTCAGAACTAGACTCACTCATATCCATCCCGAACACACTACACTAACATGTCGTTAATACGGGGAACTTAGCCGAAACTAGGCTTAAACCGAAATTCCCGAAAATCCATTGAACCTCCAATCATGACCCGCCGACGGTCTAAAAAAATATCCAAATATCGTCCAACTACACCTGCTGTCCCTAAACATCATAATTTTGATGTTTGGGCAGACTGGGACCAAATCACAATTTCCTCTATTGAATTATTGCTATAAATACACCCTTTTTAACCGTTGTTTTGGCTCGTTCTTCCAAACCAGGAAGACAAAGACAGCGCCGTAAATTTCTGCGCGTCTGGTTTGATGAGGCGGAACCCGTGCTCACAAGTTTGGGGCCGACAAGAGGCCCACAAACAAATTTGGCCCATAATCATTTAAACCCTCAATTATCACTTTACTAACACTCACATATTACTTGACTAGATTTGAAATAAAAGTGAGCATCATGCTCTGGATAATATACTGAGTCGAGGGCTCACCTTAGGCGTGTCGGAGACCGGCCTGAGCAGTCGCCGGAGCAACCCCAAAAATGGCTCGAAGGCTCGGTTTGGCCCAGTCCGTCCCCTCTCGGTCAGCCTGCAAACGGAGGTGAGCACTAGTTAGTTCTGGGTGCCTGATGATGCTCGGGTCATGCCGGGTCGAGCGCCGGCGGCCGGAGGTGGCGGCGGCCGAAGGCAAGCCCGAAGTGGGTGGCTCGGGTTGGATGACTGGAACAAGGAATGGAGTCACCCCGGGCCCAAAACAAAGATGACGGGGATCCTTTAATTAGTGTTTAGGTCCTACCTGTACGGGTGGCCGGAGCCCAGATCGCCGGAGTTGGCCGGAGATGAAGATCGAAGCCGAACTCGGGTGCAATCCTAGAGATCGGAAACCCGACGTTAAAGATGCCATGCAAGGCCACCATCGACCTTAAAACGATGAAATAGACCTACCTGCACTGTTGGTCGGGGTCTGGAGGCGACGGCGAGGCGCGGCGGCGGAGCTCGGCGAGGCGCGGCGGCAATGGTCGTTAATGGCGGATTCCGGCCGGGTGGCTCCAGGCCGGTGCAACTTGGACCAGAAGCTCTGTCCCAATGCCACGGAGCTTGGTGCAGTGGTGGCCGGCGTCGAGAGGCCACGGCGGCGCCGGACGGCGGCAATCGGCCTGAGTAGATGAAAACCGGTTTCTAGGGCTGGCTCGTGCGGCCCCGACCTTTGTCCGATCGCCCTCCAACTTCGTGGAGGTGCTGCAGCCGTCGAGATGAGTCGATCCAACGGGTCTGATCTTGAGCTTGACGGCCGGATGGCGGTGGCGTTAGTGATCGGCCGGAATAGTGATTTCCGGCGACATGGTTCCCCAGCCGGTTAACCGGAGCACCGGGGGCCACGGGGCTGCACGAGGATGACCCTCTGGAGGTCAGAAGGTGGCTGCACAGGTTCTTGGGCGGATTAAAAAGAAAACTCTCAAGGACTTATCTCGTCGGAAAAAATAGAAGAAGATGGTTGCCCCCGCGGCGGCGCACGGCGGCGGCTGGGACCGGGTTCACCTCAGGCTCGGTTGCGGCTCCACGGGGGACTCCACAGGGAGACATTCCAGTCGTCAGATCGAAAAACGGACTTCGCCATGACGTCCGGCTCGACGAAACCTATCAGATAGCAATTTTTGTTTTTCGAGAAAATGGCCAGATAAAATCTCGGTCCATAAACACTGTACCAAAATACAGTTTATCGCGTTTTTCGAGACTCTAGGGTCGTCAGACGGAAATTCGGTCAGCGCCATTGCGCTCTGAACGTCAAAATTAGCCAGAAACGTCTACTCATACTGCTAGGTTTGGATTTTAGACAGTGAAATGGCCAATGACCGATCGAGAGGGGACCAAAGTCAGCGGTTACTGTTCATTTAAGTCGTGGGTCCCACTAGTTTTCTTGCTGATTTCCGAACGATCCGACCGTCGGATCAGCAAACGGTCTATACCATTTCCACTCGATTCGATGAGTCGGTCGCACTGGCGACCTCAGATTTCTGAGGTCAGACTCGGATCGGAAAGGCGGAATTTGTGCTTCGGCAACTGTGCCATTCGCGCACCGGTATGCAAATCACTGAGGTTTAGATCTGCTTCCTCGCTCGCAAACACACTTGAATTTCTCGAGTGCTACAATAACACGGTGAAATCAACTAAGATTAAACACGTACAAAGGTGATATACCGTACTCACACACGACTCATCCTTTTTCCATACGGTCCGAGTTGATCTTCTCCGCTCGCTCCGCAACGCGCCTCGAATCACCGATTTGCGTCCAACGCCGAATCCACGGCGTCCAACGTCGAATCCACGACGTCTAACCGAATCCACGGTCTCCACCAAGTAGTACGTCTCGATCACACGAACGTACCTCGCTCTGAATCCACGAGAGCGGTGGCACTGTAGTAACCACATGTAAAAAGGGTTTTCAGTTTTAGTACTCCGCACCACTTTTTGTGGGTCCGGAGGGCGGGCTAATAATTCTTTGTTTCTGGGCAGACCGTCGGGGCTCGCGGGTATTTTTAGGCAATAAAGCTCACGAAACGGAGGACGGTGGCGCGATCGGATTCAAATTCCAACCCCGGGATCTCCCAGAATAAATTTCGGAAGGTTACCAGCGGTCCCGGGTGCATCAGAAAGCGTGCGGGAGATCGGCACGCTTTTCGAGGTAAGTGGACCCTGATCCGCACCCGATCGCTAAATTTCGAATCTAGGGTTTTAGGGTGCAATCCCGCCCCCCCATTCAAACTCGTGCGATCATTTATATCTTTGGTTGGGGGCGTAGGGTTGGTTCCCACTTCCCTTCTCGGTGCGTAGTTTCCACCCGAGCGCGTGCGAGGAGCCCGACCCTAGCTTTTTCCCCTCCATCGGTTGGCGTGAAGAACCGAGGCGACGAGAGCATGACGATCTTCCTCCTTCCACTCTTTACCGGCGAAAACGAGGTGAGCGTTTCGGGTTTTCCGTTCGTTTTGGTACGAGGTTTTCCCTTTTTCGTCGGTGTTGCGGGCGATACGGGATGTCGAACGGGAGGCCGCCGCCGCCATTGTTAAACGGGAGGCCGCCGCCGCCGTTGTCGTGTCCACGGGGTCGTCGCCGCAGTCGCCGGGGTCGCGGGGTCGCGATCGGAGCCGCGGGGGGCAAAAGGGAGCGACACTGTTCACGGCGTACGGATTGGCTGCCGCGCGGTCCACGGGGCCGTCGTGCACCCGGCGCACGGTTCCCGGGCCCAGGGGCGCGGACCCGGCGCACGGCTGCGTGCGCCAGGCCGCGCGGTCCATGGGACCCGGCGTGCACCCGGCGCACGGCATCCGGGCCCCGGGGCGCGGACCCGGCGCACGAACGCGTGCGCCAGGCCCGCGCGGCCCACTGCCGAGGTGTGCACCCGGTGCACACCCCGTAGCTGAACGGCGTGAACCCGGTGCGCGCCTCAACTCGTGCGCGGCCCGGCCCATGCCGCTGCGGCGTGCGCCTGGTCTACACCGCTACCGCCCGCCGTCGTGGACCCGGTCCACGCCTGGATCCGTGCACCCGTCTTCAGAAAATGGGTCCTGAAGCTCCGTTTTTAGCCCGTTTCTCCCCGTTTTTGAGTGTTTTTAACCACGACGATGGTTTTTAACAAATAATTTTTATTGTAGCTGTTCGGGCACACGGCGAGGGTACTTTTTTCAGTTGGAGCTCCCGCACGTTTCCTCCTTCGTGTTTGAGGTGGGTTCTTTTGCCTTGGTGTTTAGCGTCGGTTTCCGGCGGTCGTTTTTACTCTTGATTATACGTGATGTTACTAACATGATAGCGGTTGACGTGCTTACTCTTGAATATACATTTATGTTGCTAACGTGATAGCGGGTATGGTTTTATTACTGAGTATTGTTGGTATTATCGGTTACTTTGCTCGAGGCAGCAGCACGCGCACCCGCGTTTTGGCCACCGCAAAGGGTGCGCTTTTTCGGAAAAGTGGTCCATGACCCGTGTAAACCCACGAGGTGATGTAGTGGGGGCCCCCGCAGGTGGGGGGTTTGAGGCGCCGAGGTGCGAGCGGTGGCTCTTTATGAGCGGTGGCTCTTTATGAGCGGTGGTTCTTTATGAGCGGTGGCTCTTTGTGAGCGGTGCGACCAGTCGAAGTAGATGCTCGACGTGATCAGATTTTACAGGTGTTCGTGTTTCCCTTCCCCTCTTGGGAGGGTGGTTGCTCCGGATCGTCTGACGGTCGGCTTTACTACTTTTACTGCTTATTTTGGTATTATCGCGTCACTGACTTCCCACTCCGTGACAGGTTCCTCCAGGGGTGAGAGCTAGGCGACAGTGAGGCCGAGTCAGGAGCTTTCGGGTCCTTCGAGATCCCAAACGGTGTTTCCCTTGCTGTCACATTTCATTTATTTCTTGTGGACTATTGTGTGGTTCTCGATACCCTCGTGGGGTCGGTGTGGATGTCGGTACTCTACTCTGTGGATGTTAATTTCTTATCTCTGTTCGGCCGTATTTCAAAAGAAAAAAAAAAAAAAAAAAGAGGGAAATTGCGAAAATCGTTTTCAATACTTGGGTGTCGTGTGGGCACCGTTTTCAAAACCCTGTGGATTTATGGATTTTAGAAAACGGATTTCAAAACCTAAGTGTCGAGTGGGCACTGTTTCCAAAACCCTGTGGTTTTATGTTGTTTTCGAAACTGGCCTTTCAAAATCTAGGCGCCGAGTGGGCGTCGTTTTTAACCATTGTGGATTTATCCTTTCAAACTGATCGACCGTGAGAATTGTTCAGTTCTGTACGTGTGTGCATGTTTAGAAACTGTTGTGATTAAATAAACGACTGTGATTGGATGTTGTATTAGCCGCGACGCCGTGCATATACAGAGGAAACTCTGTCCGTGTGCAGAGTGAATCTGTGTATGTGGCGGGTCTGGGCACGCTCTGGGGAAGAAAGGATTTCAAAAAAAAATTATACGCAAAACAAACCCCTTTTTCGATGATTGTTTCTGCTGAATGAAACCCCCGGGGCGTGACAGATTAAGATGGTATCAGAGAGAATTTCTTTAATCACAACAGTCAGTGTCCGACATCCACGGAGATACCACACTTAGCTACGAATGAATGAAATGAATAAGGCATAGAAGCGTAGAATGCGAGTGATCGGGAAAGCGGGGGAAAAGTATAGATCCCGTTTTCTCGATAGTTGGTTGAGTGCTATGCTAGCGGAGTCTAGAACTGACTTGTGTGGTGTGTGTGTACGGGTTAAGTTTCATTTCTCGGTTTAGCTCGATTGTCGTGTTTGTGTAGTCGTGTTGTTTTGGCCCGTGTAGTAGTGTTGTTATGGGGGCTGGGATCGAGGCCGGCTGCCACCGGGGTATTGATGGTTGCTATGAATCTGTAGCACTCGAGAAATTCTAGTGTGCTTGCGGGCGGGGAAGCAGATCTAAACCTTAGTGATTTGCATACCGGTGCGCGAATTGCACAGTTTCCGATGCACAAAATTCCGCCTTTCCGATCCGAGTCTGATCTTGAAAATATGAGGTCGCCAGTGCGACCGTCTCATCGAATCGAGCGAAAATGGTATAGACCGTTTGCTGATCCGACGGTCGGATCGTCCGGAAATCAACAAGAAAACTATTGGGACCCACGACTTAAGTGAATAGTAAAATGAATAGTAACCCCTGTTTTCGGCCCCCTCTCGATCGGTCGTGGGCCATTTCACTGTCCAGTATCCAAACCTAGCAGTATGAGTAGACGATTCTAGCTAATTTTGACGTTCTGAGCGCAATGGTGCTGACGGAATTTTCGTTTGACGAACCTAAAGTCTCGAGAAGCGTGCCATACTGTATAATTGTACAGTAATTGTGGACCGAGAATTTATCCGGGCTTTCTCTCAAAAAACAAAAATCGCTACTTGATAGGTTTCGTCGAGCCGGACGTCGTGGTGGTGTCCGCTTTTCATTTGGACAACCCGGTTGTCTCGAAAAGCGTGCAAATTCATGGAGAGGGAGTTTATTGCGAAACAGAGATTCTGCGAAGGACTTGGTTCAAATCATTAAGTGTGGAAGGGGCAGTTAGCATCTTGTTACACTAGGTTTATTAGTTGCTTTAGGGTTAACTAAGAAACCCTAGAGTTTAGAGGACCCCAGCCCCTGCCGCCTCTAGCAGAGACCTCTCCTCTCCCTCTGCGTCCCTTCCTAGCGTCACGCCGCCGGCAGCCGTCGTCCCACGCCGGAGAAGAAGAAGGAGACAAGGAAACTTCTCCTCTCGGGTTGTGGGTGAGGGAGATGTTTAGGAAGGTCCAACTTGATCCAGACTTCATCTGGGAGTTTACCTGTGTTGCAGACACCGAGCCACAGGATTCCCGATGCCCTGCTCCGCCGTACGCCACCGCGGGGAGGTGTTCTTCTTCCCTAGTTTTCCGGCGAGGTGAGTGGTTGGAAGTTTTTGCTTTCTAATGGTCAGGGTGACCATGTTTAAGTATCCTGACATCGAGAGGATCCTACCTGTGAAGCCTGAGCCGCCGCCGTCGACCCCATCGCCGGCGTGAACAACCTCTTGCCGGAAGATGGTTTTTGGCCGAGCTCGACCGCGGGTGTCATCCGGCCGTTGAAACTCCAATCAAGACCGTTGATCTTCTTCTTCTCGATGACTGCAAGGTAGACCCAAAGTCTCGGGCCGATCGGCCAAGGATCCGCGCCGCTCGGGGAAGCCCTAGGATCGGGCTTTGTGCTTCCTCGGCCGAGCTTCGCCGTCCGGCGCCGCCGCTCACCCGCGCCGCCGGCCATCGCCACCATACGCTTCCTGGTGCCGAGTGGGACCCTTTGGTCCAAGTTGCACCGGCTTAGGCACCGCCGGCCGGAATCTGCCATTAGAGCTCTCCGAGCTTGGCCGAGCTCCGCCGCCGCGCGTTGCCGACGCTTCCCGTCACCGGACGACCACCCAGGTAAGCTTGTATGGTCAGTAGAAAGCTTCCCATCGCGTTGCATGCAGGTTCTAACGTGAGTGTTGTTCCCTCTGTAGTTGCACCCATTGTTGCAACCGAGCTCGGGCTCCGGCCGCCGCCGCCGCATCTGGACTCCGGCCACCTACCCAGGTAAGCCGGTAGCACCCCATTCAGGGTTTCCAGCAAGTTAGTTGGGCCCAAGAGCCCCCAGAAACAAAGTTGGAGCAACCTTGATCCGGGTGGGCTTTGGGAGTTTGTTCTTCGGCCGCCGGCGCCGGCGCCGGGGCTGGCTTGGTCCGAACATCTTCTGGGAGGTTAATGTAACTTGTGCTCACCTTTGTTCCAGGTTTAAACCTGGTTTGATCCAAGTTGGTGCAACCCGAGCCTAGCTTGCTTTAGGGTGTTGCTCCGGCGACTTCTCCGGCCACCCCCCCCGGCGCACCTCAGGTGAGCATCTCACTTCTCTGTACAATCTAAACACCATGCTCACAGTAGATCTCAGTTTGATCAGGTGTGTATTTAGTTGTAGCAATGTGTCATCTTGGGCCCTAAGAGTTTATGGGCCAACTTTGTACTTGGGCCTCATGCTGGCCCAAGCCCGTGAGCACGAACTTCGTCTCGTCATTTCGGACGCGCTGAAACATACGGCGCTGTCTTTGGCTTCCCGGATTGCGAGAACGGGTCGAAACAAGTAATCAACTTAGTGTTTTTATGCAAAGTTAAGATGTAGTATGGTCCTAAATGTATTTAGGACACGCTGACTGTCTTTTGACAGTGTTTTCATACCTACTGGGCATTTTGTTAGAGTTCCGTGGGCTCTTGTTGAGCGGGAATCGGACCTTGTTCCGTAATCGGCTTTATTGTCCCGTGTTCGCGTTTCGTCACTGTAGTGTTATCGGGATGGGTATGAGTGGGTCTGTTTCTGATTTCAGTTACTGTTCAGGTCCCAGCAGTTCAGCACCAACCTCCCAGTGACTAGCGGGAGTTCGGGATCGGCCTACATCGAGGTGGGTTTTTCTTTGAGACTTAGCATAGAATCAGTATTGTTGAAAGGTTACTAACTGCATGTTATCGGAACTAATGCTGACGGTCTCTAGTGTTTGCGATATTACCCTGTATATTGATTATTATGCTCGTAGTTGCGACACGCGCACCCGCGGTCTGGCCACCGCAAAGGGTGCTCTTTTCCGGAAAAGCGGTCTCCGACCCGTGTAAACCCACGAGGTGAGGTAGTGGGGGCCCCCGTAGGTGTGGGGTTTGAGGCATAAAAGGGGGGGGAGCGGTGCGATCCGTCGGGATAGGAGCCCGACGAGGTCAGGTGCCCCAAGGTGTGAGCGGTGCGATCCGTCGGGGTAGGTGCCCGACGAGGTCAGGTGTATATGTGTTACAGGTGTTACGGGTATTACAGGTGTTGCAGGTGTTCGCGAGTTACCTTTCCCTTGAGCAGAGTGGTTGCTCCGGATAGTCTTACAGTCGGGTTTGGTATTTCTTTCCTGCTTATTATTATTATCTTTGTGTCACTGACTACCCACTCCGTGACAGATTCTCCCAGGGGTGAGAGGTAGGCGACGGCGAGGCCGAGGCAGGAGTAGTCGGGCCGTGGGGAGCCCTAGTCTGTACCTCCTTTACCTTTCCTTGCATTTCATTTGATACTGTAGGCTACTGTGTGGTTCTCGATACCCTCGTGGGGTCGGTGTGGATGTCAGAACATTACTCCTTGGATATGTGGATGTTTGAGTTCTTATCTTTGTTCGGCCGATTTTCAAAAAGAAAGAAAGAAAGAAAAAGAAAATAAAAAGAATTGCGAAAACCGTTTTCAAAACTTGGGTGTCGTGTGGGCACCGTTTTCAAAACCCTGTGGATTTATGGATTTTAGAAAACGGATTTCAAAACTTGAGTGTCGTGTGGGCACTGTTCTAAAAAAAAAAAAAAAAAAAAACTCCGTGGATTTATGAATTTCGAACTGTTTTAGAAATAAGGGTGCCGGGTGAGCACCGCTTTTAAAATAGTGGATTTATCCTTTCAAACTAATCGGCCGTGAGATTGATTCAGTTCTGTGCTTGTATGTGTTTTAGAAACTGTTGTGATTGAATTGTTGACTGTAGTTGGATGTTGTACTAGCCGCGACGCCGTGCATATACAGGGGAGACTCTGTCCGTTTGCAGAGTGATCCTGTGTATGCGGCGGGTCTGGGCACACACCGGGGAAGAAGGTTTTTCAAAAAAAAAATTACGCGCCAAATGTATACCTTCTGTGAACTGTTTCCGCTAAAAGAAACCCCCGGGGCGTGACAGATTAAGATGGTATCAGAGACTTTCTTCAATCACAACAGTCAGTGTCCGACATCCACGGAGATACCACACTTAGCTACAAATGAATGAAATGTGTAGGGCTTAGGGGTGTAGAACGCGAGTGATCGGGGAGGGGGAAAGTATAGGTCCCTTGTCTCGATAGTTGTTTGAGCGCTATGCTAGCGGAGGCTAGAACTGACTTGTGTTGTGTGTGTGTACGGGTTAAGTTTTGGTTCTCGGTTTAGCTCAGTTGTCGTGCATGTGTAGTCGTGTTGTTGTGGAGGCTGGGGTCGAGGCCGGCTGCCACCGGGGTATTGATGGTTGCTACGAATCAATGGATTAAGCAACCAGCACGGGACACGGTGGGCCTGCTGACGGTGTTCATGCACTTGGTGCGGCTGTTGTCACTGCAGATCGTTGCGCCGGCTGTTGTTTTCGAACCCCTCCCTCTGCCGACGTTCTGGTCGTCGTTCCTAACGGCGACTGGTGGTAGAGTAATCCGCCGGTGTTTGTTAGTGAGTCGGCCGTTTCGTCGGCCGTGAGTAACTGGGTAGCCTCTTGTCTAATTTTGTACCCTCTAGGTCTACTGGTTTTAGGTTACAACAGAGAGTCGGCGGATTCTTTTGCATCTTGGACAAGGTATGGGTGGAAATGAGGATACTTCCCCTATGGATGTTACCCATAGTTCGGCTTTTGCTGTAGACACTGCGATGGTGGTAGAAATCGTCGAGATGGGTCTTGGGGTTCTCCTTTGGGTTGAGAAAGGAAACTCCCGGGGCCAGCAAATCTTGTTCGTATGGGCTCGAGTTTTGGTTGAGCGGACCTAGAGCTTAGAATACTCCTAGTTGAGAATGTGATCGTTTGGTCTGGGGATATGCAGCTCGGTTCGGTGCAGGGTGCTTGGAGGGGCAATAGATTGGGACCGAGCGGTAGGGGTTAACCAGAGTGTCGCACCCCTTCGGTGCCAAGACGGAAGTAGGACCGTATTTCTGGGTTGCTGTCGCCAACTTCCCATGACCAAGGCATAATCGGGAGGATTTTGGGTTGCGAGACTATTGATTGCGAAGCAGTGTAGGTCAGCGGGGGTTGTTGACTACATGGCGCCCTGGCATTGGTTGCTTTCGGCTAGGACGCCCTGCATTCGGATTTTTCTGTGGGGTAGACCTTGTGGTAGGTCTGAGAGCTGAAACCTAGCTTTAGTTTTGACCGTCGCCTCGATAGGACGGACAGTCGGAGCGGACAATTCGGGATGGTGGTTATGCTCTGAGCTAGTAGTCCGTGTTGGTGACGGGTGGGTTCGTCGTTTTCAATTGAGGATTACTTGTAGGCGGTGACCCGGCTAGTTGGATTGGCACATCCCGGAGTTTTTGTAAGGGTATTAGTGTGGCCTCCCCCTTTGTTGTCGGGTTAGTTGGGCATTTAAGGGCCGTCGGTCCGGGTTTGGTAGTGGGACCGGGGTACCTCGACGCATCGCAAGACTTTGGTTGCTGACTGCTCAACACCGTCAGAGGTGGTCCGCGAACCAGTGGCGTCATAACAGGGAACTCCAAGTCGAGGAGCAGGCGTACTCATGTTAATTTCGATCAAGATGGACGGAACGGTAGGGTTGCCCGGGCGGGTCGAGCCCGTCGTCTGTCTGAAATCTAAGGGCGGTTCCGTCCGGTAGTTTTTCGTTCAGGGTTACCACCGAGTTTCGCCAAGAGATATATGGCGTTTCGCGTGTCATCGCTTCGGGGATGGATTTTTTTTGAGCGCCCCAACGGTGTTCGTGGGTGTGATGATCAAAGTTTCCCGACCCTTTTTGGGTCAGCTTGCGGGGAACGTCTTCGGGTGACCTTACAGACCCTCAGGGACCAGAGAGGGTAGGCCAAACTCCAAAGGTGTGAGTTTGGGCATCGCGGGGTGAGCTTTTGGGACGGCCAAACGTCCGGAGGGCTTCGAAGAACGCAGGAGTCAAGGCCTTTACGACCAAGCAACTCAAGGAGACGATGCGTCCAACCAAGATCACTCCGAAAGACAAAGGGAGCAGTCGACGCCTGGAGCGGCAAGGGTCAGACGGGAGACATACCGGTGACCGCGATTACGCAGCTGGACGGATCAACGACAGACTTTTGGTGGCTTAAATTGACAAGGGATATAGCACAACTCGTGGCTCGCTTTTGGGGTTGGTCATCGAATAAAGGCCGAACGTCAGCGCCCGGCGGGGAAACTGCAATCTCTCCTAGTGCCAGAGAGAAACGAGCGGATCATGAGAGGCGCGAAGCCATTTGGGAGCGCAAGTCGGATATGTTTGGGCACTTTCCCCCATTTATGGGATTCCTGGCGTATTTAAGTTTCGGGGACGAAACTACTTTTAAGGTGTGAGTGATGTAGCACTCGAGAAATTCTAGTGTGCTTGCGGGCGGGGAAGCAGATCTAAACCTTAGTGATTTGCATACCGGTGCGGCGAATTGCACAGTTTCCGATGCACAAAATTCCGCCTTTCCGATCCGAGTCTGATCTTGAAAATATGAGGTCGCCAGTGCGACCGTCTCATCGAATCGAGCGAAAATGGTATAGACCGTTTGCTGATCCGACGGTCGGATCGTCCGGAAATCAACAAGAAAACTATTGGGACCCACGACTTAAGTGAATAGTAAAATGAATAGTAACCCCTGTTTTCGGCCCCCTCTCGATCGGTCGTGGGCCATTTCACTGTCCAGTATCCAAACCTAGCAGTATGAGTAGACGATTCTAGCTAATTTTGACGTTCTGAGCGCAATGGTGCTGACGGAATTTTCGTTTGACGAACCTAAAGTCTCGAGAAGCGTGCCATACTGTATAATTGTACAGTAATTGTGGACCGAGAATTTATCCGGGCTTTCTCTCAAAAAACAAAAATCGCTACTTGATAGGTTTCGTCGAGCCGGACGTCGTGGTGGTGTCCGCTTTTCATTTGGACAACCCGGTTGTCTCGAAAAGCGTGCAAATTCATGGAGAGGGAGTTTATTGCGAAACAGAGATTCTGCGAAGGACTTGGTTCAAATCATTAAGTGTGGAAGGGGCAGTTAGCATCTTGTTACACTAGGTTATTAGTTGCTTTAGGGTTAACTAAGAAACCCTAGAGTTTAGAGGACCCCAGCCCCTGCCGCCTCTAGCAGAGACCTCTCCTCTCCCTCTGCGTCCCTTCCTAGCGTCACGCCGCCGGCAGCCGTCGTCCCACGCCGGAGAAGAAGAAGGAGACAAGGAAACTTCTCCTCTCGGGTTGTGGGTGAGGGAGATGTTTAGGAAGGTCCAACTTGATCCAGACTTCATCTGGGAGTTTACCTGTGTTGCAGACACCGAGCCACAGGATTCCCGATGCCCTGCTCCGCCGTACGCCACCGCGGGGAGGTGTTCTTCTTCCCTAGTTTTCCGGCGAGGTGAGTGGTTGGAAGTTTTTGCTTTCTAATGGTCAGGGTGACCATGTTTAAGTATCCTGACATCGAGAGGATCCTACCTGTGAAGCCTGAGCCGCCGCCGTCGACCCCATCGCCGGCGTGAACAACCTCTTGCCGGAAGATGGTTTTTGGCCGAGCTCGACCGCGGGTGTCATCCGGCCGTTGAAACTCCAATCAAGACCGTTGATCTTCTTCTTCTCGATGACTGCAAGGTAGACCCAAAGTCTCGGGCCGATCGGCCAAGGATCCGCGCCGCTCGGGGAAGCCCTAGGATCGGGCTTTGTGCTTCCTCGGCCGAGCTTCGCCGTCCGGCGCCGCCGCTCACCCGCGCCGCCGGCCATCGCCACCATACGCTTCCTGGTGCCGAGTGGGACCCTTTGGTCCAAGTTGCACCGGCTTAGGCACCGCCGGCCGGAATCTGCCATTAGAGCTCTCCGAGCTTGGCCGAGCTCCGCCGCCGCGCGTTGCCGACGCTTCCCGTCACCGGACGACCACCCAGGTAAGCTTGTATGGTCAGTAGAAAGCTTCCCATCGCGTTGCATGCAGGTTCTGACGTGAGTGTTGTTCCCTCTGTAGTTGCACCCATTGTTGCAACCGAGCTCGGGCTCCGGCCGCCGCCGCCGCATCTGGACTCCGGCCACCTACCCAGGTAAGCCGGTAGCACCCCATTCAGGGTTTCCAGCAAGTTAGTTGGGCCCAAGAGCCCCAGAAACAAAGTTGGAGCAACCTTGATCCGGGTGGGCTTTGGGAGTTTGTTCTTCGGCCGCCGGCGCCGGCGCCGGGGCTGGCTTGGTCCGAACATCTTCTGGGAGGTTAATGTAACTTGTGCTCACCTTTGTTCCAGGTTTAAACCTGGTTTGATCCAAGTTGGTGCAACCCGAGCCTAGCTTGCTTTAGGGTGTTGCTCCGGCGACTTCTCCGGCCACCCCCCCCGGCGCACCTCAGGTGAGCATCTCACTTCTCTGTACAATCTAAACACCATGCTCACAGTAGATCTCAGTTTGATCAGGTGTGTATTTAGTTGTAGCAATGTGTCATCTTGGGCCCTAAGAGTTTATGGGCCAACTTTGTACTTGGGCCTCATGCTGGCCCAAGCCCGTGAGCACGAACTTCGTCTCGTCATTTCGGACGCGCTGAAACATACGGCGCTGTCTTTGGCTTCCCGGATTGCGAGAACGGGTCGAAACAAGTAATCAACTTAGTGTTTTTATGCAAAGTTAAGATGTAGTATGGTCCTAAATGTATTTAGGACACGCTGACTGTCTTTTGACAGTGTTTTCATACCTACTGGGCATTTTGTTAGAGTTCCGTGGGCTCTTGTTGAGCGGGAATCGGACCTTGTTCCGTAATCGGCTTTATTGTCCCGTGTTCGCGTTTCGTCACTGTAGTGTTATCGGGATGGGTATGAGTGGGTCTGTTTCTGATTTCAGTTACTGTTCAGGTCCCAGCAGTTCAGCACCAACCTCCCAGTGACTAGCGGGAGTTCGGGATCGGCCTACATCGAGGTGGGTTTTTCTTTGAGACTTAGCATAGAATCAGTATTGTTGAAAGGTTACTAACTGCATGTTATCGGAACTAATGCTGACGGTCTCTAGTGTTTGCGATATTACCCTGTATATTGATTATTATGCTCGTAGTTGCGACACGCGCACCCGCGGTCTGGCCACCGCAAAGGGTGCTCTTTTCCGGAAAAGCGGTCTCCGACCCGTGTAAACCCACGAGGTGAGGTAGTGGGGGCCCCCGTAGGTGTGGGGTTTGAGGCATAAAAGGGGGGGGAGCGGTGCGATCCGTCGGGATAGGAGCCCGACGAGGTCAGGTGCCCCAAGGTGTGAGCGGTGCGATCCGTCGGGGTAGGTGCCCGACGAGGTCAGGTGTATATGTGTTACAGGTGTTACGGGTATTACAGGTGTTGCAGGTGTTCGCGAGTTACCTTTCCCTTGAGCAGAGTGGTTGCTCCGGATAGTCTTACAGTCGGGTTTGGTATTTCTTTCCTGCTTATTATTATTATCTTTGTGTCACTGACTACCCACTCCGTGACAGATTCTCCCAGGGGTGAGAGGTAGGCGACGGCGAGGCCGAGGCAGGAGTAGTCGGGCCGTGGGGAGCCCTAGTCTGTACCTCCTTTACCTTTCCTTGCATTTCATTTGATACTGTAGGCTACTGTGTGGTTCTCGATACCCTCGTGGGGTCGGTGTGGATGTCAGAACATTACTCCTTGGATATGTGGATGTTTGAGTTCTTATCTTTGTTCGGCCGATTTTCAAAAAGAAAGAAAGAAAGAAAAAGAAATAAAAAGAATTGCGAAAACCGTTTTCAAAACTTGGGTGTCGTGTGGGCACCGTTTTCAAAACCCTGTGGATTTATGGATTTTAGAAAACGGATTTCAAAACTTGAGTGTCGTGTGGGCACTGTTCTAAAAAAAAAAAAAAAAAAAAAAACTCCGTGGATTTATGAATTTCGAACTGTTTTAGAAATAAGGGTGCCGGGTGAGCACCGCTTTTAAAATAGTGGATTTATCCTTTCAAACTAATCGGCCGTGAGATTGATTCAGTTCTGTGCTTGTATGTGTTTTAGAAACTGTTGTGATTGAATTGTTGACTGTAGTTGGATGTTGTACTAGCCGCGACGCCGTGCATATACAGGGGAGACTCTGTCCGTTTGCAGAGTGATCCTGTGTATGCGGCGGGTCTGGGCACACACCGGGGAAGAAGGTTTTTCAAAAAAAAAATTACGCGCCAAATGTATACCTTCTGTGAACTGTTTCCGCTAAAAGAAACCCCCGGGGCGTGACAGAATCAATGGATTAAGCAACCAGCGCGGGACACGGTGGGCCTGCTGACAGGTGTTCATGCACTTGGTGCGGCTGTTATCACAGCAGATCGTTACGCCGGGTGATGTTTTTCGAACCCCTCCCTCTGCCAATGCTTTGGTCGTCGTTAGTAACGGCGACTGGTGGTAGGGTAATCCGTCGGTGTTTGTTAGTGAATCGGTCGTTTTGTCGGTCGTAAGTAGCTGGGTAGGTCTCTTTGCCTAAAATTGTACCTTCCAGGACAACTGGTTTTAGGTTACAGCAGAGAGTCGGCCAATTCTTTTGCATCTTGGATAGGGTAGGGGTAGGTATGAGGACTCTTCCCCTACGGTTGTTACCCATGGTTCGGCTCTTTGCTGTGGTCACTGCGATGGTTGTAGGAATCGTCACGGTGGGGTCTTGGGGTTCCCCCTAGGGTTGAGAAAAGAGACCACCGGGGCTAGCAAATCTTGTTTGTTTGGGCTTGATTCTTTCTTTTAGTTGAGCGGACCTAGAGCTTAGAATACTCCTAGTTGGGAATGTGATCGTTTGGTCTGGAGGTATGCAGCTCGGCTCAGTGCATGGTGCTTGGAAGGGCAATGGATTGGGACCGAGCGGTAGAGGTTAATCAGAGTGTCGCACCCCCTTGGGTGCCAAGACGGAAGTAGGACCGTGCTTCTTGGGTTTTGTTGCCAGCTCCCCATGACCAAGGCATAGTCTTGAGGATTTGGGTTGCGAGTTTGTGATTGTGAAGCAGTACAGATCGGCGAGGGGTTGTTGACTGCATGGCGCTCTCGCATCGGTTACTTTCGGCTAGGATGCCCTGCTTTCATCTTTCTCTGTGGGTTAGACCTTGTGGTAGGTCTTAGAGCTGAAACCTAGCTTTAGTTTTGACCGTCGCCTCGGTAGGACGGACAGTCGGAGCAGACAATCCGGGATGGTGGTTATGCTCCGAGCTAGTAGTCCGTGTTGGCGACGGGTGGGTTAGTCGTTTTCAAAGGAGGATTACTTGTAGGCGGTGACCCGGCGAGTTGGATTGGCACATCCCGGAGTTTTTGTAAGGGTATTGGTGTGGCTTCCCTCTTTGTTGTCGGGTTAGTTGGGCATTTAAGGGCCGTCGGTCCGAGTTTGGTAGCAGGACCGGGGTACTTCGACGCATCGCAAGACTTTGGTTGCTGACTGCTCACCACCGTCAGAGGTGGTCTGCGAACCAGTGGCGTCATATCAGGGAACTCCAAGTCGAGGAGCAGGCTTACTCGTGTTAGTTTCGATCAAGATGGACGGAACGGTAGGGCTGCCGGGCGGGTTGAGCCCGTCGTCTGTTTGAAATCTTAGGGCGGTTCCGTCCGGTAGTTTTTCGTTCAGGGTTACCACCGAGTTTCGCCAAGAGACATATGGCGTTTCGCGTGTCATCGCTTCGGGGGATGGATTATTGAGCGCCCCAACGGTGTTCGCGGGTGTGATGATCAAGTTTCCAGACCCTTTTTGGGTCAACCTGCGGGGAACGTCTTCGAGTGACCTTACAGACCCTCGGGGACCAGAGAGGCTAGGCCAAACTCCAAAGGTGTGAGTTTGGGCATCGCGGGGTGAGCTTTTGGGACGGCCAAACGTCCGGAGGGCTTCGAAGAACGCAGGAGTTAAGGCCTTTACGACCAAGCAATTCAAGGAAACGATGCGTCCAATCAAGATCACTCCGGAAAGACAAGTGGAGCAGTCGACGCCTGGAGCGGCATGGGTCAGACGGGAGACATACCGGTGACCGCGTTTACGCAGCTGGACGGATCAACAGCAGACTTTTGGTGGCTTAAATTGACAAGGGATGTAGCACAACTCGTGGCTCGCTTTTGGGGTTGGTCATCGATTAAAGGCCGAACTTCAGCGCCCGGCGGGAAAACTACAATCTCTCCTAGTGCCAGCGAGAAATGAGAAGATCACGAGGGGCGCAAGGCCAATGGGAAGCGCAAGTCGGACATGTTTGGCCACTTTCCCTATGTATTGGATTCCTGGCGTATTGAAGTTTCGGGGACGAAACTTCTTTTAAGGTGTGAGTGATGTAGCACTCGAGAAATTCTAGTGTGCTTGTGGGAGAGGAAGCAGATCTAACCTTAGTGTTTTTCTTACAGGTGCGTGAATTGCACAGTTTTCGATGCACAAAATTTCACCTTTCCGATCCGAGTCTGATCTCAGAAATCTGAGGTCGCCAGTGCGACCGTCTCATCGAATCGAGTGGAAATGGTATAGACCGTTTGCTGATCCGACGGTCGGATCGTCCGGAAATCAGCAAAAAAACCTTGGGACCCGAGAGCGGTTAGCTCAAGTCTACATCAGCGAGATCGTGAGGCTGCATGGAGTGCCGGCATCGATCACCTCGGATAGAGACACGCGCTTTGTCTCAAAGTTCTGGTAGAGTCTACAGCGCGCCATGGGGACCAAGCTACAGTTCAGCACAGCCTTCCATCCCCAAACGGTCGGACAGTCGGAGCGAGTGATATAGACTCTCGAAGACCTGCTTCGCGCCCGTGTACTTGACTGGGGGGTAGGTTGGGCACGCTACCTCCCTCTCGTGGAACTCGCTTACAACAACAGCTATCAGGCTAGCATACAGATGGCGCCCTACGAAGCCTTATACGGGAGGCGCTGCCGATCCCCAATCTGTTGGGACGATTTGGGAGAATGGAAGTTCTTGGGACCCGACTTAGTGGAAGAAACTGAAGAAAAGGTACGCCTCATCAAGCAGCGTTTACTGACCGCCCAAAGCCGATAGAAGAGCTACGCAGACCAGAGGCGCCGCGACTTGGAATTCCAAGTGGGAAAGCACGTGTTTTTGCGGGTCTCGCCTCCCAGAGGAATCAAGCGTTTCGGGCTGAAGGGCAAGCTAAGCCCACGGTTTGTGGGACCTTTCGAGACCTTGGAGCGCATTGGCCCAGTGGCGTACCGCTTTGCCCTACCACCAATCCTCGACCGAGTCCACGATGAATTCCACGTGTCCATGCTCCGGAAGTACCTTTCCGACCCATCACACGTTCTGGACGTCTCTGCACTCGAACTTAAGGAAGACCTAAGCTTCGAGGAAACCCCTGTGAGAATCCTAGCAAAGGAGAGCAAATCGCCGTGAAACCGAGCCATTCCCTACGTGAAGGTGCTCTGGAGCAACCATGAGGAGCGAGAAGCAACGTGGGAGCTGAAGTCAAAAATGAGAGAATGTTACCCCAACCTTTTCACCGCGACCCAGGATTGAGTTTCGGGGACGAAACTCGTTTTAAGAGGTGAGTGGTGTAGTAACCACATGTAAAAAGGGTTTTCAGTTTTAGTACTCCGCACCCCTTTTTGTGGGTCCGGAGGGCGGGCTAATAATTCTTTGTTTCTGGGCAGACCGTCGGGGCTCGCGGGTATTTTTAGGCAATAAAGCTCGCGAAACGGAGAACGGTGGCGCGATCGGATTCGAATTCCGACCCCGGGATCTCCCAGAATAAATTTCGAAAGGTTACCAGCGGTCCCGGGTGCATCAGAAAGCGTGCGGGAGATCGGCACGCTTTTCGAGGTAAGTGGACCCTGATCCGCACCCGATCGCTAAATTTCGAATCTAGGGTTTTAGGGTGCAATCCCGCCCCCCCATTCAAACTCGTGCGATCATTTATATCTTTGGTTGGGGGCGTAGGGTTGGTTCCCACTTCCCTTCTCGGTGCGTAGTTTCCACCCGAGCGCGTGCGAGGAGCCCGACCCTAGCTTTTTCCCCTCCATCGGTTGGCGTGAAGAACCGAGGCGACGAGAGCAGGACGATCTTCCTCCTTCCACTCTTTACCGGTGAAAACGAGGTGAGCGTTTCGGGTTTTCCGTTCGTTTTGGTACGAGGTTTTCCCTTTTTCGTCGGTGTTGCGGGCGATACGGGATGTCGAACGGGAGGCCGCCGCCGCCGTTGTTAAACGGGAGGCCGCCGCCGCCGTTGTCGTGTCCACGGGGTCGTCGCCGCAATCGCCGGGGTCGCGGGGTCGCGATCGGAGCCGCGGGGAGCAAAAGGGAGCGACACTGTTCACGGCGTACGGATTGGCTGCCGCGCGGTCCACGGGGCCGTCGTGCACCCGGCGCACGGTTCCCGGGCCCAGGGGCGCGGACCCGGCGCACGGCTGGGTGCGCCAGGCCGTGCGGTCCATGGGACCCAGCGTGCACCCGGTGCACGGCATCCGGGCCCCGGGGCGCGGACCCGGCGCACGAACGCGTGCGCCAGGCCCGCGCGGCCCACTGCCGAGGCGTGCACCCGGTGCACACCCCGTAGCCGAACGGCGTGAACCCGGTGCGCGCCTCAACTCGTGCGCGGCCCGGCCCATGCCGCAGCGGTCTACCGCTGCGGCGTGCGCCTGGTCTACACCGCTGCCGCCCGCCGTCGTGGACCCGGTCCACGCCTGGATCCGTGCACCCGTCTTCAGAAAATGGGTCCTAAAGCTCCGTTTTTAGCCCGTTTCTCCCCGTTTTTGAGTGTTTTTAACCACGACGATGGTTTTTAACAAATAATTTTTATTGTAGCTGTTCGGGCACACGGCGAGGTTACTTTTTTCAGTTGGAGCTCCCGCACGTTTCCTCCTTCGTGTTTGAGGTGGGTTCTTTTGCCTTGGAGTTTAGCGTCGATTTCCGGCGGTCGTTTTTACTCTTGATTATACGTGATGTTACTAACATGATAGCGGTTGACGTGCTTACTCTTGAATATACATTTATGTTGTTAATGTGATAGCGGGTATGGTTTTATTACTGACTATTGTTGGTATTATCGGTTACTTTGCTCGAGGCAGCAGCACGCGCACCCGCGGTTTGGCCACCGCAAAGGGTGCGCTTTTCCGGAAAAGTGGTCCATGACCCGTGTAAACCCACGAGGTGATGTAGTGGGGGCCCCCGCAGGTGGGGGGTTTGAGGCGCCGAGGTGCGAGCGGTGGCTCTTTATGAGCGGTGGTTCTTTATGAGCGGTGGCTCTTTGTGAGCGGTGCGACCAGTCGAAGTAGATGCTCGACGTGATCAGATTTTACAGGTGTTCGTGTTTCCCTTCCCCTCTTGGGAGGGTGGTTGCTCCGGATCGTCTGACGGTCGGCTTTACTACTTTTACTGCTTATTTTGGTATTATCGCGTCACTGACTTCCCACTCCGTGACAGGTTCCTCCAGGGGTGAGAGCTAGGCGACAGTGAGGCCGAGTCAGGAGCTTTCGGGTCCTTCGAGATCCCAAACGGTGTTTCCCTTTCTGTCACATTTCATTTATTTCTTGTGGACTATTGTGTGGTTCTCGATACCCTCGTGGGGTCAGTGTGGATGTCGGTACTCTACTCTGTGGATGTTAATTTCTTATCTCTGTTCGGCCGTATTTCAAAAGAAAAAAAAAAAAAAAGGGGAAATTGCGAAAATCGTTTTCAATACTTGGGTGTCGTGTGGGCACCATTTTCAAAACCCTGTGGATTTATGGATTTTATAAAACGGATTTCAAAACCTAAGTGTCGAGTGGGCACTGTTTCCAAAACCCTGTGGTTTTATGTTGTTTTCGAAACTGGCCTTTCAAAATCTAGGCGCCGAGTGGGCGTCGTTTTTAACCATTATGGATTTATCCTTTCAAACTGATCGGCCGTGAGAATTATTCAGTTCTGTACGTGTGTGCATGTTTAGAAACTGTTGTGATTAAATAAACGACTGTGATTGGATGTTGTATTAGCCGCGACGCCGTGCATATACAGAGGAAACTCTGTCCGTGTGCAGAGTGAATCTGTGTATGTGGCGGGTCTGGGCACGCTCTGGGGAAGAAAGGATTTCAAAAAAAATTTATACGCAAAACAAACCCCTTTTTCGATGATTGTTTCCGCTGAATGAAACCCCCGGGGCGTGACAGGCACCTTGAATCCATAAGGCCATACGAATCCACGCGTCGATTTTGGGGAAAATCGTTGTTTTATTGGTGGTGATAATCCGCCGAATACTTAGATCAAAGATAGATCGGAAATACCATCTAAGTATTCATTAATTTGATTCTATTCAAAATCTGAGTTTGAAAATCTAGAATCAAATTAATTAATATAGATAAAGAAACATAGAATTAAATCTAGTTATTTCCTTTCTTCTCTATATGTGGATTTATAAGTTTTCTCCGTTAATTTTCCTCGTTCATGTACGGAATAAAAAAACTTATAGTGGATTACCCTAAAAAATAGAATTAGGGTTTACTTATAGGTTAGAAAATATTGGAAGAGGATAAGAATCAAAAACTGACTGTAACAGATTTTTACCCGCAGGACGATCCGGACTGGATTAGGCTTGATCCGGACTGTCGTTGTTTTTCAGAGAATTCTTGAAAAAACTGTGTTCGGGGTCCGGACTGAAGTATCCACGGTCCAGACTGTTCATGCGATTTCTGCAGAATCCACGTTCGGGGTCCGGACTGAACCAAGGGTGTTCCGGACTAGATTTGCGCATGAACCTACCTACATTCAGGGTCCGGACTGGATTACTCTGATCCAGATCCTGAACATATAACAGTCCAGTTTCTTGATTTTTATGTGATTAAAAACCCATCCAAGTGTTTCTACACTACAAGAAGCATTCGGATCACCAAAGTTATTTAGTTAAACGTACCTGATCCTTTTGAATTCTTCTTTCTTGATATTGAGGTATATGATCCAAACATCTTCATCTTCAATCTTCAAGACTTAACCACTTTCACGAAATATGCCAAAACAAAATCCTTAACAGACCAAGTGGTGTAGGACACTCTTTCTCGGTGGTTGAACCCACTGGGAACTTTAAGTAGTTCTCACACCCGCGGGTGACCATTTTTCCAGGTACGGATACAACGGTCGAGACGGACAACAGGGGCAAGAGCCCAACAGCATAGATACCTAGAGGGTCTAGCAAAGGTACCCTTCTCTTTATATTTTGAGTAAACCATGTATTGTGAGGAAAATAATTGTAATATTATTTAATTGCAAGTTGAGAGATGTAAAATGTAATAAAGTTTATTATGGTTCATTCTTATCATGATTTCATATCTGCTTAAACTATTTGTTTATTGAATGAAAGTTTTAAATTAGTAGTGATCTTACTCTGATATTATATCTCATCATACACATTGTTTTGATTCGAGATGGTTGTGACCGTTCCTTTCGGGTAGCGTGAGGTCGTGCCAGATTGGCGGGTCTGTTGGCGTGCCCGAACCGACCAAATTGGCGGCCTCGGGGTGTGACAGATATGGAGTGGTATCAGAGCCTAGGAATAGTCCTAGGAGGTTAGCAAACCTTAGGGAGACCCTATGGATTTAGCACGAGAGAGTGCGTGGATTTTGGGCGAGAGTACATGATTGGGTTATATGATTCCCAAGAAGGACATTGGGAATGGATTGGGGGAAATGGACTTCCACTAGCTAACGATATGTTGGGAGGCCGACAACGTAACGTTAGGAGTGGGAAGAAGTATTCCTCTTATACTTTCACATGATTGGGTTGACGAGCCTTTTTGTCGGTATATAGATTGCGCATTGCTCAAATGGCTAAATTTGGGCTAGTCATTTCGTGTGGTGTGGAGATTAGCCATGACACCACGTAGGGAGGCGTGCTTGTTTCGACTCGAGCCATGAGAGGGCTCTGGGTCGAACAAAGTACACGAGCTGCGATAGCAGGTGGCCGCACTTGTTGGTGTGGTCCAGCAGCAGACCGATGCTTCTTGCCGACGAGCGAAAACTTCCCGCCGGCAGGAAGGCGGATTCTGACGCCTAGAGGTAGCGTCAAGGCGACAGTCGGAGCAGATTGATAGGCTCCAGTGGCTGATAGTACAGCAGGCTAAGGCCGTATAAGTGACACATGAGCATACGGTGTTGCCGCATGTAGAGACGGCAGTAGAGAGAGTGGCAGTGGCCGCCGAGCTTTTGTCGGCGCGCCCTGCACCTTCAGCATAGGGTGTCATAAGCGGGTGTCAGCTAGTTTGCTGGCAAAGTGTGACTAGAAAGGTCCAGTGAGAGACTGACTCACGAAACGTTGGTGATCGCTATGTTGCGAGAGCCAAGTTAATTTGTCCTAAGGGTTAGGGCAAGAAAGACTTACGGGCCAAGTGGCGAAGGTTCGCCCCTGATGACGGTAGTAACCGTGTGGCGTGTCGATTGTGGCCAAGTTGCCGCATAGTAGTGTTGGTGAGGCCTAGAGAAGGCTTCAAGATGCGAGTATCTCTCAAAAGAGCGGGAGTTTTATGGCGTCGGTCTGATGGATCGGTGTAACGGCAAGGATTGCCACCGCAGGGTTCGCGTGTTAATCACCGGAGTTGGTGAACAGTTATTATGGTGCCTCAATCTAGTTGGGAGAGTTGCACAAGAGCCATAGGTATGCTGAAGCAAATCGCTTAACACCGGATTTTTTGCAAGTTAGCGTGGGGGCGTAGGATTCCCAACTATTTTGGTGCTCAGGGAGCACAAGTACCGTTTAGCCAGAGAGAGCTGATTATGTGGCACATTAGCTTTTGCTAAGTGTGGCCAGAGTCGATAGAGAGTTCGGGTCATAGATTGACGACTAGCGAGTGGGTTTTTGCTCAGTGAGCATAGTGGTCGCGTGGCGACAATTTGCGGGTTCGCTTGCGGACAATACGTGCCTGGACCATGTTTGTGGACTGTGGGCCTGTAGCCCAGTGGGCAGGCGCAGTCGGCTGTGAGAGACAGCGGCCCGAGACCTGAGGGCGGGGCATGATAGAGATTTGGTCGGGGCGGTAGTCCGAGCGATGACCCGGGAACGTGGAATGCCACGTGTGAGCATTGAGGCTATTTGTACACTGAGAGTGTGGGTGTGACCAGGCCGTAGAGTTAGTGACGATGATCGAGGTACTATAGCTCCTAGTGGGAGTGTTGGTGCGATAGTCCTAAGTGAGGATCTACCGTATGACGATAGGGTCCGTTCGTGTAAGTGAGAGTCGTTGCTCGATGTCAGGTTAGAGGTTTGGCTGTAGGCCTATGTTAAACCGTGGTCTGTGGACCTGTTAGTAATCCGAAATGAGCGGGTTAGCTGAAAACTCGTGGATTGGCCTTGCCCTCCACATTGGGCAGTGGAGCGACGGAAAAATGCAGTAAGTGTAACTGGTTGCAGATGCAGCCTCGTTGTGAAAAAATGATGGCGGAATTAATGAGAAAATTTCGCAAGTAAGGACTGGGTCATTCGTGACAATTGAGGGAGCAAGTGCTCGACTGAGTCTTTCACTTGCTTAGTGAAAGTGGCCAGACATAAAGTCTGAAATTTTCCTGAGTGAGATAGGGATCCACGAATGAGATGTTTGTGTAGTTTTGGTGAGCCCAGCATCTAGGGGCATAATCCCTCTTATTTGATCAATTTCAAATTGGGATGCGAATTAAGTTTCGCGGACGAAACTCTTTTAAGGGGGGTAGAATGTAGTGTACCAGATCTTGGTATATGAGCAAGTATAAATAAAAATGGTATGAAATACTATTTTTATTGAGCTTAGAGAAGTAAAGGATGATTTGGGAATGAATTGGGCCCAAATCGGGATAAAAATAAGGAACCAAGAATTTTATATGAGAATGTGGGCCCAGATTATTGGCAGAAAATTTACAGTGTCAGAAAATTCTGAGAAAACTCTAGGAGCTAGGTAAATATGTTTTAGGGCCACAGTAGAAGTTTCGCGTTGATCGGATACCCGGATAGTGAGAACGGGGTCCGCCAGCGATTCTTAATACAGCAGGGCTTTTGGCGACCCAGAATGGTCCAAACTGGAAATTTAAAGGTACCTTGAGGTAAATCAATTTAAACCATGGCTGCCTGACAAATTTGAGCGAAAACGGGCGAGAAACAGGCGAGAACGGACGAAAACGGGCAAAGTCCGGAAGTGGCCAACTTTCGGGCACCCGAAAGTGAGATTCGGGCACCCGGAAAGTACTGCAGAAGGCCGGGATTTGGAACTGTAGCAAACCCGGTTTGGTCTGGGGCGGCCTGGTTACTGTAGCAGTCCGGTCCAGATCAGATGTTGCGCCCGAAAGTTACTGTAGCACGCCCGAATCCCAAGATGCACGGATCCCGAGGCAGTTGGCACGAATCCCGAGGCAAATGCATGAATCCCAAGGCGTGACACGCGGCGCGAGGCATAGAGGCGCACGGCACGAGGCGCGAGGTGGGCGGGGTCGCCACGTGGCGTCTCCCCATTGGACGCAGCGGCCGAGGGCGCAGACCCGCGCGGGGAAGGCGCGCGGGCCCTGGTGCGGCGTCAGCGGGGGCAGGCCACGTGTCGGCCTCCCGTTGGCGGTTCAGCGCGACGCGACGCGTCGCTGCTGCCGAAGGCGTGGGTTCGGTCCACGTGGCGGCCGCTGATTAGCCGCCGTTGTTCCGTGGTCGCAGTGCACGGGTCCACGGACACGTTTCGCTCCTGTAATATCACAGTTTTCATGTAACGTTTTACCCTTCTACTAATAAAGTATAAGTTATGGGAAATTGAATTAACGGGTTTACTTAAGTTGATGATCTTGAGGTGCGGGTATTTTTCTGTGATAGAGCTCGAAAAACGGTGAACAGCGGTGCAACCGAATCCGGATTCCGACTTACGGATCCCCCATAATGGGGTTGTTAGGATCGCAGTAACCGGAATGTGCATCAAAATCCGTGCAAGTGATCGTGCACGCTTTTCGAGGAGATAAGGAATTATCTCTAAGGAATTATCTTAAAGGAATTATCTTTAAGGAATTATCTCTAAGGAATTATCTTAAAGGAATTATCTTTAAGGAATTATCTCTAAGGAATTATCTTAAAGGAATTATCTTTAAGGAATTATCTCTAAGGAATTATCTTAAAGGAATTATCTTTAAGGAATTATCTTTAAGGTTTATCTTTAAGGATTTATCTCTAAGGGATTAACGAAATAAATAATTAGAGATTAAAATACCCGATGTGGATTTTGACGGTACGTACATACGAAAAGGGAAAATAAAAGAAATAAATTAATAATAAGATTTATTTAATTCCCGTATACCAAAAGGAAAACCCTAGTTTTAAAAGATCGCCTCCTCAAACCCTTCCCTCTTGTGCGTACCGAAAACCAAACGAAACCCTAGTTCGAAAAGAGAGAAAAGAGAAAAGAAAAGGAAACCCTAACCAGAGGAAAAAGAAATAGAGAAGAAAGAAGCGGAGGAATCCGATCGCCCGATCGACGTGCCGGAGACCGGAGAACGAGACATCACCGCCATCGGAGGGCGGATCCGGATTCTCACCACCGCAAAGAACGGAGATCGGGATCGCGTTGCCTCCTCCATCGGAGCAAGGTTAGTGATCGTTGTTTCTCTTTCATCGATTTGATCATGGGTTTTTCCGTGTTCTTTGGAGATCGTTTTAATCGGTAAATTGATCACGAATTTTTTATTGGGTTTGATCGGTGATTTGTTCTGTTCTTGACCGGGTTTGATCGATGGTTTTTAATCGGTCTTGATCGGAGGTTTGATCGGGTTTCCGATCGATGTTTCGTTTGGTCTCCGATCAATGGTTTTATCGTTGGATCGATCCGGGGTTTTTAGTTGGGTAAATTGAGTGTTTCGTCGGAGCATGGGGGAGTTAACGGGAGGCCGCCGCCACCGTTGTTAAACGGGAGGCCGCCGCCGCTGTTATCATGCTCGCGGGGTCGTCGCCGGAGCCGCGCGAGGGCGAAAACGGAGAAGAAAACGCGAAACGGGGTGTTACTGTGCATCCCGTACGGCACCTCAGCCCCGTAGTCCACGGCCTGGGCGTGCACCCGGCGCACGCCTCCGCAGCCCGAAGGCGTAGACCCGGCGCACGGGCCCGTGCGCCAGCACTGGCCGCCGCTGCGCGGTGCACGCTCTGGGCGTGCACCTGGCGCACGCCTCCGCAGCCCCAAGGCGCAGACCCGGCGCACGCCTCCATGCGCCAGCCCAGCCCGCGAAGCGCGGTGCATGCCTTCAGCGTGCACCCAGTGCGCGCTGCGGCACCCTGTGAGCGTGAGCCCGGTGCGCGCCTTGCCCGTGCACCGGCCCGGCCCGAATTGCCTGGTGCACGCGCCCGGGGTGAGCCCAGTCTGCGCCGCCACCTCCACTATACTGTAGACCTGGTCCACGCCTCAGCGGTGCACCAGCCTCCAACGGAAGATTCTGGTTGCTCCGTTTTTGGCCCGTTTCGCCTCATTTTTGAGTGTTTTTTACCACGACAATATTTTTAACAACGATGTAGTTCTTTCGGGTCAGTTTTTGGTTCGACGGGTTTTTGTTGGACGACACGGTCCGCTTGGCACAGTGATTTTGGTTTTTCGTCGGTCTATTATTACAGTGGTCGGGACCACTGATTATGCCTGTTTAGGGTAAAAGTGTTAAATGGTGTTCTTGGTTATTTTATTAGAACGCGTGAAGTTCTGATTGCCTAGGAGGGTCCCGGGCGCGGTCGTTTATCTTCGTTTCAGGTGGGTACCTTTGGTTATTTTCGGTGAAATGTCGTTCCCGTGTATTTCGTATGATAAAGTAGATGTTTTGGTAAACTGTCTAACCCCATTGCATGTAAATCCCGTTTTGTGTTCTAACTGAGGCGTCTGAGGTCGCAAAAATGTTTTATGTTCTAACTGAGGCGGCTGAGGTCGCAAAAATGTTTTATGTTCTAACTGAGGCGGCTGCGGTCGCATTTTCGTTCTATATGCTCATATTTGCTTACACGCACACCGGCAGTTTGGCCACCGCACAGGGTGTATTTTTTCGGGAAGATGGTAAGGTTTACCCGTGTACCCCACGACTAGCGATGATGGGGACCCCTCACGGAGAGGCAAACTGCTACTTGGGCAGTGGAGGGGTTGGAGGCACCAAGAAAGTGAGCACGGTATCTGGGGTTGACGCCCAATAAATATATATATATATATATATATATATATATATATATATATATATATATATATATATATATATATATATATATATATATATATATATATATATAATATAAATGTGGGGTTGGTGCCCAGCTTGTTTTGTGACAGGGATTTAACGGTACATGAGGGGGAAGTAAATGCTCCGGTGTATCGGTTTGTCTTTTCAGTTATTGCATTTAATGTTTATATCTACTTTATCAGTCACTGACTACCCACACTGTGACAGGTCCGAGCAGGGGTGGGAACCAGGACGACGGTGAGGCAACGGTTAGAGGACCCTAGCCCTTGTGGCTATTAAACCTTACTGTTTTATGGTTATCTTTTATTGTGTGTGGTTAGTCTAGCTGTGATTACTTGTGCATGGTTTCTTGTGGATGTTGGATTGAGGACTTAATGTAGGAATATCTTCTCATATCTGTGAATGTTGAGATGTATGAATGCGGCTCGTTTTCAAATACAAACATGGTTTCAAAAGTATTTTCAAACCAAGTGTCGTGTGGGCACTGATTTCAAAACCCGTGGATTTATCCTTTCAAGTAAGGTGGCCGTTTAAAAGAGTTTGCAAAAATGTTTTGTAAAACCGGGTGTCGAGTGGACACCGACTTTCAAACCTATGGGTTTATGGCGTAGTTTCAATATGATAAATGTGACTGTATGGTTAAGTATAGTCTCTCCTTATTGTCGTTCATTGCTTGCATGGTTAAAGTATTTGTCGTGCTCGGAACGCCGTGCATATACAAAGGAGGCTCCGCCCGTTTGGGGAGCGAATTTGTATATGTGGCGGGTCTGGTGCGCACCGGAGGCGAGGTTCATTTAAGAAAAAAAAATGGATACGTTTTCTGCTCTTTTAGAACCTCCGGGGCGTGACAGATTATATGGTATCAGAGAAAAATGATTTTAACCACCGCAGCCAGTGTCCAACATCCACAGAATGTAATACCACAAGTAACTAACCAAATTGATAACCCAGGGTGTAGGTGTGTAAAGTACGAACGTGAGTGCGGGAAAAAAGGACAAAGTCCCAGTGTTCATAGGTTAAGGCTGAGCGCTTTCCCCTTTTCGTTTGGAAAGACGAACCCCACACGGCCCGCCTTCACAAGGACAGTCTACGGAGCGACACTTTTCAGGTAATACCGACGGTGGGTTTACCCCCTTCCGAGGAGTGATCGACAGGACCACTGTGGTGGGGCGGGAATAGGCCGTTCCACGCACCCGACAGAAGGATCATGAGCCTGCCGGGGGCCGAAAATGACCCCAGCCCTTCTCCGGAGGGGGATTTTCTAGCGGGGACTGGCCATACGTCATCTACAGAGAAGCACCCCGGGGGATTATTCATTTTCGAAAGCACGACCATTGCTTCTGATGTGACAAACTAGGACAGTTCCGTTTTAACTGCCCAGAACCCGGGAATAATATTTCGGAGTCACGACACGGATGAGAGGTCTTATGCGACGACACGACAAAGGATGCACTACCCGAGGGAAGTAGTTGTAGGAAAGAACCCTTACGAAGAGTAATGTTGGTCTTGACCCCAGGAGAACCCTTAGAAGCAAATACTTTGTACCTTCCTGCCCAATAAGGATGTGAAGACTTAGTTGTCTTTGGTGTTGGCTATTTATTTATGGGTTAAATAGGTCCAACTTCTTGCCTCGAGACAATAGGACTAATAAGTTGAGTTGGGTGAGCCCAATAGGTTGAGTGGGGCTGCGGTCCACAACAGACCTAACGGCAAGAGACCCAACAATAGACCCAACGTCCAGGTGGGTTGAGTCCGGTCGTGATCCGTGGCGCTATGTCGATACGCTTTAAGTGTATTGGTTGCATATCTCTAAAAGCTCGAGCTTTAGAGATTATTGGTTGGCGCCAACGATCCGACATTTGGGACTTAGTGGTGTCACCGCTAAGAGAATTCGAGGGGATACTCGGAAGGGATTGGCTTACTGAGTATCAGGTGCTAGTCGATTGCGAGAAACCGAGCGTGCCATCTTGGGGCACACCCGTTCTATTCGTACGGAAGAAGGACGGGAGTCTACGATTGTACATCGACAATTGGGGAATAGATAAGGTCATAGTAAAGAACAAATACCCCTCACCTTGGATTGATGACCTATTTGACCAACTACAGGAGCGACGGCATCCTCAAAGATTGATCTACAGTCCGGCTATTGCCAGTTTAGAGTCCGGAGAGATGACATACCGAAAACAGATTTTCGAACTTGGTATGGTCGTTACGAGTTTACGGTTATACCGTTTGGACTCATAGTCGCTCCAGCGGTGTTCATGAATATGATGAACAGGATCTTGGAACCTTTCTTAAACCAGTCTTTTTAAATGACATCCCGATCTACGCTCGCACAGACAAAGAGCACGAGGGACACTTGTGAGTGATCCTCCAGACCCTCCGGTACCAGAAAGTGTATGCTAAACTCAAAAGGTGTGAGTTCTGGCTCCGCGAGGTAGACTTGTTGGGACACATAGTCTCAGTGTCGGGAATAGTAGAGGACCCGAGAAAGATAGAATCCGTGACCGACTGGGCTCGGCCAACAACGGGGACAGAAAACCGAAGCTTTCTAGGACTGGCGGGGTACTACAGACGTTTCGAGGAAGGTTTCTCAAAGATAGTCGCCCCCTTGAATCGACTAACCCGGAAAGGGGAGAAGTTCGTCTGGACGGCCCAATGTCAAAAGAGCTTCGAGGAAATTAAAGACAGACTCACACTGGCGCCGGTACTCACATTGCCGCAGCCCGGTGAGGATTATGAGATCTATTGTGATGCATCTCGAAGCGGTCTTGGAAGCATATTGATGCAACAAGGGAAGGTCATAGCTTACGCATCAAGACAGCTCAAGGATTACGAGGAGAACTACCCTACACACGACTTGGAGCTCGCGGCAGTCGTGTTTGCCTTAAAGCTCTGGAGACATTACCTCTAAGGGGCGCACTGTAACGGGTTTTCCGATCACCAGAGCCTCAAATACCTGTTTACTCAGAAGGAACTGAATTTACGGCAAAGACGATGGCTGGAACTACAGAGAGACTACGATTTGTCTACCCATTACCTCCCCGGGAAGGCAAATTTGGTGGCCGACGCCTTAAGCCGTAAGGGACAGACGGGAGGAACGACGTTGAGCGCCCTTACCAACAAGATCGTCTCATCGCAGAGTTCTCGCGATTGAGACTGGAGGTAGTGCCGGCGGGTGCGGTTACGCAACCCCTGTCTTTAGTAGTTAAGCCTACGCTGATCGAGAAGATCTTGGAAGGCCAAACAATGGACACGCAACTACAACTGGCGCGGGATAGAATATCCTCAGAATAAAGTGGGGATTTTACGATCGGCACTGATGATGTGTTAAGGTTCCGGGGACAAATTTGCATGCCCGATGTGCCAGAAATGAGGAAAGAAATTCTAACGGAAGCGCATAATGCCCCTACACTGCGCATCCCGAAGGTACAAAGATGTACAAAGACCTGAGGCAGACCTTTTGGCGGCCCAAATTGAAGGGAGATGTGGCGCAATTCGCGGCGCATTGTTGGTGTGCCAACAGGTGAAAGCGGAACATCAGCGACCGGCGGGAAAGCTACAACCATTGCCCATACCAGAATGGAAATGGGAATGGATTTCCATGGACTTCGTAACCAGTCTTCCGCGATCGCAACAGGGACACGACGCGATATGGGTCATAGTGGACCGTCTGACAAAATCGGCCCACTTTCTGCCTATCCACACGACGTGGACCCGAGATCGGATAATGCAAACCTACATCAACGAGGTGGTAAGATTGCACGGATTACCATCGTCGATAACTTCTGATAGGGACACACATTTTGTGCCAAACTTCTGGCGGAATCGGCAGCAGGCATTGGGGACCAAACTGCAGTTGAGCACGGCCTTCCACCCGCAAACGGACGGGCAATCGGAACGAGTGATCCAGATTCTCGAAGATATGCTTCGAGCTTGTGTGCTAGATCTGGGTGAGGGATGGTCACGTTACCTGCCCCTGGTGGAATTTGCCTACAATAATAGCTATCAAGCTAGTATACATATGGCCCCGTACGAAGCCTTGTACGGGCGCCGATGTCGATCGCCTATTTGCTGGGACGACTTGGGGGAGCGGAAGCTTTTGGGGCCAGACCTCGTGGAGGAAACGGAGGCAAAGGTGCGCCTTATCAGGCAGCGGCTGTTGACCGCCCAGAGCCGGCAGAAAAGCTATGCGGACCAGAGGCGACGGGAATTGGAATTATGGTGGGGGAACACGTGTTGGTTCGTGTATCACCGTCTAAGGGGACAAGACGGTTCGGCATACGAGGGAAGCTGAGCCCACGGTACGTGGGATCGTTCGAAATCTTGGAGCGCGTGGGCCTGGGGGCATACCGGTTGGCCTTACCGCCAAACCTCGAACGGATACACAATGTGTTTCGCGTCTCGATGCTCCGAAAGTACCTTCCCGACCCGTCTCTCGTCCTCGATGCCTCTGCCATCGAGTTGCGCGACGACTTGAGCTTCAAGGGAACACCGATATGGATATTGGCACGAGGGAAAAAGAAACCTCGCAACCGAACGATCCCCTACGTAAAGGTGCAATGGAGTAACCATGAGGAGCGCGAGGCGACCTGGGAACTTTAGACGAAAATGAGGGAGTGTTTCCCTGAGTTATTTAGCGAGGGTTGAGGTTAAGTTTCGGGGACGAAACTTCTTTTAAGGGGTATGTGGTGTAATATCATAGTTTTCATGTAACGTTTTACCCTCCTGCTAATAAAGTGTAAGTTATGGGAAATTGAATTAACGGGTTTACTTAAGTTGATGATCTTGAGGTGCGGGTATTTTTCTGTGATAGAGCTCGAAAAATGGTGAACAGCAGTGCGACCGGATCCGGATTCCAACTTACGGATCCCCCAGAACGAGATTGTTAGGATCGCGGTAACCGGGATGTGCATCGAAATCCGTGTAAGTGATCGTGCACGCTTTTCGAGGAGATTAGGAATTATCTCTAAGGAATTATCTTAAAGGAATTATCTTTCAGGAATTATCTCTAAGGAATTATCTTAAAGGAATTATCTTTAAAGAATTTGTAGGTTTTTATATATTAAGGATCCACAAGGATCTAAATAGGTACTATCAAACAACTAGAGGGGGGGTGAATAGGTGTAATACTCAAAAATCAATCTCAGTGCAAAATAAAAACCAATGCGGAAAATAAAAACAGCACACCGAGATTTACGTGAAAACTCCAATCCAGGAGAAAAACCACGGGACCAACACGCAATAACAATCCAATAAGAAAAGAAAGAATAACAAGGTGATTACCGACTCCACGGACTCAACCCCTCATTCAAGTTCTTCGGACCTTGCGCTCCACCGATTGCACGTCCACTGCACATGTTCGAATCCACGAGCACACGTTTCGAATCCACAAAACGCCTTCAACACACCGAATCCACGATGCTACGTCGAATCCATGACGCAAACTCAGCCGATACAGAATATAGGCTTCGATGGTGATTCTTTGCTTAGATTAACATTGAAGAACCATAGATGGAATCTCTAAGCAAAGACTAGATCAATTCGACAAAAAGTATGTCATGGAAGAACCGTGGAATTGACCTAAAAGAGGCTAAAAAGAAGAATGGTAAAAATCAACCTCTAGGGTTGCTCTCGAGTGTTTCTGAATTGATCAGTAATTATCAAGAAACCCTAAGTATCTATTTATAACCCTTGGAAACTAATTAGAGTCGGTTTAGCAATCTTATCACGACATGGCATTGTGTACCGGTACTAAATATTGGGTTCCGGTACTCAATGGTGCAAAACACAGATTTTTCTATTGTGTTCCGGTACGCCAACATGTGTTCCGGTACTCAATGAAAAATACAGAAAATCCTGTGTCGGGTTTGAGGAACTCAAAATGGTGGTTCCGGTACTCAATATAAAAACTGATTTTTTCAAGATAAGTTTTATCCAAAACAGACCATGTACCGGAATCCAAACTTAAAATAAGTTGTGAGTTAAAAACCAAGTTCCTAAAACCATGTCTAAACCGGGTTTAGATTAATTCCATATTCCAATGATTATAAATGTACTTAAATCACCAAGATTAAATTAATCATACCTGAGTGTCATCTTGAGCTTATGTTGAATCTTCAATGAGTCTTCGAAAGCTGATTTGACAATTTGATCCCTTTAAGACTCCGACTCAACTCACGAAATATGCCAACACAAAAAGCCGTAACAATCTCCCCCTTTGGCAATTTCGTGACAAAACCCAAAATTACATAAAAACGCTCAAGTCACTCATCTTAAACCAAAAAATCGAAACTCAATGTTATCACCAAAACATTGATTTTCTTTGCGTGAAAGATCCAATAAACAAAAACTGCATTTGAACCAAACAATCCTAGAACATACTCTATGACTTAGGACTTGGAGTCTTAAAGTGATGTAGATCCTGCAAAACAAAACTCCAAACAAAATCAAACATTAGTTGTTAGAAATTAAATGTAAATCCTACATTTGATTCGTTCTGTTGGTTCTTTTGTTTTCCGGCTCTTTTGTTTTGTGGCTCTTGTCCTCAATTTTTTATATCTCCCCCTATCTTGAGCATCTCCCTTTTGATTCGTCCATCATCATTTTCTGTTCTCCCCCTTTTTGTCACAAATTGTCAAACAGTGAATATAGACAAAAAGTAATAATACTAGGAGGATAAGTTCATAATTACATGACAATGGGAGTTCTTGTTCAGCAACAAGTGAAAAGAAACAGAAAACCAAAAAACAAGAAAGTGAAGAAGTCACTCATCTTCATTTGAATCATCAACATCATCATCATGTGATGTTGGTCCATGTGATGTACTCGGTGCAGTTGCTCCAGTGACCACACCATCATGTTTGCACCCAAGGATATCAAAGATCTTCTTTAAACCATCCTCAAGTTTCTTAAAGTCTTGCTCTATCCATTTCTTTAATGAGCAAACATCCCGATGCAATGTTTGAAGTGTTACTACCTCATCTGGTTCAGGAGATTCTTGGCGAGGCGGTGCACTCGGAGTCGCTTCACTTGCATAGCCTTTTGTATGCCCGAAAGTCTTCAGAGTGCTAATCGACTTGGCTAAGGTGATTCCATCAATTGCGCCCAAGCCGTAATCATATTTGGCACAAGAAATGTCAACTCCGTGATCTTCCAGAATACGAGTTATCAAAATTAGATACGGAAGAAGTTCACGTCGTTTTGTTCCTTCAATGACATGTACCATTTGCTGCCAAATAAGAAATGGAATGTTGACATTAATTCCATTTGCACTCTCTGGGTGACCAAGGAAAAAGAGAAGAAGCAGTCGATCCCATCGAATCCTTTTGGTCCCCAGTGTGGGCAATAGGTTGTAGCATACGATTAAGGACAGAATATGATACTCTGGTTTTAGGTCCTTTGAATCAACATACGACCTGTTAGTATAAGTCCCTGACTTGCAAATAGAGTTTACAGCGATGTCCCAATGGGTGTTATGTTGGAAGTCACCATCAGTGTAAAAAAGACCAGAAGTATCAACAGCTAATCCAAGATTGCACCAATTACTGCTGGAGTAATGTCAAACTTGATGTCTCTAACTGTTGCTTCAATGATAAAAATCCCTGTGTCATGGTCTTTTTGAAGTATAGTAGATCTCATATAGAACTCCCTGAGTAATTCCACAGAAAAACCCATTTTAGGTGGAACTCTGCCAAGTGGCTGAATGTGACTTCGTTCCAATAGCATTGCGAAGTCTGGAACTTCACGACATAGCTCGTTAAAATTAACATGCCGCTCTCCAATGCATGAACGGTTTGCAAATATAGCACGGCATTTTGCACTCACATGTTGTTCACCTTCATCAACATTTGATCGCCTTTGAGAGCACTCGCGTATTACCGGTCCACCGGTACTTCTACGCGGAGGAGAATCCGCACCCTTCTTTTTCCTAGAAGACATAGGTGCTTTTCCCTTTCCTTCAACAGATTCTTCCTCATAATCTGAGGAATGTTTAGATTCCGAGCTAGTCGAACCCTCATTGCGTGATCGTTTTGAAGTCTTTTTCTTTCCATGACCACGACCACATCCACTTTCAGTGGCCATCAAAATCACAAGTGCAAGTAGCCACGAAAACGCCATTTCCTACAAAGAACACAATGCACTATGATTTGATCGTATAGGAAGGCTTAAATATGTTTAAGAACCATTCTAAACATGTGACATTTGATGATTCAACATTTAAAATTCATTTACATTGAAAACCCTAATTTTCAATTTTCTCAATGTCAAGAACATATGTAAATAATAGATTCAAGCAAATAAGCATGGAAACATGAATCTAATTATATAGAAGGCAACCATTTATGTTCTAAACATGAAATAAGGATGATACATGCAAGAGATTTCATTTGGAGTAAAGATCTACTCAAAAATCCCTAAATAAAACATCAAAGCCTAAAAACTAGGGTTTTGAAGCAAAGAGAAGCAAGATAAATGGAAGAACTTACAAATCAATGCAAGAAATCTCTTGTTCTTGATGAAAAACCCCTTAGAGATGTTTTAGAGAGAGAGAGGGAGTGTTTTGAAATGGGAGAAGTGAAATAAAACACTTGAGTTCCGGAATTTATGAAAACCCAGATCGAGTACCGGTACTAAAAGTCGAGTACCGGTACGCAATACAAATTCTGAAAACCACTCGTTCGGGTTCCGGATTGAAAACAGAGTTGATCCGGATCCGATAATTTAGTTCCGGTACTAAACATGGAGTACCGGTACTCAAGTGAAAAATTGAAAATTTTCCTGTTCAGGATCCGGATTGGGTTTTCTGATCCGGTTTCTTGGTTCCGGTACTAAAAATCAGGTACCGGTACACCAGAGCCAAAAAGCAAAAATTTCTTGAAACAAATCCAAATATTGAAAACTTTTCAAATACCGATTTGTATTCCATCAAGAAATCAATTTAAGTTCTTTGAAAAATAATGAATTCACATAGATGTCATTCAACCCAATTAATTTTACAGAAATTAAACAGATTTACTCCGAAATTATGAAAAATAAAGATAAAATATTGTAAACCGTTTTTCATGTTATATTCGTCAAACATAAGTCATCAAAAATAATCTTGAGATCCAAACTCTATCAAGATGTAACGGATTTACAAAGATGACTTACAGAGATTTCCAAATGACATCAATTTTGAATTCTACCCTTTTAAATTGAGATATGCACTAAAATACCTAAGGGTGGCTCTTTGAGCATCTTTAAACTATCCCACCTTATACCAACCAGGAGATTGTTCAAAATAAGAACTTTGAATATAAATCTCCGAATGCTTCAACTAAAAATTTCAAAAATAATTTCCTAGCATTAAAAACATGTGGTAGCTTCACACACAAACCGGACGACCGGGGTGGCATCTCTTTCCTACATGTGGTGGTAGTTTTCACACTCCTTTCGGATGTAACTCTTTCCACATCTTTTGCAATCATTTATTTACCCTTGTAAGAAAATGCAATCTCTTATGTGAAAGAATTAAATCCCAAATTTTAGTCTATCGGTTGTCTCATGTTTATCACAATGAACTCACACAACCGAGATAGGTTAAGCATCTAAAGATCACACGTGATTACTAAAATTTGATGAATATAATTATCAAAAACTCCTATAATGGAATATCTTCAAAGATTATGATTATGGAGTAAAGTTGATAATCCATATAAAATTAAATTGGAGAGAGTGTGTCACGCCCCGGGGTCGAAACTGCGACCCGGGCTCGTCAACAGATCCGCCGCCCATACGGTGAACCCCGTATAGACGAAGCGTCTAACCTGCAAAAGAAAGATACTATACTAAACAGATATCAGAACAGAAAGTAAACTGCTAGAAATAAAATAATACAACCCAAGTCCTCACCAAAATACAATAGTCTCTCAGTAATAAAAGAAAAGTACAACTCTATACCTCACTACAAGGTCTCTCAACAAGCAACTCTCAAAATAATAAGGGGGTACATCTACTCTCTGGACCACAACTAGTAGGGATCTAGCTCGCGACTCCCTTACCTCGATCTGAAGAAGCAACCGCTGGAGCAGCAGGAACAGGAGCAGAAGTCCCTAGGGAAAAGACACCACGACGGGTGTGAGAACTACCTCCCATAGTAGTTCTCAGTGGGTGCCGCCAACAAGCCCGACGGTCTGCCCACTAAGTCTACTAGAGGCATAAAGTAACAAATGCAGTGCTGAAAGGAAAGAGCTGGAAAAGAATAACTCTACAGCCACTATGCCTCTATCTAGATGCTCAAAAAGTGGAACAGATGGAAAACATGATGCATCTACTAACTCTCAAGTATAATCACCCAATCTACACTGACTGCACATAGGGTCCAGTCAAACCTGCGCCCACCTACTGTCGCACATCCTCAACAGGACGGGTCTACCGTAGGGTGTCCGTGACTGCCAAAACTGGCCCAGCCAGAGGGACTGCGTCGACAAGTCACGATAGCAAGTAACAGGCCCAACTCCGGAGTGGCACTTGAGGGGCGCGACCCCACCGAGGAAAGTATCCGCGCATCTCTGTCGAGCTCAATATGGCTCATGCAGGCTATAGTCCAAACCACGATCAACAAGATCGACTAACAACACCAACTCTCACTCACAGGCTGGAAAACCACACAGCCGGGACTACCGTCCACCCGACGGCTCCCACAACAAAACACCAAACTCATGAAGGACCGACACCATAAGGGTTAAAAAATCCCGATAGGTCGGTGCCTAGAACCCTATCAAACAAGAACAGACTCCAGGCTCCGCCTATCGAAGTTCCCGACCCCCTTATAGTTCGGGAACACGACAACCTCTGTACAACAAGCGGAAGACACCAACCAGGGCCCGAAAGTCCCGGAAGACCAACACCTACAATGTAGTGGTCCAGAATTCCATGCACCTTTTCTGATGAATCCACTGATTAGAACACCTATTGTTGGTGTGTCTGGCCCATGGTGCATCAAAGGGATGCCACAGATGGACCCTTTGTGTCAGGGTTAGCTGATTTGGCCTTCGGTTGTATTTGCCAAATTTTAGAAAAGGTTTTGGGCCAATCTGAGGTTGGATTTGGATTCAGCGTGGAAAAACGCTTGAAAACGGCTATTTGCTTGTTTAATTTGGAGTCCGGATGACCAAAAACGGGCTTCCGGAAGTTTTCGGGAATTTTCGGTGCGTGGGGGAGACCGTGGACCGGCATGGAGCCACGTGGCGGCCTATCATTGGCCGGCTCACGCAACTCGGTCCACGGGGAGGCGCGGCGGTGCATGGACCGCGGGCGGGGGACGCGTGGCGTGCCCGGAGTGGCCGGTGCACGCGGCGCGGACCATCGAGTTGTGCGGGTTTGGTGGACCGGGTGCTTGGACACGTGTCGGCCTGGCATTGGCAGCCTCACGAAAGCGCGGTCCAAGGAGTGCACGGGGGGGCGCCTCGGGGCGCGTGCGCGCAGAGGCGCCAGGCGGCGCTGTCGGCCGCACTCGAGTGCGGGTGAGTGCGGTCCACGTGTCGGCCCGCCATTGGCGGGCCGTACCTATCGCCGTTGACCGTGAGGGACGCGTGGCGCGCGGCGGGAGCCTTGCACCGCTGTTTCCTGTTGCGGGGACACGTGGCAGCACCAGGGCAATTCGGGCGCGTCGGATGGGAACCGTCTGACCGGACTTTCGGGCGCAGTGCACCCGAATCTTGCGCCCGAAAGTCCGGCCCGCACTGTTTTGGGCTGAGCCTATAAATAGGCTTCCTTGCATTTCTTTTGGGCTTTTGGACTCCTTTTCGAAGTGGCCTCTTCAGAAGATTTCTCCCTCTCTCAGTACCCTACACTTTGGTGGATCCTGGAGATTTTTTGGAGGCACGCATCCCGAGGTTTGTGTTTTTACGGCGCGGCGCGACGCTTGTTCTCCGGCGACCCGCTTCGCCCCTTCTCAGTGTTTGGGCTCCCCCGACTCACCCCGACTTCCGTTTTTGCCGATTCTTGTGCCGTTGGACTCTCGACAGGTAGGACTTCAACTTCTTTGTTTTGAGCTTCCTCAATTTCCGTGCTGACCTTGGAGTTTCCCGAGCTTCCATTTGACCCCTTTTTCTTCGCGGATTTTTGGACAGCACTGCGGTGTTCTAGCTGTATCTTTTCGCACAGACATCGGATCGAGGCGATTCAAAAGGAAATTTCCATCTACACTTCGCAAGGAATCTCCTGGATTTTTCCCTGGATTTTTGGAATATTTTCCGAAGGTGAAAGTCTCCTTTTACTGTGGTTCTTTGACACAGAATTTCTGGACAGTTTAGTTTGGGGTGTTTCCCTTGCAGAATTTGTAACTCAGCGTAGAAAACTCGGATTTGAACGTGCAGGTACTCGTTTCGACGGGTTCGTCGCGAGGATCGCGACAGTATTTTTGTTGGAATTTTTCGGGAAGATATTGCAGGTGAAAATTACAGAATAGTGGACTGCTGTAATTTGGGACAGATTTTGTGATGTATTGTGTGATTAATTGTTGTATGTTCTTTTGGGGAATGTTGTACAGTTTTGTGGAGGTTGTTTGGACAGAGCGTGGACATCACTTTTGGGACCAGGATTTAGCGCTCGAGGTGGGTGTTGTTGTGAACCTCCTACTTTTGATTTCCCACTAGGCATATTAGAGTGTTGCTTGATCATGTTGCTTGTTAGAATTGTGAAATGGACCTAGCATGCTTGAATGAGATCACGGATTCATCGTTACTACTTGTATGGTTAGAGAACTAAATGTTAGTAAGTCGTGTTCCCTTGCTTTAGATGTGTAGTTTAAACACTTGGAATCTTGCTAAATCCATATCGTGTTGTATGTATAATGGAAGGTTTGGGCATGTGGTTAGAGTTCATATTTTGGAAAGATTATTTGTTAGCGCGTTCCTATCTTTGCAACAACATATTGGAAGTGATTGTATCTTGAAAAGCAAGGTGTTAGGGAAATTCTTTATTCTTGTGAAAAGCTTATTGTTAGTCGATCATGTATCAAGATTGTATCATGTATCATGTATTATGCATCATGTACATCGGAGGTTCCATGCACTTAGTTTTGTAAAAGTTAGAATACTTGTAATTGTTTTATCAAGTAAAGAACTTTGCATGCTTGTATGGTCATCTAGCTAGGCCCCTTTTTCTGCTACACAATATATTGGGACATGACTTAGGAGAAACCATGTTTAGTCGTTCTCCTTTCTATTCAGTTGCATATTGCTCGAGTTAGAGCAGGAGTATGGGATAGTGTAGTCGAGGTCATCGAGTCAGGGTCAGATTAGACTCGATTATGGATCGTGGGACAATGTGGTAACCGCGGACAGTAGGCGGTTAGCCAGATGTTGATTACTTTATCAGATTTGGACTTGTGGGTTGTTGCGGCGACCGCGGACATTGGGCGGTTGACCGGATATTTTACTTATTCATCAGATTGGGTATCAGATCTCTCTAGTGGATGAAGTTTCCACTTATTGAGTATTATTGCACCAGATTGGGGATCGGGGTTTCGTTAGTGGATGGATTTTCCCACTTTGATCATAGTCATGATCTAGTCCTGCTATATAGAGATACTTGTGTTACTTGTTACTGAGATACTTTGCTCGTGTGGGTCGCTCCCCTCGAGTGCCGCTCCGGAGTAGGCTTTTGACCGTGATGGGCCGGTCAGTTGGTGAGTTGTGAGTGATGACAGAGTTGGTGAGTTGTGAGTGATGACAGAGCAGGCAGTGCCAGTGCTTCCTGGCCCTTGGATTGGGTTCCTTTGGGCGGTAAGCCTTATAGTTGCATGCATACAGTTATCTTTTGATACTGCATTTAGAGGCATAGTAGTGATAGTCTTTCCTTATCAGTAGCCTTTATAGCTTACTACTGTTTTCCCTTTTGCCTCTAGTTGTCCTAGTGGGCCGTCGGAGTTTGAGGTTTTCCCACTAGGGGAGGCTACTGTTTTATATAGTAGTTCTCACCCCCATTGTCTCTCTCTTCTTTTCTCCCTTTGTTTTGCAGAATCTTCTGCGAGAGTTGCAGGGCCGTCTCGGGCAGAGCGAGGCAAGCAGATAGCGGATTAGGTAGCTCATCTACCCCCGACTTCGAGTTTAGTCGTGTATCAGTTGTACCCCTTTCTTTCCTCAGACAGTTGTAGTTTATTTTGGGTCTGGCTTTTGCCAGCTGTTTGTACTTATTTCGTGAGCTGGGAGAGACACTTGTATATTTTGAGAGTTTTTATTATGCTTTTACTTTCCAGCTGTAGTCTGAGATGTAGTAGTTTTATTTTAGCTCTGTTTTTATTCTCCTTTATTATATCTTTTATATCTGAGCAGGTTACCAGCGCTTCGTGTACACGGGAAATTCTGTGTGCACGGCGGATCTGTGGACGGGCCCGGGTTCTGGTTTACACCCGGGGCGTGACAGATTAGTTTGGTATCAGAGCTTAGGGATAGGTCAGTTGGGACTTAGAAAAACCCTAGGCTTTTGGCAGACCCTAGGATGTTAGGGCGTGAGTGGCGTGATATTTTGCGAAAGTCGGTGATTCTGGTCAGTTGACTCTTCCAGTGAGTGAAGAGGGATCGACATGCCCTATTTCTGTTGAACAATTATGTTGGCTGCAGACAACATAAAGTTGCAGAAATAGGGGGATGTCTTTGACTTTCGCTAGATTGGGTCTTGTGGGGTTTTGTTGCTGATTTTTGGTTTACTTTGGCAGGATGTCCCTGCGTCGTCGTTCACCCACCCGGGGTACCCCCGCACCTTCTGAGGGATCTAAGCGGGCGGTATCCGCCGAGTTGGGAGAACTGCGGGCTTTGGTGACCCAGTTAGTGGCGAGGAGCTTCCGTCAGGACCAGCGCCTGGAGCAGTTACTGGCGCGGCAGGGTGACTTGGCGGTTGGCGAGGGGGCCGGGGCTTCAGAGCAACGTCCAGATAGGAAACGCCCAGCCCCCGATGATGATGGACAGGCCAGTTCAGGGAGACCATCACGACCCCCGCGGCCCCAGCCTCCTGGCCGTGGGCGTCTTGATCGACGAGGACCTGGTAGGATTCAGAGGTGTGATAACCGCGGATTTATTTTGCCTTTCTGGGCTTTCCGTCGATTTTTATTGAACCGTTCGGTTGACAATAGGGGTCCGAGGGTAATTTTTCCTTGTTTTCTGGGCAGAAGGTCGGGGCTCGCGGGTATTTTTGGTTAATAAAGCTCGCGAAACGGAGACCGGCGGCGCGATCGGTTTTGGATTCCGACCCCCGGATCTCCCAGAATAAATTCCGGAAGCTGGTACCGTAGCCCAGGTGACTTACACAATTACCGGGGGCGGACCGAACTCGGGTCCGCGATCAGATCGATTTTAATCGATCAGTTTGAGGTATGGGATTAAATCACCCCTTTTTTGTTTTCCTTTCACTCGAGGGGTTAAAATTAATTTGGGGTCCAAAATCCACTACGCCCAAAACGTCTAAGTAGTCGGCCTTGGGAATTAGGTTTCCTAAACCTCGCCTCCCCCCTCCTTGGCGTACAATATCCGAGCGTGGATGAGGAGCGGTTCCCCAAAACCCTCGTCCTTTCCATCGGCCGGCGTGGAAGAGAAGAGATCGATCGCCTCCCCGCAAAGATCCGACGAACGCGAAGAGGACGATCCCTCTCCTTCGCCCGGTACCGACGAAAATAAGGTGAGCCGTGCTTTCGTTTTCATTTCTTGTCTTTTCTCGTCACGAACAAGGGGGGGGTTTCTTGATTTCGTCGGAGATGGAAGGAGAGGGGCGTGCCACCGCACGCGGAGCGCCGCGCGGGGCAACCCGCGCATGCGGGGGCGCCGCGCGGGGCACCCGCATGCGGGGCGCCGCGCGGCGCAGCCCGCGCATGCGGGGGTGCCATGCGGGGCACCCGCATGCGGGGCGCCGCGCGGGGCAGCCCGCGCATGCGGGGGCACCGCGCGGTGCAGCCCGCGCATGCGGGGGTGCCGTGCGGGGCACCCGCATGCGGGGCGCCGCGCGGGGCAGCCCGCGCATGCGGGGGCACCGCGCGGTGCAGCCCGCGCATGCGGGGGTGCCATGCGGGGCGCCGTGCGGGGCAGCACGCGCATGCGGGGGCGCCGCACGGGGCACCCGCATGCGGGGCAGCCCGCACATGCGAGGCGCCGCGCGGGCAGCACGGCGGCGCGTGGGGGGTTCGGTCGCTGCCGTCGGGGGCCGGCTGGTGTTGGGGCTTTTCCTTACTTCGCGTTTAAAGGTTCTTGACCTCCCCGCCCGGGGATCCCGTTTTGCAGCTTCGGGGAGCGCGCCGGGACGCGGGGAGCCGAGCGTGGTTTTTCTACTAGCGACAGGTGGGTTGTATTTACTTTATTCCTAGCCTCTAAATTCTATCACGTTGGACGGGGTCTATCCTAAGTGTACTGGGGTTAAATAATGATGGGCGATAGCTTATGCATGATAGTGGGTTCTCTATAGCGTTTAGCGTCGGTTACCGACGGTGGTTCTCTTTTTAACCCTTATATGTCAGCGGGCCACCTTCGAGTGCGCGTAATATTACCTTGTTTTCGATTATGCACTTTACCTCATTACTCTTGTTATTTATCTTATGATGCTGACATGATGGTGGTTACGGTTACTTGGCTCGAGGTTGCCACACGCGCACCCGCGGTTTGGCCACCGCAAAGGGTGCGCTTTTTCGGAAAAGTGGTCTATGACCCGTGTATACCCACGAGGTGACGTAGTGGGGCCCCTTATTAGTGGTGGGGTTGAGGCGCCGAGGTGCGAGCGGTGCGACCCGTCGGTTTAGTTGTCCGGCGTGGTCGGGTTTCTGCAGGTACGGTGTGGGCCGTCGGTTTAGCTGTCCGACGTGTCCGGGTATTACAGGATGCAGGTGTACAGGTTGCCTTTCCTCCTTGGGAGGGTGGTTGCTCCGGTTGTCTTCACGGTTTGTTTTACTATATTCTCCTGCTCTACTATTTCTGTGTCACTGACATCCCACTTCGTGACAGGGTCCAGACGGGGAGAGAGGTAGGCGGTGGTGAGGACGGGACAGGAGCAGCTGGGTCGCTGGGGACCCTGGACTGTATTTCTTCTTTTATTCTCGCTTTTCATTACATTGTAGTTATGTGAGTGGTTCGCGATACCCTCGTGGGGTCGGCGTGGATGTCGGTACGGGTTACATTTAGTGCCCTTGTGCAATATTTTCCCTTTATTTCTATCGGCCATTTAAAAACCAAAGAGAAGGCAGAAGCCAAAGAAAGGATTGCGAAAACCGTTTTTAAAATCTAAGTGTCGTGTGGGCACTGGTTTCAAAACCCTGTGGATTTATGGATTGCGAAAGTGATTTCAAAACTTGGTGTCGGGTGGGCACCGCTTTCAAACCTTGTGGATTTATGCTGACTTCGAAAACTAGCTTTCAAAACGTAAGCGCCGGGTAGGCGCCCTTTCAAAACTGTGGATTTATCCTTTCCAAACTGATCGGCCATGTGATCTTCTTTTATTAGTTTAGAATGCTGGTTGGTTGTGAATGATTGTTGTGATTGATTGGTTGCGTATGTTGGAACATGTACCGAACGCTACGCCGTGCATGTACAGGGGAGACTCTGCCCGTTTGCAGAGTGACCATGTATGTGTGGCGGGTCTGGGCACGTGCCGGGGAAGAGGGGTTTCTTCTTTTAAAAACAAAAAAAAAAAAAATTCACACATCAAATATTCGACTTTTATGAATCGTTTCCGCTAAAACAAAACCCCCGGGGCGTGACAGATTAAATGGTATTAGAGAGGTTCTTTCAATCACAACAGTTAGTGCCGACATCCGTAGACAACCCTCACTTGCCTACATATGAATGAAATGGGTAGGGCATAGGACTGTAGAACGTGAGTGACCGAAGGGGGGGGGGAAATGTTGAGTCCTTTCTCTCACTTTATGGTTGATGTTAGCAGGGTAGTCTAAAGTTGACTCTTGTGATGTATGACAGACATGGCCCGTACTAGGTCATCGGCCGGGGACGCAGAAGCAGACGCGACGGCGTCGACGGCCGCGGAGAACCAGCTCCTGCGGCAACAACTGCAGGAGATGGCGGGGAATCTGGCCAACCTTACTGAGCACGTGCGTCAGTTGACGCAACAGCAACAGGCCGCGACGGTGACGGTCGCCCCGGTTCCCCCACAGGGGTCGACAGCGCCGGCCGCGGCACCGCCGACAGCGCCACCACCGGCGACGACTACGGGACCGGCGCCGGGGACGACCAGCAGGGTTACTCTGGAGGAGACTGTAGTCACACCTGCCCCGACCGTGGCTGCCACCGCCGCGAGGGAGGGGACGGGTGCGATGACCGAGCGGGATCGGGTGCGGGCTAACCTGAAAGACTTCAAGAAATACGACCCACCCACGTTCGAAGGGGACACGACTGATCCGTGGGTCGTCGAGAAATGGGTGGGGTCGATGGAGAAACTTTTCGAAGACCTGCTCATGGAGGACGACGAGCGGGTTCCCCTAGCGGTCCACTTCTTGGAGGGGAACGCCCGCTTGTGGTGGAAGACGGTACGCCCCGATCCTACTAAGGGTGCCACATTTCCGTCCTGGACAACCTTCAAACAGGAACTGTTCGGGGCCTTCTTCACCAACAGTGTCAAGAAAAAGTTGGAGGATGACCTGAACCACATCCAACAGGGGAACCGGACGGTCATGGAGTATCAGCGGGAGTTCGTCCGGCTAGCAAACTGCGTCCCGTTCGTCATAAGGGACGAGGCACACAAGGCGCAACTCTTCGTGGATGGCTTGCGGAGCAATATCTTCGAGGTGGTGCAAGCAGCCGAACTGCACACCTTCCAGAAAGTGGTCGACAGAGCCACTACGGTGGAGCGGGGTTTTGCGGTCACCCGCGCCAGAAGGGAGAACTCGACGCGGCTAGAGGACCGGAAGCGGCAACAGCAGAACTCGGGAGGAGGCTCTTGGGGCGGGGGCGGGGCCCCCAAACGGTGGAGACCTCAGGCGGGGTCCCGGAGCGCGCCAACAGGAGGACCGAGGCCGGGGAATAGGCCATGTGTCATATGCGGGGGAGGGCACATTCCGGGGGAGTGCCCCCAAAAAGGCGACCACTGCTTCAGGTGCGGCAGACGAGGGCACTTCCGCCGCAACTGCCCCTTAGGCGGGGGGTCTGCGTCCTCCGCAGCTTCTACGCCCACGCCACAGCTCTCAGGGCGGGAGAAAGCCCCTATGGCGTCGACGTCTAGGCCCCCTGCACCACGGCGCGAGGAGGACCGGCAGCCACAACCAGGCGGGAGAGTCTTCTCAATGACCCACCAAGAGACAGATCCGCCGGAGGAAGCACTTGCAGGTACTACTTCTGTTTCCAATTCCCGTGCTAGAACCCTTTTCGACACCGGAGCAACACACTCTTTCATTTCCCGTGACTTCGTGTTTTTGTTTGGTCTCGAGGAGACACCCCTCCAAAACCCCTTGACAGTGCAAACGGCGGGAGGGACCTTGGAGGCGGTCAGCGTCGTGACCGCCTGCCCGATTAAACTAGGGCGACTAGCATGCCCTTGGGATTTAGTGGTAATTCCCCTGAAGGAGTACGACGTGGTGCTGGGCATGAACTGGCTCACGAGGTACCAGTCACTCATCGATTGCGACAAGCGACAGCTGCGTTTACACGAGCCGGGTTTCCCTGAGCATGTGTACATGATGGGTAAGAGCATCTCCTTCCCGGCGATCATCTCAGCGACCCGGGCCAGAAGACTGGTGGAGGGTGGTTGCGTGGCCTACTTGGCATCGGTGGATTTGGCTACCCGACCCCCGACGACGCTCGCCGATATTCCAGTGGTGAGGGACTTCCCCGACGTCTTCCCCACGGAACTGCCTGGGATGCCCCCTGAACGGGAGGTGGAATTCCCCATCGAACTATTACCGGGCACGCAGCCTATTTCGAAGGCACCTTACCGAATGGCCTTCGCAGAACTAAAGGAGCTTAAAGCGCAACTGGAAGACCTCTTGGATAAAGGGTTCATAAGACCGAGTGTGCCACCCTGGGGCGCACCGGTACTCTTCGTGCGGAAGAAAGACGGAAGCCTGCGTCTCTGCATTGATTACAGGGGAATAAACAAAGTCACAGAGAAAAACAAGTACCCCCTGCCCAGAATAGATGACCTCTTCGACCAGCTGAGAGGGGCGACGGTCTTCTCCAAGATCGATTTACAGTCGGGCTACCACCAACTCCGGGTTCGGGACAAGGACATTCCGAAGACTGCTTTCCGGACCCGGTACGGTCACTACGAGTTCACGGTTATGCCTTTCGGACTCACGAACGCCCCCGCAGTCTTCATGGACATGATGAACCGGATCTTCAGACCCTTCCTGGATCGGTTCGTGGTGGTTTTCATCGACGACATCCTGATCTACTCCACTACCGACGAGGAACACGAGGACCATTTGCAAACAATCCTCCAAACTCTCAGAGAACAGGAGCTGTTCGCTAAACTCAAGAAGTGTGAGTTCTGGCTACGCGAAGTCGGCTTCCTAGGACATGTGATCTCGGCACAGGGAATCTCCGTGGATCCGAAGAAGGTGGAGTCCGTGGTCGACTGGCAGCCACCGACGACGGTGACAGAGGTCCGCAGTTTCCTAGGACTGGCAGGATATTACAGGCGTTTTGTAGAGGGTTTCGCGAAGATTGCTACCCCTTTGAATCGGTTGACCAGAAAAGGGGAGAAGTTCATATGGACGGCCAAATGCCAGGAAAGCTTTGAGGAACTCAAAAGGAGGTTAACCAGGGCACCAATACTTGTGCTGCCGACACCCGGGGAAGATTACGAAGTGTACTACGACGCATCGGGGATCGGCCTGGGTGGTGTTCTGATGCAACAGGGGAAAGTGATTGCCTACGCGTCCAGGCAACTAAAGGATTACGAGAAGAACTACCCGATACACGACTTGGAGCTGGCCGCAGTAGTCTTCGTTCTAAAACTGTGGAGGCACTACCTCTTTGGAGTCCACTGTAACGTCTTCTCGGATCATCAAAGTCTTAAGTATATCTTTACCCAAAAAGAATTAAACTTGCGGCAGAGGCGGTGGCTGGAGTTGTTGAAGGATTACGACTTGACGATACAATACCATCCCGGAAAGGCAAACGTGGTGGCGGACGCCCTGAGCAGGAAAGGGCGCCAAGACGGGGCGTCAAGGAGCGCGATAACGGAGCAAAACCACTTGATAGCGGAGTTCGCACGAATGCAGTTGGAAGTGGTGCCGACAGGCACGGTTAGGCAACTCCTAACCTTAGTGGTCAAGCCGACGCTACTTGAGAAGATCCGGGAGGGACAACAGACCGACCCACACTTACAGCGCGTACGAGACAAGATCCCCCTGGACCAAGAGAGCGACTTTGCAGTGGAAGACGACGGCACCCTACGGTTCTGCAGACGGATCTGCGTGCCGGATTCGTCGGAGTTGAAGGAGGAAATTTTGACAGAGGCACAATGGGCCCCTTATGCGGCACATCCAGGGGGCACGAAGATGTACAGGGACCTCAAACAGATCTACTAGTGGCCCAACATGAAAGGGGACGTCACTCGACACGTAGCTCATTGCCTAGTGTGCCAACGGATAAAGGTCGAGCATCAGCGGCCAGCAGGGAAGCTACAGCCCCTACCGGTGCCAGAGTGGAAGTGGGAGCAAATCACCATGGACTTTGTCACGGGCTTCCCACGTTCACCCCAGGGCCACGACGCAATTTGGGTCGTAGTCGACCGGTTAACCAAGTCAGCACACTTTCTGCCAGTTCATACGACCTGGACCCGAGAACGGTTGGCCCAAACATATGTCAGCGAGATCGTTAGATTACATGGAGTGCCAGCATCGATCACCTCGGACAGAGACACGCGCTTCGTCTCGAAATTTTGGCAGAGCCTTCAGCGGGCCATGGGAACCAAACTACAGTTCAGCACAGCCTTCCACCCTCAGACGGACGGACAGTCAGAGCGCGTGATACAAACCCTCGAAGACCTGCTTCGCGCCTGTGTACTAGATTGGGGGATCGGGTGGTCACGCTACCTACCTCTCGTGGAATTCGCCTACAACAACAGCTACCAGGCCAGCATCCAGATGGCGCCCTACGAGGCCTTATATGGAAGACGCTGCCGATCCCCGATCTGTTGGGACGATCTGGGAGAGCGGAAATTCTTGGGGCCCGACTTAGTGGAGGAAACGGAAGAGAAGGTTCGCCTCATCAGACAGCGCCTGCTAACCGCCCAGAGTCGCCAGAAGAGCTACGCGGACCAAAGGCGCCGCGACTTGGAATTCCAAGTGGGAGAGCATGTTTTCTTGCGGGTCTCGCCGTCCAGAGGAGTCAAGCGGTTCGGGCTAAAAGGGAAGCTGAGCCCACGGTTTGTAGGGCCTTTCGAGATTTTGGAACGCATCGGCCCAGTGGCGTACCGCCTTGCCCTACCACCAAACCTCGACCGAGTCCATGACGTCTTCCACGTTTCGATGCTCCGTAAATACCTCTCCGATCCATCGCATATCCTGGATGTCGCCATACTCGACCTTAAAGAAGACCTAAGCTTCGAGGAAACCCCCGTGAGAATCCTGGCAAGGGAAAGCAAATCACTGCGGAATCGAGCCATCCCCTACGTGAAGGTACTCTGGAGCAACCACGAGGAGCGAGAAGCAACATGGGAGCTGGAATCTAAAATGAGGGAGAACTACCCGAACCTGTTCACCACCATCCGGGTCTGAGTTTCGAGGACGAAACTCGTTTTTTAGAGGTGAGTGGTGTGATAACCGCGGATTTATTTTGCCTTTCTGGGCTTTCCGTCGATTTTTATTGAACCGTTCGGTTGACAATAGGGGTCCGAGGGTAATTTTTCCTTGTTTTCTGGGCAGACGGTCGGGGCTCGCGGGTATTTTTGGTTAATAAAGCTCGCGAAACGGAGACCGGCGGCGCGATCGGTTTTGGATTCCGACCCCCGGATCTCCCAGAAGAAATTCCGGAAGCTGGTACCGTAGCCCAGGTGACTTACACAATTACCGGGGGCGGACCGAACTCGGGTCCGCGATCAGATCGATTTTAATCGATCAGTTTGAGGTATGGGATTAAATCACCCCTTTTTTGTTTTCCTTTCACTCGAGGGGTTAAAATTAATTTGGGGTCCAAAATCCACTACGCCCAAAACGTCTAAGTAGTCGGCCAAGGGAATTAGGTTTCCTAAACCTCGCCTTCCCCCTCCTTGGCGTACAATATCCGAGCGTGGACGAGGAGCGGTTCCCCAAAACCCTCGTCCTTTCCATCGGCCGGCGTGGAAGAGAAGAGATCGATCGCCTCCCCGCAAAGATCCGACGAACGCGAAGAGGACGATCCCTCTCCTTCGCCCGGTACCGACGAAAACAAGGTGAGCCGTGCTTTCGTTTTCATTTCTTGTCTTTTCTCGTCACGAACAAGGGGGGGTTTCTTGATTTCGTCGGAGATGGAAGGAGAGGGGCGCGCCACCGCACGCGGAGCGCCGCGCGGGGCAACCCGCGCATGCGGGGGCGCCGCGCGGGGCACCCGCATGCGGGGCGCCGCGCGGCGCAGCCCGCGCATGCGGGGGTGCCATGCGGGGCACCCGCATGCGGGGTGCCGCGCGGGGCAGCCCGCGCATGCGGGGGCACCGCGCGGTGCAGCCCGCGCATGCGGGGGTGCCGTGCGGGGCACCCGCATGCGGGGCGCCGCGCGGGGCAGCCCGCGCATGCGGGGGCACCGCGCGGTGCAGCCCGCGCATGCGGGGGTGCAATGCGGGGCACCCGCATGCGGGGCGCCGCGCGGGGCAGCCCGCGCATGCGGGGGCACCGCGCGGTGCAGCCCGCGCATGCGGGGGTGCCATGCGGGGCGCCGTGCGGGGCAGCACGCGCATGCGGGGGCGCCGCGCGGGGCACCCGCATGCGGGGCAGCCCGCACATGCGAGGCGCCGCGCGGGTAGCACGGCGGCGCGTGGGGGGTTCGGTCGCTGCCGTCGGGGGCCGGCTGGTGTTGGGGCTTTTCCTTACTTCGCGTTTAAAGGTTCTTGACCTCCCCGCCCGGGGATCCCGTTTTGCAGCTTCGGGGAGCGCGCCGGGACGCGGGGAGCCGAGCGTGGTTTTTCTACTAGCGACAGGTGGGTTGTATTTACTTTATTCCTAGCCTCTAAATTCTATCACGTTGGACGGGGTCTATCCTAAGTGTACTGGGGTTAAATAATGATGGGCGATAGCTTATGCATGATAGTGGGTTCTCTATAGCGTTTAGCGTCGGTTACCGACGGTGGTTCTCTTTTTAACCCTTATATGTCAGCGGGCCACCTTCGAGTGCGCGTAATATTACCTTGTTTTTGATTATGCACTTTACCTCATTACTCTTGTTATTTATCTTATGATGCTGACATGATGGTGGTTACGGTTACTTGGCTCGAGGTTGCCACACGCGCACCCGCGGTTTGGCCACCGCAAAGGGTGCGCTTTTCCGGAAAAGTGGTCTATGACCCGTGTATACCCACGAGGTGACGTAGTGGGGCCCCTTATTAGTGGTGGGGTTGAGGCACCGAGGTGCGAGCGGTGCGACCCATCGGTTTAGTTGTCCGGCGTGGTCGGGTTTCTGCAGGTACGGTGTGGGCCGTCGGTTTAGCTGTCCGACGTGTCCGGGTATTACAGGATGCAGGTGTACAGGTTGCCTTTCCTCCTTGGGAGGGTGGTTGCTCCGGTTGTCTTCACGGTTTGTTTTACTATATTCTCCTGCTCTACTATTTCTGCGTCACTGACATCCCACTTCGTGACAGGGTCCAGATGGGGAGAGAGGTAGGCGGTGGTGAGGACGGGACAGGAGCAGCTGGGTCGCTGGGGACCCTGGACTGTATTTCTTCTTTTATTCTCGTTTTTCATTACATTGTAGTTATGTGAGTGGTTCGCGATACCCTCGTGGGGTCGGCGTGGATGTCGGTACGGGTTACATTTAGTGCCCTTGTGCAATATTTTCCCTTTATTTCTATCGGCCATTTAAAAACCAAAGAGAAGGCAGAAGCCAAAGAAAGGATTGCGAAAACCGTTTTTAAAATCTAAGTGTCGTGTGGGCACTGGTTTCAAAACCCTGTGGATTTATGGATTGCGAAAGGGATTTCAAAACTTGGTGTTGGGTGGGCACCGCTTTCAAACCTTGTGGATTTATGCTGACTTCGAAAACTAGCTTTCAAAACGTAAGCGCCGGGTAGGCGCCCTTTCAAAACTGTGGATTTATCCTTTCCAAACTGATCGGCCATGTGATCTTCTTTTATTAGTTTAGAATGCTGGTTGGTTGTGAATGATTGTTGTGATTGATTGGTTGCGTATGTTGGAACATGTACCGAACGCTACGCCGTGCATGTACAGGGGAGACTCTGCCCGTTTGCAGAGTGACCATGTATGTGTGGCGGGTCTGGGCACGTGCCGGGGAAGAGGGGTTTCTTCTTTTAAAAACAAAAAAAAAAAAATTCACACATCAAATATTCGACTTTTATGAATCGTTTCCGCTAAAACAAAACCCCCGGGGCGTGACAAGAGGCCACCGCAGCAGCAGTCTCGACAGTCTCGGGCGTTGGCCCGTTGTGTTTTCTGTAGGGGGCAGCACCCATCTGATACCTGTGACTTGAGGGAGGGTCGATGCTTCCGATGTGGGCAGCCAGGCCACATCCGAGCTACGTGCCCCTTCCGGACCCTAGCGGCACCTTCTACAGCAGTGGCCCCTACCGCATCCCAGCAGGGGTCGCGGTCACGGCTACAGAGACGGCAGCGGCAGCAGAGGCAGCATCAGCCGCGGCAGTTAGGGGTCCCTGGCAGTTGTATCTTCTGTGGGGGTCAGCACTTTCCTGGCACTTGTGATCAGAGGTGGGGGCGTTGTTTTGGCTGTGGTCAGGCCGGGCACTTACGAGTTTCATACCCTTTTGCGACATCAGCGGCACCGACTTCGGCATCTGTTCCTGCCACTTCCTAGCTACGACCGAGAGCTTCACCGACAGGTCTCCAGGCAGACCGAGTTTCGCCTTCACACCCTTCTGGAGAGAGACAGCCGATGTTGAGTGATCTGGGCGGCTTAGCACAGGCGGGGGATTCTGCTACGGCTGACTGTGTAGTAGCAGGTATGATTTATTTCTGGCATTTGGATTCATGTCTTATTTGTTATATGAGCATCGCATTCTTTTTAGTAGATCTGTTTCATCATTGCATGGGTTAGAGGTAGGGCTTTTACCACGTGCATGAGAGGTTCAGTTTCCCGATTACACTTTGCACGTGGAGTGTTAATGGTCCTGCCCGATGCAGATCGAGTCTTGGATTTTGCCAGCGGACCTGATGGTCCTGTATCAGCTGTGAGATTTTGTTTTAGTACTCGGGATGTTTGGCTGGCTCGCTACTTCGTGGCAATTGATCGCGCCGCAAGATTGGTGACCTTTAGTGAGCCAGGCCGGGAGATGTTTGTGTTGAGGGTGCCTGAGTACTTTCTTCGCCTCGGTAGTTCGACTTCCCGTGTGAGGCGGATGACGCGCAGTGGATGCGTGGCCCTTTTGGCTTGTGGGGTTAAGGAGCCTACGGCAGCATCGGGACCCGGGGATATCCCTATTGTCCACGAGTTCCAGGATGCGTTCACCTGAGCTGACTAGCTTGCCGCCGGATAGGGAGATCGAGTTTTTGATTGACGTAGTTCCAGGAACTACGCCAATCTCTAAGGCTCCTTACCAAATGGCACCGGCTGAGCTGCGTGAGTTAAAGGCGCAACTTCAAGATTTATTGGACAAAGGTTTTGTGAGACCAGGTGTATCACCTTAGAGAGCGCCGGTGTTATTTGTGAAGAAGAAGGTTGGGTCGCTTCGATTGCGTGTGGATTACATAGAGCGTCAGTGTTCTTGAAGATTGATCTCCAATCAGGTTACCACCTGCCGAGGGTGAGGGCCGAGGACATCCCCAAGACGGCTTTTAGATCCCGGTACGGGCATTATGAGTTCCCTGTTATGCTTTTTGGTTTAACTAATGCCCCTGCTACAATTATGGATTTGAAGAACCGGGTATTTCAGCCGTACTTGGACCAGTTTGTCGTTGTGCTCATTGACGACATTTTGATTTACTCCCGGAGGGTTATAGAGCATGAGGAGCACTTGAGGTTAGTGCTGCAGCTTCTGCGAGAGAAGAAGTTGTATGCCAAGTTTAGAAAGTGCGAATTTTGGCTTCGGGAGGTTGTCTTTTTAGGCCACTTGGTATCAGCTGCAGAAGTGGCAGTTGACCCGGCGAAGATTGATGTTGTTCGGGATTTGCCTAGACCGACGACCTTTACTGAGGTCCGTAGTTTTTGGGCTTAGCGGGTTATTATCGTTGGTCTGTAGAGGGCTTTGCGAAGCTCAACCCCCCTGATCAGTTTGACTAGAATGGGGATAAGGTTCGTTTGGATTGAACTGTTCCAGCTGAGCTTTGAGGAGCGGATGAGGGGTTTGGATTTGGGCACCAGTTCTGGCATTGCCAGTGAGGGGCGATGGATTCGTGATTTGCAGTGACGCCTCTCCCAGCGGTTTGGGATGTGTTTTAATGTAGCATGGTAGGGTAATTGCTTATGCTTTACGGCAATGAAAGGATTATGAGAAGAATTGTCCTACTCATGATTTGGAGCTTACGGCTGTGATGTTCGCGTTGAAGTTGTGGCGGCATTACCTCTATGGAGAGCACTGTGAGATTTACACTGATCATAAGAGTTTGAAGTACTTGTTTACTCAAAATGAGCTGAATTTGAGGCAACGCCGGTGGTTGGAGTTACTAAAGGACTATGATGTGAGCATCCTTTATTATCCCGGCAAGGCCAATGTCGTAGCAGATGCTTTGGATAGGAGGTCAGTGCAGAGTTTGAGCATGTTGATCACGCAGTAGGCACCGCTTGTGGAGTAGTTGAGGCGTCTACAGATTGAGATGGTGTCCCCTGGGGTCTCTGCTAGACTCATGTCTATGGTCTTGCAACCCACTCTGTTGGATAGGATTAGGGAGACACAGAGTGAGGACCCCCACTTGACGAGAATCAGATTACGACTTCAGGCAGATCAGATAGGGGGGGTTTTTGCAGTGGATGGCTCGGAAGTACTACGGTACAGAGACCAGAGTTGAGAGGGGCCCATTATACACCTTTTACCAGTCACTCTTGTGGTACCAGGATGTATAAGGACCTCAAGGCACACTTTTGGTGGTTCGGAATGAAGCGAAACATTGGAAGATTTGTGGCTCACAGTTAACTTGTCAGCAAGTAAAGGTAGAGCACCGGGTTCTTGCTGGCAAGTTGCGAAGTCTTCCAATTCCCGAGTGGGGGTGCGGCCACATCACTATGGATTTCGTTACAGGACTGCCTAGGGCTCAGGGTGAAGCCGAAGTGATTCGGGTCATCGGGGATAGACTCACCAAGTCTGCACACTTCTTGCCTGTACAGATGACTTGGTTGTTGGAGCATTTTGCTCTTTGATTTTTGGGATGAGGAGGTTAAGTTGCGCGGTGTACCCGCCTCAACTTTATCTGTTTGGGACCCGAAGTTGTACCGCTTTTAGTGGGGGAGTCTACGGTCGGCCTTGGGGACCCAGCCCTGATTTAGCACAGCGTTCCTCCCACAGACCGATGGATAGTTTAAGCGCACCATACAGACCCTCGAGGATATGTTGAGGGCGTGCGTTATGGATTTAGAGGAGGGCGGTACCGGCACTTAGCATGGGTTGAGCTTCCGTACAACAACATCTATTAGGCGAGCATTCAGATGGATCCGTTCGAGGCGTCGTATGGACGCAAGTGTCGGTCGCCCTTGTATTGGAGTGACGTGGGTGAGAGGAGGACTTTGTGACCGGATTTACTGTTGGAGGCAGAGGAGAAAGTCTCGCCGACATCTTGTGATAGCCCAGAGCTGTCAGAAGAGCTACGCCGATACTCGGCGGCGAGACCTAGAGTTTCAAATGAGTGATCAAGTCTTTTGGAGGTCCCGCCTTCGAAAGAAGTCCGGAGTATTGGTGTTCGTGGGGAGCTCAGTCCCCGTTCTATCCGACCCGTCGCACGTGTTTGACTTCACTTCTTTGGAGGTCGGCGAGGATCTTGGTTATGAGGAGCGCCCGTTGCGAATTCTTGCTCGTGAGGTGAGGGAATTGCGCAACCGGGCCATTTCGTTTGTGAAGATCTTGTGGAGCAATCACGAGGAGCGTGAGGCTACTTGGGAACTGGAGCTAGTGATGAGTGATATCTACCCCTTCCTGTTCGAGGCTACCGGTGGAGGTACGTCTGTTTGTTGTTTTTTCTTGTTTCGCGGACGAAACTCCTTTTAGTGGGGGAGGATGTAGTGGTCCAGAATTCCATGCACCTTTTCTGATGAATCCACTGATTAGAACACCTATTGTTGGTGTGTCTGGCCCATGGTGCATCAAAGGGATGCCACAGATGGACCCTTTGTGTCTGGGTTAGCTGATTTGGCCTTCGGTTGTATTTGCCGAATTTTAGAAAAGGTTTTGGGCTAATCTGAGGTTGGATTTGGATTCAGCGCGGAAAAACGCTTGAAAACGGCTATTTGCTTGTTTAATTTGGAGTCCGGATGACCAAAAACGGGCTTCCGGAAGTTTTCGGGAATTTTCGGTGCATGGGGGAGACCGTGGACCGGCATGGAGCCACGTGGCGGCCTATCATTGGCCGGCTCACGCAGCTCAGTCCACGGGGAGGCGCGGCGGTGCATGGACCGCGGGCGGGGGACGCGTGGCGTGCCCGGAGTGGCCGGTGCACGCGGCGCGGACCATCGAGTTGTGCGGGTTTGGTGGACCGGGTGCTTGGACACGTGTCGGCCTGGCATTGGCAGGCTCACGAAAGCGCGGTCCACGGAGTGCACGGGGGGGCGCCTCGGGGCGCGTGCGTGCAGAGGCGCCAGGCGGCGCTGTCGGCCGCACTCGAGTGCGGGTGAGTGCGGTCCACGTGTCGGCCCGCCATTGGCGGGCCGTACCTACCGCCGTTGACCGTGAGGGACGCGTGGCGCGCGGCGGGACCCTTGCACCGCTGTTTCCTGTTGCGGGGACACGTGGCAGCACCAGGGCAATTCGGGCGCGTCGGATGGGAACCGTCCGACCGGACTTTCGGGCGCAGTGCGCCCGAATCTTGCGCCCGAAAGTCCGGCCCGCACTGTTTTGGGCTGAGCCTATAAATAGGCTTCCTTGCATTTCTTTTGGGCTTTTTGGACTCCTTTTCGAAGTGGCCTCTTCAGAAGATTTCTCCCTCTCTCAGTGCCCTACACTTTGGTGGATCCTGGAGATTTTTTGGAGGCACGCATCCCGAGGTTTGCGTTTTTACGGCGCGGCGCGACGCTTGTTCTCCGGCGACCCGCTTCGCCCCTTCTTAGTGTTTGGGCTCCCCCGACTCACCCCGACTTCCGTTTTCGCCGATTCTTGCGCCGTTGGACTCTCGACAGGTAGGACTTCAACTTCTGTGTTTTGAGCTTCCTCGATTTCCGTGCTGACCTTGGAGTTTCCCGAGCTTCCATTTGACCCCTTTTTCTTCACGGATTTTTGGACAGCACTGCGGTGTTCTAGCTGTATCTTTTCGCACAGACGTCGGATCGAGGCGATTCAAAAGGCAATTTCCATCTACACTTCGCAAGGAATCTCCTGGATTTTTCCCTGGATTTTTGGAATATTTTCGGAAGGTGAAAGTCTCCTTTTACTGTGGTTCTTTGACACAGAATTTCTGGACAGTTTAGTTTGGGGTGTTTCCCTTGCAGAATTTGTAACTCAGCGTAGAAAACTCGGATTTGAACGTGCAGGTACTCGTTTCGACGGGTTCGTCACGAGGATCACGACAGTATTTTTGTTGGAATTTTTCGGGCAGATCTTGCAGGTGAAAATTACAGAATAGTGGACTGCTGTAATTTGGGACAGATTTTGTGATGTATTGTGTGATTAATTGTTGTATGTTCTTTTGGGGAATGTTGTACAGTTTTGTGGAGGTTGTTTGGACAGAGCGTGGACATCACTTTTGGGACCAGGATTTAGCGCTCGAGGTGGGTGTTGTTGTGAACCTCCTACTTTTGATTTCCCACTAGGCATATTAGAGTGTTGCTTGATCATGTTGCTTGTTAGAATTGTGAAATGGACCTAGCATGCTTGAATGAGATCACGGATTCATCGTTACTACTTGTATGGTTAGAGAACTAAATGTTAGTAAGTCGTGTTCCCTTGCTTTAGATGTGTAGTTTAAACACTTGGAATCTTGCTAAATCCATATCGTGTTGTATGTATAATGGAAGGTTTGGGCATGTGGTTAGAGTTCATATTTTGGAAAGATTATTTGTTAGCGCGTTCCTATCTTTGCAACAACATATTGGAAGTGATTGTATCTTGAAAAGCAAGGTGTTAGGGAAATTCTTTATTCTTGTGAAAAGCTTATTGTTAGTCGATCATGTATCAAGATTGTATCATGTATCATGTATTATGCATCATGTACATCGGAGGTTCCATGCACTTAGTTTTGTAAAAGTTAGAATACTTGTAATTGTTTTATCAAGTAAAGAACTTTGCATGCTTGTATGGTCATCTAGCTAGGCCCCTTTTTCTGCTACACAATATATTGGGACATGACTTAGGAGAAACCATGTTTAGTCGTTCTCCTTTCTATTCAGTTGCATATTGCTCGAGTTAGAGCAGGAGTATGGGATAGTGTAGTCGAGGTCATCGAGTCAGGGTCAGATTAGACTCGATTATGGATCGTGGGACAATGTGGTAACCGCGGACAGTAGGCGGTTAGCCAGATGTTGATTACTTTATCAGATTTGGACTTGTGGGTTGTTGCGGCGACCGCGGACATTGGGCGGTTGACCGGATATTTTACTTATTCATCAGATTGGGTATCAGATCTCTCTAGTGGATGAAGTTTCCACTTATTGAGTATTATTGCACCAGATTGGGGATCGGGGTTTCGTTAGTGGATGGATTTTCCCACTTTGATCATAGTCATGATCTAGTCCTGCTATATAGAGATACTTGTGTTACTTGTTACTGAGATACTTTGCTCGTGTGGGTCGCTCCCCTCGAGTGCCGCTCCGGAGTAGGCTTTTGACCGTGATGGGCCGGTCAGTTGGTGAGTTGTGAGTGATGACAGAGTTGGTGAGTTGTGAGTGATGACAGAGCAGGCAGTGCCAGTGCTTCCTGGCCCTTGGATTGGGTTCCTTTGGGCGGTAAGCCTTATAGTTGCATGCATACAGTTATCTTTTGATACTGCATTTAGAGGCATAGTAGTGATAGTCTTTCCTTATAAGTAGCCTTTATAGCTTACTACTGTTTTCCCTTTTGCCTCTAGTTGTCCTAGTGGGCCGTCGGAGTTTGAGGTTTTCCCACTAGGGGAGGCTACTGTTTTATATAGTAGTTCTCACCCCCATTGTCTCTCTCTTCTTTTCTCCCTTTGTTTTGCAGAATCTTCTGCGAGAGTTGCAGGGCCGTCTCGGGCAGAGCGAGGCAAGCAGATAGCGGATTAGGTAGCTCATCTACCCCCGACTTCGAGTTTAGTCGTGTATCAGTTGTACCCCTTTCTTTCCTCAGACAGTTGTAGTTTATTTTGGGTCTGGCTTTTGCCAGCTGTTTGTACTTATTTCGTGAGCTGGGAGAGACACTTGTATATTTTGAGAGTTTTTATTATGCTTTTACTTTCCAGCTGTAGTCTGAGATGTAGTAGTTTTATTTTAGCTCTGTTTTTATGCTCCTTTATTATATCTTTTATATCTGAGCAGGTTACCAGCGCTTCGTGTACACGGGAAATTCTGTGTGCACGGCGGATCTGTGGACGGGCCCGGGTTCTGGTTTACACCCGGGGCGTGACAGATTAGTTTGGTATCAGAGCTTAGGGATAGGTCAGTTGGGACTTAGAAAAACCCTAGGCTTTTGGCAGACCCTAGGATGTTAGGGCGTGAGTGGCGTGATATTTTGCGAAAGTCGGTGATTCTGGTCAGTTGACTCTTCCAGTGAGTGAAGAGGGATCGACATGCCCTATTTCTGTTGAACAATTATGTTGGCTCCAGACAACATAAAGTTGCAGAAATAGGGGGATGTCTTTGACTTTCGCTAGATTGGGTCTTGTGGGGTTTTGTTGCTGATTTTTGGTTTACTTTGGCAGGATGTCCCTGCGTCGTCGTTCACCCACCCGGGGTACCCCCGCACCTTCTGAGGGATCTACGCGGGCGGTATCCGCCGAGTTGGGAGAACTGCGGGCTTTGGTGACCCAGTTAGTGGCGAGGAGCTTCCGTCAGGACCAGCGCCTGGAGCAGTTACTGGCGCGGCAGGGTGACTTGGCGGTTGGCGAGGGGGCCGGGGCTTCAGAGCAACGTCCAGATAGGAAACGCCCAGCCCCCGATGATGATGGACAGGCCAGTTCAGGGAGACCATCACGACCCCCGCGGCCCCAGCCTCCTGGCCGTGGGCGTCTTGATCGACGAGGACCTGGTAGGATTCAGAGGTGTGATAACCGCGGATTTATTTTGCCTTTCTGGGCTTTCCGTCGATTTTTATTGAACCGTTCGGTTGACAATAGGGGTCCGAGGGTAATTTTTCCTTGTTTTCTGGGCAGAAGGTCGGGGCTCGCGGGTATTTTTGGTTAATAAAGCTCGCGAAACGGAGACCGGCGGCGCGATCGGTTTTGGATTCCGACCCCCGGATCTCCCAGAATAAATTCCGGAAGCTGGTACCGTAGCCCAGGTGACTTACACAATTACCGGGGGCGGACCGAACTCGGGTCCGCGATCAGATCGATTTTAATCGATCAGTTTGAGGTATGGGATTAAATCACCCCTTTTTTGTTTTCCTTTCACTCGAGGGGTTAAAATTAATTTGGGGTCCAAAATCAACTACGCCCAAAACGTCTAAGTAGTCGGCCTTGGGAATTAGGTTTCCTAAACCTCGCCTCCCCCCTCCTTGGCGTACAATATCCGAGCGTGGACGAGGAGCGGTTCCCCAAAACCCTCGTCCTTTCCATCGGCCGGCGTGGAAGAGAAGAGATCGATCGCCTCCCCGCAAAGATCCGACGAACGCGAAGAGGACGATCCCTCTCCTTCGCCCGGTACCGACGAAAATAAGGTGAGCCGTGCTTTCGTTTTCATTTCTTGTCTTTTCTCGTCACGAACAAGGGGGGGGTTTCTTGATTTCGTCGGAGATGGAAGGAGAGGGGCGTGCCACCGCACGCGGAGCGCCGCGCGGGGCAACCCGCGCATGCGGGGGCGCCGCGCGGGGCACCCGCATGCGGGGCGCCGCGCGGCGCAGCCCGCGCATGCGGGGGTGCCATGCGGGGCACCCGCATGCGGGGCGCCGCGCGGGGCAGCCCGCGCATGCGGGGGCACCGCGCGGTGCAGCCCGCGCATGCGGGGGTGCCGTGCGGGGCACCCGCATGCGGGGCGCCGCGCGGGGCAGCCCGCGCATGCGGGGGCACCGCGCGGTGCAGCCCGCGCATGCGGGGGTGCCATGCGGGGCACCCGCATGCGGGGCGCCGCGCGGGGCAGCCCGCGCATGCGGGGGCACCGCGCGGTGCAGCCCGCGCATGCGGGGGTGCCATGCGGGGCGCCGTGCGGGGCAGCACGCGCATGCGGGGGCGCCGCACGGGGCACCCGCATGCGGGGCAGCCCGCACATGCGAGGCGCCGCGCGGGCAGCACGACGGCGCGTGGGGGGTTCGGTCGCTGCCGTCGGGGGCCGGCTGGTGTTGGGGCTTTTCCTTACTTCGCGTTTAAAGGTTCTTGACCTCCCCGCCCGGGGATCCCGTTTTGCAGCTTCGGGGAGCGCGCCGGGACGCGGGGAGCCGAGCGTGGTTTTTCTACTAGCGACAGGTGGGTTGTATTTACTTTATTCCTAGCCTCTAAATTCTATCACGTTGGACGGGGTCTATCCTAAGTGTACTGGGGTTAAATAATGATGGGCGATAGCTTATGCATGATAGTGGGTTCTCTATAGCGTTTAGCGTCGGTTACCGACGGTGGTTCTCTTTTTAACCCTTATATGTCAGCGGGCCACCTTCGAGTGCGCGTAATATTACCTTGTTTTCGATTATGCACTTTACCTCATTACTCTTGTTATTTATCTTATGATGCTGACATGATGGTGGTTACGGTTACTTGGCTCGAGGTTGCCACACGCGCACCCGCGGTTTGGCCACCGCAAAGGGTGCGCTTTTCCGGAAAAGTGGTCTATGACCCGTGTATACCCACGAGGTGACGTAGTGGGGCCCCTTATTAGTGGTGGGGTTGAGGCGCCGAGGTGCGAGCGGTGCGACCCGTCGGTTTAGTTGTCCGGCGTGGTCGGGTTTCTGCAGGTACGGTGTGGGCCGTCGGTTTAGCTGTCCGACGTGTCCGGGTATTACAGGATGCAGGTGTACAGGTTGCCTTTCGTCCTTGGGAGGGTGGTTGCTCCGGTTGTCTTCACGGTTTGTTTTACTATATTCTCCTGCTCTACTATTTCTGTGTCACTGACATCCCACTTCGTGACAGGGTCCAGACGGGGAGAGAGGTAGGCGGTGGTGAGGACGGGACAGGAGCAGCTGGGTCGCTGGGGACCCTGGACTGTATTTCTTCTTTTATTCTCGCTTTTCATTACATTGTAGTTATGTGAGTGGTTCGCGATACCCTCGTGGGGTCGGCGTGGATGTCGGTACGGGTTACATTTAGTGCCCTTGTGCAATATTTTCCCTTTATTTCTATCGGCCATTTAAAAACCAAAGAGAAGGCAGAAGCCAAAGAAAGGATTGCGAAAACCGTTTTTAAAATCTAAGTGTCGTGTGGGCACTGGTTTCAAAACCCTGTGGATTTATGGATTGCGAAAGTGATTTCAAAACTTGGTGTCGGGTGGGCACCGCTTTCAAACCTTGTGGATTTATGCTGACTTCGAAAACTAGCTTTCAAAACGTAAGCGCCGGGTAGGCGCCCTTTCAAAACTGTGGATTTATCCTTTCCAAACTGATCGGCCATGTGATCTTCTTTTATTAGTTTAGAATGCTGGTTGGTTGTGAATGATTGTTGTGATTGATTGGTTGCGTATGTTGGAACATGTACCGAACGCTACGCCGTGCATGTACAGGGGAGACTCTGCCCGTTTGCAGAGTGACCATGTATGTGTGGCGGGTCTGGGCACGTGCCGGGGAAGAGGGGTTTCTTCTTTTAAAAACAAAAAAAAAAAAAATTCACACATCAAATATTCGACTTTTATGAATCGTTTCCGCTAAAACAAAACCCCCGGGGCGTGACAGATTAAATGGTATCAGAGAGGTTCTTTCAATCACAACAGTTAGTGCCGACATCCGTAGACAACCCTCACTTGCCTACATATGAATGAAATGGGTAGGGCATAGGACTGTAGAACGTGAGTGACCGAAGGGGGGGGGGAAATGTTGAGTCCTTTCTCTCACTTTATGGTTGATGTTAGCAGGGTAGTCTAAAGTTGACTCTTGTGATGTATGACAGACATGGCCCGTACTAGGTCATCGGCCGGGGACGCAGAAGCAGACGCGACGGCGTCGACGGCCGCGGAGAACCAGCTCCTGCGGCAACAACTGCAGGAGATGGCGGGGAATCTGGCCAACCTTACTGAGCACGTGCGTCAGTTGACGCAACAGCAACAGGCCGCGACGGTGACGGTCGCCCCGGTTCCCCCACAGGGGTCGACAGCGCCGGCCGCGGCACCGCCGACAGCGCCACCACCGGCGACGACTACGGGACCGGCGCCGGGGACGGCCAGCAGGGTTACTCTGGAGGAGACTGTAGTCACACCTGCCCCGACCGTGGCTGCCACCGCCGCGAGGGAGGGGACGGGTGCGATGACCGAGCGGGATCGGGTGCGGGCCAACCTGAAAGACTTCAAGAAATACGACCCACCCACGTTCGAAGGGGACACGACTGATCCGTGGGTTGTCGAGAAATGGGTGGGGTCGATGGAGAAACTTTTCGAAGACCTGCTCATGGAGGACGACGAGCGGGTTCCCCTAGCGGTCCACTGCTTGGAGGGGAACGCCCGCTTGTGGTGGAAGACGGTACGCCCCGATCCTACTAAGGGTGCCACATTTCCGTCCTGGACAACCTTCAAACAGGAACTGTTCGGGGCCGGTTTTTATGCTCCTTTATTATATCTTTTATATCTGAGCAGGTTACCAGCGCTTCGTGTACACGGGAAATTCTGTGTGCACGGCGGATCTGTGGTCGGGCCCGGATTTTGGTTTACACCCGGGGCGTGACATACAACCCTATCAAACAAGAACAGGTTCCAGGCTCGGCCCCCGTGGCTTTCGTCCCGAAAAAGGAACGGCCCCTAGAACCCAGATCACCCAAACTCTCTCGTGTGAGGAAGTTGTAATAAAAAGATGACAGTTATTACTGAAAATTATTTTTAATCTGAGAAACCCAATTTAATATATTTTAGTTCTTTTAAGAAAATTTGTTTAAATAAGTTTTATTTTCCAAACCCCGAAGGGCTATTGCCATCACCCAAATCAAACAAGAATAGGCTCCGGCGACCCCTCGAGATTTGGAAGAAAATATTAGTTTACAGAAATCATGTGTGTGTAAAAACAGTCTGGGTCCTAGGTCCTGCTGACACTGGTAAACAACTGCCACTAATACAGTGGCGACAAATAAAACATCTCGGGACCGCCGTTTATCCAAACGGCTCCCGCCACAGATGAACGATCAACTACATCTACCAGACTCCACTCTGCTCCCAAGCACGAGTGTAAAATGCATCCTACACTAAAAGAATCCCGACCACTCGGCCCACTACCCGGGCGAGTAAAACATTATGTCCAGGAAAGAATAAGAAGTGTGGATGTCTAAAGCAGAATAAACCAAGACCAAGTTGGAGTTTTCTACTGGTCTGGTTACACAGGCAACATATGACGGGGGTGTTAGTCAAGTTCCAAGATAACTATAATTTAAAAGATGGTAGGAAACAAAAGATTGCATGATCATCGAATAACTCTAGAAATATCAATTATCACATTCTAGCATGCTACACCACAATTCACTATCATGCATAGTCCTACTATAGCAGATTTAATGTACAGTCCATCAATCCTGGAGACAAGGCCACCCACCTGAGGACGCTAACTGTCCAAGGTTCCACAGCTAAAAATACCCAAGAACAACCGTCTCCAATAATCCTCAACACCAACGGGTTCACAAACACCCGCAAATACCCCTGGGTACAACAAAAAGGTCCAAGGTTACACTTAATTCCACAAAATAACCAAGTACAAGAAATCTGCTAGAACAGTCCCAAAGATGCGCATTTTTCACCTGTAAACAATGCTCCAAAAAATCCAATAAAAATACTGTTGTGATCCTCGCGTCGATACCTTCGAAACGGGTACCTGCATGTCCAATTCCGAGCCCCGTAGGCCGAGTTACAAATTCCACAACACAGGGTGCGCAAAACCTCTCAACAACACAACTGTAATACTCTGCACAGTAAAAGGGAGAACAGTATACCTCCGGGCCAGCCTCAGAAAAATCCTGTAAAAATATGCTGATAATCCTCGCGATGAGTAGATGTAAAAATTGTATAGGCTCGTATGGATTAGACGCTCGAGCGCGGAGATAAAATTCTGACAAGGGGTTGCTGTCCAAAAACTCCACCAGCAAAATAGTGGCTTAGAAATGTCTTGAAAACCATGCCACGAACTCAGAATCAAGCAAGATGATCAACACAGAAATCGAAGCCGTACCTCTCGTGAATGCGACGCCACAAAAATCTTCCAAAAATACTATCGGAGTAGCTCTGTGGACCTCTCAGACCGAACTGCGATGATAATGGGCCTCCGAAGAAAGATCGTCGCTCTGTGCTACGATGCCGATGTCGTCGACGCCGCGGCTTCCAAAAAATCCGGGCCTCCGCCAAAAGATGCACGACAGGAAGATCTCCAACTTTGCTGAGGGGTCCAAGGGCAGGGGAACTAGGGAAAAGCCTCAAACTCGGGGTGAAAGAGGGCTATAAATAGGCCCAGCCCGAAAAATCTAGAATTTGGACTTTTGGGCCCAAAACCGGGCGCCCGGAACTATCGGGCCGCTACAGTGTTGGGCCCGGCCCAACACTGTGCGCGCCCGGAAGCTCCAGAGGCCGCCACGTGTCCGCCCGACACTCCCCGCGCCCGGTGCACACGCGCCCGCGAATCGCGAAGCGACGCGTGGCCGACACGCGGGCGTGGGGGTAGCTGCGCCCGGCCAACCGCGGGGCGCCACGTGGCGCCCCCACGTCGCCCCCGACAGCAGTGTCGGTACGGTCACCTGCCCCTGCCGCTGCGTGGACCGCGCGCACATGGACCCGCCAACCACGAGCCGCCACGTGGCCACCCCTCGGTCCACCGCACACCCGCGCCAATTCCGTGGACCGCGCCTGCTGCGACGGCCAACAGGAAGCCGCCACGTGGCCAGCGCCCGGGTGCACACCTCCGCGGTGGACCGAGCCGCTGCGCCTCCGCCCGCCGCCGCGCTCCACCGCCTGCCGCAGCCGCCGGCGCCTCTCCGGCCGCCGGAACAGTACCCAAACACCTCGAAATCCGTGTTTTCGCATCCGGGCTCCAAAAAATACAAGTAAATAGTCCATCTTCATAATTTTCGCGTGCTGAATCCAAATCCGATGTCCGTTTGACCCAATTCCACTTCTAAAATTTTCCAAAAGCCTCCGGTGAAGCAAACTTGCTCTCATATTACACCATAAATCCATTTCTTGGGCCCGACACGCGCACAAACACTCCCGGAAGCCACTAATCCATCAATAAACCCTTAAGTGGGGATTCGGGTCCTCACATCCTCCCCCACTAAAAAAAAGTTTCGTCCTCGAAACTAACACGGCTAAAAAGGGAGTCTCCAAGCCAACGGTAAGCATCCATCAACACAGTCCCCAACTCCCCAGTCGCTACTCACTCTCCACAAAGTGAATCCAAAGTTGGAAAAACCTGAGGAACTCCAAAAACTGGGGACAAGGAAGAACCGCCAACCCTACTCGTCCAAACTACACGAATTACGCCAACACAACCAACAAGAAAGGTAAGGGCCCCACCAGCAGGAAAGTCATCAACCCCAACTCTCAATTTAGAAAACAACTGAAATTAACGAAAAGTTCGAAAATTTCGAAAGACCAGTGCCCTCGCCCCAATCTAACAAGAACAGGTTCGGGCACCGTCTCCATTTCTGGAGTAGCCTTTCGAAGCTTTCGTCCTGTTCGTAAATTTCAGCGCAAGGGCGAGAAAAATGGAGAGAAGTGTTGATGTCATTCCTGCTGTGGCTACAAAAACGGAAACTACGATCTATCCGTGACCCCTAGAAACACAACCCTATTCGGAACCCCTAGAGACACAACCTCTAGTCCTAGGCGTCACCTACGCTCAACGGGTAGCACCAACCCCAAAATCGCTGAAGCCACTGCTGCAGAAAGGATGCCTCGGTGACCTGTGAAAATGATCTCCTGATGTCCAACTCGTGGGGAGGTCACTGTTCTCAATCCACAATCAATCGTTGCACGATACCGCACCAGCTGGTCCATCCCGTGTGCTCAATCTGAGTCATGGAGTTACAACTGAATCGTCACACCTGCCAGCGTACTTCCCCAAGGTCTCAGCTGTCCTGAACATGCCCCATAATTCTCTTCTGCTCATAGGATACTATGAAGAATCCAATCGCTCATGCATGTAGCAAAACTCCTATCCCTTATTCATGCAGAGATGCAAATGCCCTAATATCATGTGTAGAAGGATGCAGTAGTACCGAAATACTCACTCAATTGACTGAAAATAAAGCCATACCTGCGGCGATAGGATCTGCTGCTGGGGTTCCCTCCACCAGGGCTGCGTAAACCCGTCCACTGGGTGCTGCAGATCGTCGTCCCGTCTGTCCCGACGTCGTACCCCACTCTGTCTGACGGTGTACCGGAGGGGCTTCTACTTCCTGAACAGGCAAGGGGGGTGCTATAGCAAGGGGTCGCACTGACAGAATGGCTCGGGGACAAGCTGCTTGAAAATGTCCCAACTCTCCACATAGGAAACACCGCCCCTGTCTCATATCACACTGCGACGGTGGATGAGGACCGCCGCAGATGACACACCGCTCATGTCGCTGCTGCGGATACTGCTGTCGCTGCTGATACTGCGGCTGCTGCGAGTGCCCACCTGATCTCTGGCGCCTCTGAAACTCACGACCCTCAGGGTGAGATCGTGGAGGTCTCGGAGGTGCCTGCCGACTCGTCTGTCCCTCATAAACCGGTGCTGGGCGCTTCGCCCCTAGAATCACTGCGGGAGCTGGAGCCACCTCAACCATCACCGCCTCTCCGCGCTCAACGTAAAGTGCCTGCTCCATAGATACTTCCAACGTCTGCAATTTGCGCGAACGGACGAACTGATAAATCTCTCGGCGCAAACCCCGCTCAAACATATAAATCTGATGCGCCTCGTCCCTCGCATCATGCAGTACACAGGCCAACAACTGGTTGAAGTCTGCGATGTACTCAAGCACGGGCCGATCTCCCTGTCGGAGATTCTTCAGCTGCTCCTCTAAACTCTGCCTGACGCTCTCTGGGAAAAAAAAGGCTCCAAGAAATAGACTACGGAACTCCGCCCAAGTAAGAACCTGGGTCCCAGGCGGACCAGCAGGTCACACACGCCGCCACCAAGCCTCGGCGTTGCGCTCCAAGTAGTTTGTCGCCAACAGTACCTGAAACCGCTCCTGAATAAACATGCTCTCAAAATGTCTCTCCATCGCCGTGATCCACGACTCTGCCTCCCACGGCTCCGCACTCAGTCCCGAAAAACGAGGTGGGTCGAACTGACGGAACCTCATCAACAAATCAACCACCTCACGCTGTTCTGCAGGGGTCAACTGTCGTGCCGTCCCGGACGGCTGACCACTGGTAACCGGTGCAGTAGGGGCTGCCTGTGCTGCTGGTACAACTAGGGGTGCCACAGCTGGCGAAGAAGGTGCGGGGAAACTCTCTAGGGTTGCAACAACAGGCTGCGCTCTCTACTCTAACATGCGCATCATCCGACCCATAGCCTCCTCCTAGCGCCGTGAAGCCTCCTCCTGGCGTTGTACAGCCTCTGACAACTGAGGCATCTGAGCCCGAAGCTCCTGTACCTCACTCAGCTGACCCTGTGCTGACTCCCCCTGCTCAGGCTCATGGGAGGAGGAAGGCTGAGAGCGTGTCTGCATCCTGCGTCGGGGAGGCATCGTGCCCACCTGCAATCCACATGCAAACATCAGGACAGCACCAAACAACACTGGAACCAATCCAGCAAAAGTCTAAGGCATGTCACCCATTCCACAGCATTATGTTGTCTGCAGCCAACATAATCGCTTAGGAGAATAAACATGCCAATCACTCATCCCATCCCCTGGGAGAGGTATAAAACTCAATCAGGACTCTCGCTAAAAGTCACGACTCTCACGTAGTCATCCTAATGTCCAACCACAAGCCTAGGGTTTCTAAGTCCACAATGACCTAAAACCTAGGCTCTGATACCACTCTAATCTGTCACGCCCCGGGGTCGAAGCTGCGAATCGGGCTCGCCAACAGATCCGCCGCCCATACCGTGAACCCCGTATAGACGAAACGTCTAACCTGCAAAAGAAAGATACTATACTAAACAGATATCAGAGCAGAAAGTAAACTGCTAGAAATAAAATAATACAACCCAAGTCCTCACCAAAATACAATAGTCTCTCAGTAATAAAAGAAAAGTACAACTCTATACCTCACTACAAGGTCTCTCAACAAGCAACTCTCAAAATAATAAAGGGGTACATCTACTCTCTGGACGACAACTGGTAGGGATCTAGCTCGCGACTCCCTTACCTCGATCTGAAGAAGCAACCGCTGGAGCAGCAGGAACAGGAGTAGAAGTCCCTAGGGAAAAGACACCACGACGGGTGTGAGAACTACCTCCCACAGTAGTTCTCAGTGGGTGCCGCCAACAAGCCCGACGGTCTGCCCACTAAGTCTACTAGAGGCATAAAGTAACAAATGCAGCGCTGAAAGGAAAGAGCTGGAAAAGAATAACTCTACAGCTACTATGCCTCTATCTAGATGCTCAAAAAGTGGAGCAGATGGAAAACATGATGCATCTACTAACTCTCAAGTATAATCACCCAATCTACACTGACTGCCACATAGGGTCCAGTCAAACCTGCGCCCACCTACTGCCGCACATCCTCAACAGGGCGGGTCTACCGTAGGGTGTCCGTGACTGCCAAAACTGGCCCAGCCAGAGGGACTGCGTCGACAAGTCGCGATAGCAAGTAACAGGCCCAACTCCGGAGTGGCACTCGAGGGGCGCGACCCCACCGAGGAAAGTATCCGCGCATCTCTGTCGAGCTCAATATGGCTCATGCAGGCTATAGTCCAAACCACGATCAACAAGATTGACTAACAACACCAACTCTCACTCACAGGCTGGAAAACCACACAGCCGGGACTACCGTCCACCCGACGGCTCCCACAACAGAACACCAAACTCATGAAGGACCGACACCATAAGGGTTCGAAAATTCCGATAGGTCGGTGCCTAGAACCCTATCAAACAAGAACAGACTCCAGGCTCCGCCTATCGAAGTTCCCGACCCCCTTACAATTCGGGAACACGACAACCTCTGTACAACAAGCGGAAGACACCAACCAGGGCCCGAAAGTCCCGGAAGACCAACACCTACAACCCTATCAAAAAAGAACAGGTTCCAGATTCGGCCCCCGTGGCTTTCGTCCCGAAAAAAGAACGGCCCCTAGAACCCAGATCACCCAAACTCTCTCGGGTGAGAAAGTTGTAATAAAAAGATGACAGTTATTACTGAAAATTATTTTTAATCTGAGAAACCCAATTTAATATATTTTAGTTCTTTTAAGAAAATTTATTTAAATAAGTTTTATTTTCCAAACCCCGAAGGGCTATTGACATCACACAAATCAAACAAGAACAGGCTCCGGCGACCCCTCGAGATTTGGAAGAAAACATTAGTTTACAGAAATCATGTGTGTCTAAAAACAGTCTGGGTCCTAGGTCCTGCTGACACTAGTAAACAACTGCCACTAATACAGTGGCGACAAATAAAACATCTCGGGACCGTCGTTTATCCAAACGGCTCCCGCCACAGATTTAATGTACAGTCCATCAATCTTGGAGACAAGGCCACCCACCTGAGAACGCTAACTGTCCAAGGTTCCACAGCTGAAAATACCCAAGAACAACTGTCTCCAATAATCCTCAACACCAACGGGTTCACAAACACCCGCAAATACCCCTGGGTATAACAAAAAGGTCCAAGGTTACACTTAATTCCACAAAATAACCAAGTACAACAAATCTGCTAGAACTGTCCCAAAGATGCACATTTTTCACCTGTAAACAATGCTCCCAAAAATCCAATAAAAATACTATTGTGATCCTCGCGTCGAGACCTTCGTAACGGGTACCTACACGTCCAATTACGAGCCCCGTAGGTCGAGTTACAAATTCCACAACACAGGGTGTGCAAAACCTCTCAACAACACAACTGTAATACTCTGCACAGCAAAAGGGGAAACAGTATACCTCCGGGCCAGCCTCAGAAAAATCCTGGAAAAATACGCCGATAATCCTCGCAACGAGTAGATGCAAAAAGTGTATAGGCTCATCTCGATTCGATGCTCGAGCGCGGAGATAAAATTCTGACAAGGGGTTGTTGTCCAAAAACTCCACTAGCAAAACGGTGGCTTAGAAATGTCTCAAGAACCATGCCACGAACTCAGAATCAAGCAAGATGATCAACACAGAAATCGAAGTCGTACCTCTCGTGAATGCGTCGCCGTGAAAATCATCCAAAAATATTGTCGGAGTAGCTCTGTGGACCTCTCAGACCGAACTGCGATGATAATGGGCCTCTGAAGAAAGACCGTCGCTCTGTGCTACGATGCCGAAGTCATCAACGCCGCGGCTTCCAAAAAATCCGAACCTCTGCCAAAAGATGCGCGACAGGAAGATCTCCAACTTTGCTGAAGGGTTCAAGGGCAGGGGAACTCGGGAAAAGCCTCAAACTCGGGGTGAAAGAGGGCTATAAATAGGCCCAGCCCGAAAAATCCAGAATTTGGACTTTTGGGCCCAAAACCGGGCGCCCGGAACTATCGGGCCGCTACAGTGTTGGGCCCGGCCCAACACTGTGCGCGCCCGGAAGCTCCAGAGGCCGCCATGTGTCCGCCCGACACTCCCCGCGCCCGGTGCACGCGCGCCCGCGAATCGCGGAGCGACGCGTGGCCGACACGCGGGCGTGGGGGTGGCTGCGCCCGGCGAACCGCGGGGGGCCACGTGGCGCCCCCATGTCGCCCCCGACAGCCGTGTCGGTACGGTCACCTGCCCCCGCCGCTGCGTGGACCGCGCGCACATGGACCCGCCAACCACGAGCCGCCACGTGGCCACCCCTCGGTCCACCGCACACCCGCGCCAATTCCGTGGACCGCACCTGCTGCGCCGGCCAACAGCAAGCCGCCACGTGGCCAGCGCCCGTGTGCACGCCTCCGCTGTGGACCGAGCCGCTGCGGCTCTGCCCGCCGCTGCGGCTCTGCCCGCCGCTGCGCTCAGCCGCCGTCGGCGCCTCTCCGACCGCCGGAACAGTACCCAAACACCTCGAAATCCGTGTTTTCGCATCCGGGTTTCGAAAAATACAAGTAAATAGTCCATCTTCATCGTTTTCGCGCGCTGAATCCAAATCCGCTGTCCGTTTGGCCCAATTCCACTTCTAAAATTTTTCAAAAGCCTCCGGTGAAGCAAACTTGCTCCCATATTACAGCATAAATCCATTTCTTGGGCCCGACACGCGCACAAACACTCCCGAAAGCCACTAATCTATCAATAAACCATTAAGTGGGGATTCGGCTCCTCACAGAGTGAAAGTAAATCCTTTTTATTCAATGCACTCGTTCGTTAAAACCCTTTTGTTCAAAAACAAAACATAAAAACGAAGAGCATTGAAGACATGTAATGCAAAGATCAGGAAAAATATGAAGGGAAAACCAATCAAAGCATTACATACAGTCATAAGCTATTTAGAACTTAAGACAAGGAAAGATATCACCTTTCCGAATCCAAAATCATCGGATTTTGGGTTGTCTTGATTCATTGAGGCCGGGAGTTGATAGCTTTGACTGTTGGTCCACCTTAGGTCTTTACCTCGCAATGATCCACTTGTATGATTGATGTTGTGGCTCGGACCTTTGGTGGATCGAGTGAACTCCATTGACTTGATGTGTCTTTTGATTCCGTTGAGTTCGCTCCGTAGATGAAGTTGCCGAAGAATTCTTCTTTCTCTTTTTCGGGCACGTCTTCATCAAGTGTCCTTCAAGTCCACATTGGTGACAAGTTCTTCCTCTCAATTTAGTTATGGAACTTGAAGCCTTCACAGTTTGGTTCTTTTTAAATCCCAAACCAACCTTGCTTGTTTGACCTAATCCGGACATACAATCAAGTTTCTTGGAACCGGTTGATGGGTTATGCTTATAATGGATCTAAATAGGGGAAAAAACACCTAGAGGGGGGTGAATAGGTGTAAACAATAAACACTCAAAAATTATTGTGCAATTAAACCCAATGCGGAAATGAAAAATAACACGCAAGATTTTTACGTGGAAAACTCCAAAACCGGAGTAAAAAACCACGGGACCGATAACACGGCGAAATCTACTAGAATTATAACACGTACAAAGGTGATATACCGTACTCACAGACGACTCGACCTTTTTCCATATGCTCCTAGTAGATCTTCTCCGCTCGCTCCGCAACGCTCCTCGAATCCACGATTAGCGTCCAACGCCGAATCCACGGCTTCCAACGTCGAATCCACGACGTCCGGCTGAATCCACGGTCTTCACCTAGTAGCACGTCTCGAATCCACGAACGTACGTCGCTCCGAATCCACGAGAGCGGTAGCACATTGAATCCACAAGGCCACGCGAGTCCACGCGTCGATTTTGGGGAAATCGTTGTTTTTGGGTGGTGATGATCCGCCGAATACTTAGATCAAAGATAGATCGGAAATACCATCTAAGTATTCATTAATTTGATTCTACTCAAAATCTGAGTATGAAAACCTAGAATCAAATTAATTAATATAGATGAAGAAACATAGAATTAAATCTAGTTATTTCCTTTCTTCTCTATAGGTAGATTTCTCATTTTCGATCGTATTTTGGATTACCCTAAAAAATGAATCGTAGGGTTTATTTATAGGTTAGAAACCATTGGAAGAGGATAAGAATCAAAAACTAACCTTATTTGGAATTTTTCAGGACGACGGTCCGGACTGGAATACTGCGGTCCGGACTGTCGTAGCAAGACAGACTATTTCCAGAAAAACATACGTTCGGGGTCCAGACTGAAGATCCACGGTCCGGACTGTTCATGCAGTTTATGCAAAAACCACGTTCGGGGTCCGGACTGAAGATCCACGGTCCGGACTGTTCATGCAGTTTCTGCAAAATCCACGTTCGGGGTCCGGACTGAAGATCCACGGTCCGGACTGAATTTGCGCATGAACTACCCTATGTTCGGGGTCCGGACTGTGGTTGCCCGTTCCGGATCCTGAACCTATAACTTGTCCAGTTTTTTATTTTTATTCGATTAAAAATCCATCCAAGTGTTTCTACACTATAAGAAGTATTCGGATCATCAAAATTATTTAGTTAAACATACCTGATCCTTTTGAATTCTTCTTGCTTGAGATTGAGGTATATGATTCAAGCTTCTTCATCTTCAATCTTCAAGACTTAACCACTTTCACGAAATACGCCAAAACAAATTCCATAACAATCTCCCCCTTTGGCGGTTTCGTGACAAAACAAAAATCCACTCAAGAAAATTTAAAAAGGTATTTTTGTTGCTATCACCATACAACAAAAATTTACATTGAAGATCCAAATAAAGATAGATACATGAGATAAACTCCTAGAACAGACTCTAGACTTAGACATCTGTACTCTCTGCAAACAGAATCATTCTTGACAAAAAGGAACGTTAGATACCTCAAGAATATTTAGCATTCAAAATCAAACAGAGATAGAGTTTACGCTCACCATGACATTTATGAACTCAGATATGTATTAGGATCATAATCAGAAATAGACATATCTTCTAAACATTAAAATTTCAAATGTCATAGAATTGTTAGTCAACAACAACTTGTTAGTTATATTACATGCCCAAATAGTTAGTCGAATAGTTAGTCGAGGCATGGATTCAATCACAATTCAAAACCAAAAGTTGCTTTGATACTTACCTTAAAAGTTCAAAGTTCATAGTTCTTACAAACCATTGTAACCATTGTTTGTAACCATTGTTCATTGTTCTCTCCCCCTTTTTGTCACTAAATCAAGCCAAAATTACAAAAACTGAAGGAGAGTTAAAAGCTCAAAGAGTAAATGTAAATGGAAGAACTAAAAACTTAAAAACCTGCAAAAGAAAGTTAGAAAGAAAATCAATTGTCGGATTCCGATTCCTCAGAGCTACTGCAGTCCAATTTGTTCAAAATCCCTTTAAGCATTCTTGATATTTTGGAATAATTCCTTTTCATCTTGTGAATGTCAGCCGACATTCTTTCTTGTTCTTCAGACATTCTCCTCTGTTCTCGTTGCATAGATAATATATCAGCTTTTGTGGTGTTTCTCTTGGAGGTAGAAGGAGGTTGTGTGGATGTTGAAGGTGTATTTTGACCTTCATTCCATGGAGATTCTCTGGGCAGAGAGCGTGCTTTGGCGAGGGATTCATTAATTTGAATTCCACTACCCCTCGAATTCTGTCGCCTAGTATGCTCCTTGGTTGTTGAGGAAGACTTCATCAGTTTCTTGTTCTTTAAATAAAACCTATCTTCGTCATCAACACCCTGTTATACTTCTTTACAAAATGTGTCCCAATCCTCTTCATCTTCTGATTCTGACTCAATTTGAGGAACAGTCTTTGTCTTTTCCTGACTCGCTTCATCTTGTTCCTTTTTGACAGATACTCGAGTTCCCACTAATGCTACAATGAGCACAATAATCCAAGCAAAAACCATCTCTGCTATTTTTGTGAAAGAGAGTCCTGCGAGGAACAACTCAAGGACACGAAAAAATTGTTTATTTTCAAAAATTTGAAAAATTGTACCTAAACAATCATTATCATGTAGAGAGACTAGGAATCAAATTAGTTTTGCAAAAAGAATTTTAAAAATAGATCAATCCCATGATTTTCAAAAATTCCTATTATATGCCCTAAAACCGAATTTTCAGAAATCGAAGCCTAAAAATCCGTTAATCAATAGAATACCTAGCATATAATCAAAACTAATCTACTCAGAGTTCTTATTTCAAAAGAAATTTGACCAAAAACCAATCTCTAACGAAGAAGTTACATGATTTCTTCACGTTTTTGAGCAAAAAGATGAAAACAGTGAAAAACCGAAGTTTTGATCAAGAAAACTCACTTTGATTCGAAGAATTCTGGTTGGAAAGGCTCCAAAATGAATGATTTCTAGAGAGAGAAACTCTGGAGACATGGAAACAAAAGCTTGTGATGAAATAAAATCAAAAACCCTTTTGTTTCATATAAACCCTAGCCGCGGTCCGGAACGCCCTATGAATGCAGTCCGGAACGGCTACCCGCAGGGAATTCCTGCGTTCGGGATCCGGAACGGATAAGCCGGTCCGGATCGGCTCCAAACTTTTTCTTCAGAAAAAATTTAGGAAAATTCCAGAAAATCCAGAAAAAGTATGTAAGCACTTTTGCATGTCAACTTTAAACAAAAATCATCATTTCATAATAAAAGAAATAGATTATGTAAAATCTATCAATAATATCCAACTAATGAAATGAAAATTTATAAAAATTAAAACCTTTAAAGTTGAACAAGTTCAATGACATCTATCATGATCTTATGAGTAATTCGTTTATCAAATCATTAATCTTGCAAAGAAAATGAAGTACCAAGATCAATAGATGTTTGACTCCCAAATATGTTAGATAATGTATCTAATCAATTTGTTGTAAGGAGTGGCTCTTCGAGCATCTTTCAATAAAATTTCCACCTTATACCAACCTTGGAATTTGACAGGGTCAAGTATTCCAAAAAGTATTTTATCTAATCAACTTGAAAAACCATGCTTGGCATACATGTGGTAGCTGCACACAGTACTCGGACGACCGAGGTGGTAGCTCTTTCCTCCATGTGGTGGTAGTTTTCACACTCCTCATTGGGATGTAACTCTTTCCACATCTTATGAGCATAAATATTCTAACAAACTCCCCCTCAATTGGTTATCAATTATTTAAGATATAAGGTATTCAACCAAAGATTGATCTCGAGTTTCATACTTAACTCAATTTTCAAATATGATAAAAACTATACCAAGAGATCATATGAGAGAAAAATTGACTTTGATCAATTAAAGATAACTTAATTGACATAAATGATCACTCCATCAAATGAATTATTATGATATCCAAAGCATAATAAATTTCTAAATATATGAAAGGATGCAAGTAAAGTCAATTACATATGCTCAATTAATGTTCTATGTACAAACATAGACAAGGAACAAAAACACAAAACAAAACCTAACCTAAGCAATGATTTCAAAAAGGTGTTATTTCAAGGAAAGCATTCCAATTGCTTTACGCAAATGAATAAAACGTTTTTGATCCAAATGTTTTGTTAAAAAGTCAGCTAATTGATCCTTAGTTGAAATATAAGATATTTGAAGAATATTTGATTCAACTAGCTCTCTTAGAAAATGATATCTAAGTTCAATGTGTTTTGTTGTCGAGTGCAACACAGGATTTTTAGAAATATTTATAGCACTTATGTTGTCACAAAGAATTGTTACCGAAGTTGCTGAAATTCGGAAGTCGCTCAACATACTTTTCATCCAAATGAGTTGAGTTGAACAACTACCCGCTGAGATATATTCCGCTTCGGCAGTCGAGAGTGCAATGCAGTTTTGCTTTTTACTATGCCATGCAACAAGGCAGTGGCCAAGATAAAAACATGCACCACTCGTACTTTTCCGATCATCCACAGATCCTACCCAATCGGCATCTGAATATCCTATAATGTCAAGCGTTGTTCCCATAGGATACCAAATTCCAAAATTCAGTGTACCTTTGACGTACCGGATGATCCTTTTCACCGCTTTTAGGTGAACCTCCTTTGGTGCTGACTGATATCTCGCGCAGATCCCAACACTAAAGGATATATCCGGGCGACTAGCCGTGAGATAGAGTAGACTTCCAATCATGCTGCGATAAAGCTTCTCGTCTACACTTTCACTAAGAGATTCACTTCCTAATCCGTTATTGCTAGTTCCCATAGGAGTCGGAAAATCTTTAGAGTTTTCTAAATCGAATTTCTTCACCAACTCCCTTGCATACTTGGATTGACACAAATGGATGCCTTCATCATTTTGTTTCGCTTGCAATCCAAGAAAGTATGTCAGTTCGCCCATCATAGACATCTCAAATTCGCTTTCCATGGTTTTGGCGAATTTAGAAGCATCATTGTCTCGTGTTGCCCCAAATACAATGTCATCGACATAGATTTGTGCCACAATGAAGTTATCCTGATAATGCTTCACAAAGAGAGTCCGATCTGCTCCCCCTCGAGTGTAGCCCTTTTCCAATAGGTGTTTTGTTAACCTTTCGTACCACGCTCGCGGTGCTTGTTTTAGACCGTAGAGAGCCTTTCTTAAACGAAAAACATGGTTAGGTTGTTTGTAGTCTACAAAACCTTTCGGTTGAGCCACATAAACTTCCTCGTTTAAGAACCCATTTAAAAACGCGCTCTTAACGTCCATTTGAAAGAGTTTGATTTTAAAATGACATGCAATCGTAAAGAGGATGCGAATTGACTCGAGACGAGCTACCGGGGCGAACGTCTCATCAAAGTCTATTCCTTCTATTTGTGAATAGCCCTGAGCAACTAGGCGTGCTTTGTTCCTTATGATGGTACCATCCTCGTTTTTCTTGTTCTTGAAAATCCATTTAGTACCAATCACGTTGTGTTGCTTCGGAGGCTTCGTTAATTCTCAGACTTTGTTTCGTTCGAACTAATGGAGCTCTTCCTGCATTGCTTCAATCATGTAGTCATCCTGAAGAGCTTCATCTATGTTCTTTGGTTCTACCATGGAGACGTAACATGCGACTCCACAAACCAACTGTCTCCAAGTCCTGACTCCTTCTTGTGGGTCTCCAATAATGTTCGATTCCGGATGATCCTTGGAGATGCGTAGCGTTTGAGGTAACATAGTACTCGGAGGTGCGTGGGATGATTCCTGCATATCAGATAAACTACTGTCACAAAGTTGACTTGTGCTAATGAGGTTAGTCATAAGGCCTTCAACAAATAGGACTTTGTTCAAAATCGGGCCTTCTGGAATAGCGATTGTTCCTTTTCCAATAATTTTAGAAGAACGACCGTCTCCGAAAACAACATGTCCTGCGGAGATTTTCTCTAAAGTTTGAAAACTGTTTTTGTCACCGGTCATGTGACGGGAACATCCACTATCCAGATACCACGACGAATTGTCATAAGCATGCAAAAAAGTATGAACAACAAGACAAGGGAAGATTTCACCTTTGCGCACCCAAACCTTTTTGGACTGCGTTGGCAATGTTCGTGAAGTTATTCTCCTTGGTGAAAGCGTCTTGATTGATTCATCGCTTTTTCTTGACGTCGTCGTCTGGTGGGGTGAACTACCAACAATCTTTTTCTTTGAAAAAATCTCCTTTGATTTCCGGAGAATGAATGCGTTGTTGGTAGCTGTTGCAAGAGGTGCTTGAATTGATCGTTTGGCTCCAATCTTGCAATTTCTTCTTATGTGCCCTGCAAAACCACAACGAAAACATACCTTTGTACTTGACGATCCCGAAGAAGGTGAGGTAAGGTTGTTGTCGTTGTACGCCGTGATTTCCGTCGTCGGAGGAGGAGTTACCGACTGGGGCACAAAAACTGTCTGACTCGAACTAGGACTGTCTCCAGTTCGACTGTATCCGAGGCCGAATTTGTTTGTTTGACCAAGACCAAGCATCTTATCCAACTTGCTCCTTCCAGAAGAAAAACGCTTTATATCATCCTTGAGTTGGAAAATGGTCTTCGTCATCTCCATTTTTTCTTGTCAAGCCTCGGAGTAGAGCTTCAAGAAGTAATTTGCTTTATCAACCATTTTTACATGTTCCTTCTCGAAATGCTTATTTTTCTTTTGAAGTGAAACATTTGCTTTTATCAGGTTATCCCTTTCAACTTCAAGACCGGTCGAGAGAGAAGTTGCTCTTTTTACTTCTTCTTCGAGATCCTGCAATCTCCCTCTCAACCCCTTGTTTTTCTTTGCCAATTTCTTTGAATCCCTCAAAAGTTTGTGGTAGGCAAAAGCAAAATCTTCACCTTCGGAATTACTCGATTCGTTGTCCGTTGCAATTTTTTCAACCTGGAAGGAGTTGGACAATGAATCGGATGTACTTGCCATAAAGCACACGAAAGGTGAAGTTGTGGATGCATGGAACGCCGTTGAGTTATTTCCTTCATCACTTGAAGATGACTCATTTGACGTTGAGGTGTCATCCCAAGTGACGGCTTGCATCGCTTTCTTCTTCGACGGATTCTTATTGGGACACTCCGTTGAGATATGGCCGTATCCTCGGCACTTGAAACATTGGACTTGTCCCTCCGAGCTTTTCTTATCCTTTGAAAAACTCTCTTGCTTCCTTGACTTGTGGCTTGAAAAACCTTTGCCTTTCTTCGACTTTTCGAAGGATGGAGTTTTATTTGAATTACCCCTTCGAAAGTTTCGGCGAAATTTTCTAGTCAAGAGAGCAAGCTGCTTCTCGAAATCCTCCATAGATAGGTTCTCGTTGTCGTCTGAGGAGGATGAATCCGTGTCTCCTTCTTTTGTTGTTTTCAACGCAAAACCTGAAGACTTAGAAGAGGATGCCTTTCCAGAAGAATAGTTAGTAGGAAATGTCATTTCATAAGTTTGTAATGAACCAACTAATTCTTATACTCGGATTTCGTCCGGGTGTTTAATTGTTTCAATGGCCGTAACCTTGGAACGAAATCTTTCAGGAAGAGTCCTTAAAATCTTTCTTACAATTTAAAATTCTGAAATTTTTTCTCCCAAGTTAGCACATGAATTCACGATGTCTTGCAATCGTGTAGAGTAATCTGTGAACGATTCATTTTCTGCCATGAAAATAGAGTCAAACTTGCTCGTAAGCATTTGCAGTTTTTGAATCTTCACAAGGTTAGTTCCCTCATGTCTAACTTGTAGAACATCCCAGATTTCTTTCACAGTCTCACATGCCGAGACGCGAGAGAACTCAGTTTGAGACAAAGCATTAAATAAGGCGTTAATTCCTTTGCCATTGTAAGAAGATGAGCCAATCTCTTCCTTGGTCCATTTCGACCTAGGTTTGTTGGTGTGAACATCAACAATAACTTCAGTTGGATTTGACCATCCTAACTCGATAGATAGCCACACCCGTTCGTCAATGGAAATTAAAAATGCTTTCATCCGTACTTTCCAGTAGGCATCGTTTGTTCCATCGAAGAACGGGTGTCTGTTGATGTTTCCACCTTCAACCATTGTTTACAACCCTATTCCCGCTCTGATACCAATTGATGGGTTATGCTTATAATGGATCTAAATAGGGGAAAAAATACCTAGAGGGGGGTGAATAGGTGTAAACAATAAACACTCAAAAATCGTTGCGCAATAAAACCCAATGCGGAAATGAAAAATAACACGCAAGATTTTTACGTGGAAAACTCCAAAACCGGAGTAAAAAACCACGGGACCGATAACACGGCGAAATCCACTAGAATTATAACACGTACAAAGGTGATATACCGTACTCACAGACGACTCGACCTTTTTCCATACGCTCCTAGTAGATCTTCTCCGCTCGCTCCGCAACGCTCCTCGAATCCACGATTAGCGTCCAACGCCGAATCCACGGCTTCCAACGTCGAATCCACGACATCCGACCGAATCCACGGTCTTCACCTAGTAGCACGTCTCGAATCCACGAACGTACCTCGCTCCGAATCCACGAGAGCGGTAGCACATTGAATCCACAAGGCCACGCGAGTCCACGCGTCGATTTTGGAGAAATCGTTGTTTTTGGGTGGTGATGATCCGCCGAATACTTAGATCAAAGATAGATCGGAAATACCATCTAAGTATTCATTAATTTGATTCTACTCAAAATCTGAGTATGAAAACCTAGAATCAAATTAATTAATATAGATGAAGAAACATAGAATTAAATCTAGTTATTTCCTTTCTTCTCTATAGGTGGATTTTTCTTTTTCGACCGTATTTTGGATTACCCTAAAAAATGAATCGTAGGGTTTATTTATAGGTTAGAAACCATTGGAAGAGGATAAGAATCAAAAACTAACCTTATCTGGAATTTTTCAGGACGACGGTCCGGACTGGAATACTGCGGTCCGGACTGTCGTAGCAAGACAGACTATTTCCAAAAAAACATACGTTCGGGGTCCGGACTGAAGATCCACGGTCCGGACTGTTCATGCAGTTTCTGCAAAAACCACGTTCGGGGTCCGGACTGAAGATCCACGGTCCGGACTGTTTATGCAGTTTCTGCAAAATCCACGTTCGGGGTCCGGACTGAAGATCCACGGTCCGGACTGGATTTGCGCATGAACTACCCTATGTTCGGGGTCCGGACTGTGGTTGCCTGTTCCGGATCCTGAACCTATAACATGTCCAGTTTTTTATTTTTATTCGATTAAAAATCCATCCAAGTGTTTCTACACTATAAGAAGTATTCGGATCATCAAAATTATTTAGTTAAACATACCTGATCCTTTTGAATTCTTCTTGGTTGAGATTGAGGTATATGATTCAAGCTTCTTCATCTTCAATCTTCAAGACTTAACCACTTTCACGAAATACGCCAAAACAAATTCCTTAACATGTATGTCGGATTTAAGTTGATGAATTTACTTGGTCAAAGCTTGATTGGTGGCATGAATCTCCTCAAACAGTTTTTCTAGAAAACCAATCTTGTCCATATATGATTTAGCGTTTGTCTCCGATTGGTTTAGCTTTTCTTGGAGGATTTTATTGTTATCCAATAAACGTTCTCGTTCCTCCTCGAGATCATGAAGTTTTATCTTTAAAGCATGATTGTCGTCCTGAGCCTCTAGTCGTTGCTTCCTCAACTTCTTGATATGCTTGGCCATCTTCTTGGATTCCGCAAGAAGTTGTTGATATGCCTCAACGAGTTCTTCTTCGTCCGACTCCCCCTCACTTGATGACTCTCCATCGGATGTTGATGTTTCATACAAAATCAAAGGAGTAGAGTTAGTGATTAAAGATGATAAGCAAACATTAGAAGAGGAAATTTGAGAAGCATGAAAGGCAACAACTTTTTCCTCTTTACTTGAGGTTGATTCATCGGAAGTAGAATCGTCCCAAGTTTTCGCTTGCAAAGCCTTCTTTTTATATGATTTCTTAGAAGGACAATCCGTTGAAATATGGCCGTAGCCTTTGCATCTATAACATTGGATTTCCCCTTCGAATTCATCTTTTTCCTTAGAAGGTTTTGCAGAGCTTTTGAGATTAGAGGATTTAGAACCCGATGATCCTTTAGATGGTTTCGTGGATGAAGATCCATCGGTTCGATTCTTCCAAAACTTCCGACGAAATTTCTTTATGATCTGCGCCAATCGTTCTTCAAATTTGGCAAAAGAGATTTCATCGTCGGAACTCGATTCGCCATCTTCTTCCTTTGTTGATTTGAATACAATGCCTGTAAGCTTAGAAGAAGACTTGGAAGTAATTTGATTAGTAAGAAAAGTCATCTCATAAGTTTGTAAAGCACCTACTAATTCCTCTACTCTCAACTCATCCGGATGACTAACGGTTTCAATGGCGGCAACCTTTGCCCTAAACCATTCCGGAAGAGTCCGAAGTATCTTTCTTACAACTTTCGACTCCGGAATCTTTTCTCCTAAATTAGCACATGTATTAATTATTTCTTGAAATCTAGTGTAATAATCAGTAAACAATTCATACTCATCCATATGAATAGAGTCAAATTGACTTGTAAGCATCTGGAGCTTTTGAATTTTTACTAGATTAGTACCCTCACGTGTAATTTTGAGAATATCCCAAATCTCCTTTGCAGTTTCACACGCGAAAATTCGTGTGAACTCAGTCGAGGAAAGAGAATTAAATGGAGCGTTCATACCTTTCCCATTGTAAGAAGATCTTTCGATTTCCTCTTTGGACCATCTAGAGCGAGGTTTTGGGGTAGTAGAATATCCTACTTCCTCAGTTGGATGCACCCAACCGTATTCCACGGTTTGCCAAACCCGCTCATCAATTGAGATGAGAAAAGCTCTCATCCGCACTTTTCAATACGCATAATTGGTCCCATTAAAAAGAGGAGGTCTATAAATATTACCACTTTCACCCGACATGATAGATAAACCTAAAACCCGCTCCGATACCACTTGTAGGTTTTATATATTAAGGATCCACAAGTATCTAAATAGGTACTATCAAACAACTAGAGGGGGGGGTGAATAGGTGTAATACTCAAAAATCAATCTCAGTGCAAAATAAAAACTAATGCAGAAAATAAAAACAGCACACCGAGATTTACGTGGAAACTCCAATCCAGGAGAAAAACCACGGGACCAACACGCAATAACAATCCAATAAGAAAAGGAAGAATAACAAGGTGATTACCGACTCCACGGACTCAACCCCTCCTTCAAGTTCTTCGGACCTTGCGCTCCACCGATTGCACGTCCACTGCACACGTTCGAATCCACGAACGCCACTCGAATCCACGAGCACACGTTTCGAATCCACAAAACGCCTTCAACACACCGAATCCACGATGCTACGTCGAATCCACAACGTAAACTCAGCCGATACAGAATATAGGCTTCAATGGTGATCCTTTGCTTAGATTAACATTGAAGAACCATAGATGGAATCTCTAAGCAAAGACTAGATCAATTCGACAAAAAGTATGTCATGGAAGAACCATCGAATTGACCTAAAAGAGGCTAAAGAGAATAACGGTAAAAACCAGCCTCTAGGGTTGCTCTCGAGTGTTTCTGAATTGATCAGTAATTATCAAGAAACCCTAAGTATCTATTTATAACCCTTGGAACTAATTAGAGTCGGTTTAGCAATCTTATCAAGACATGGCATTGTGTATCGGTACTAAATATTGGGTTCCGGTACTCAATGGTGCAAAACACAGATTTTTCTATTGTGTTCCGGTACGCCAACATGTGTTTTGGTACTCAATGAAAAATACAGAAAATCCTGTGTCTCGTTTGAGGAACTGTAAGACCCGACCTTTATTTTGGAGCTTTTCCCTTTTTTATATCACTTTTGACGGTCCGGCTGAGGGTTTATTTTTTTGTGTTTTTCCGGACAGTCCGTCGGGGCTCGCGGGCATTTTTAGGTGGAAGAGCTCGCGAAACGGAGAACGGGAGTGCAGTCGGATTCGAATTCCGACTTCCGATTCTCCCAGAATTAATTTTCAAAGTTGGACCCCCCTTTTAGGTGCTCCGGGAACCGTGCTGGTGACTTGCACAGAAATCAAGGTAATCCAGACCCCTTATTTGTTTTGTCTGTGATGTTGGGTGGTGACTCGGGGATTTAACCCATCGACCCGCTTGGCTCCTTAATCCGGCTAGGTCAGACGATTTGATTTAAAGGGGAAAGCGAGCAGAGATAAGGATCCCCACCCCTACGCGATTTGGATGTTCGAGCAAGGAGAGGAAGAGGAACCCTAATTTCCCCCGCTTGCGGTCCAAGGTGCGGCGTAAAGCTTCTTCGGGGATCGCCGGACGAAGGCGGGCAATCCCCCTTCCTCCATTTTCCCTCGCGAATCAAGGTGAGTTTTTGGAGGTTTCTTGATTTACGTTTTTCTTGTAAGGGATCGTTTCGTGGGGTTGGGTGATCGGGGGTTTTCGCCGCCGCCGCCGGATACGAGGCGATAGCCGCCGCCGTCGCCGCGCGGCAGGCGCGCTGCGCGGGCACCGCCCGCAGGCTGGCACCGCGCGGACAGGGGCCACGCGGGCCGCCTGCAGGCGGGGCGCCGTGCGGCAGGCGCACCGCGCGGGGTGCCGCGCGGCAGGCGCGCTGCGCGGGAACCGCCGCAGGCTGGCACCGCCCGAACAGGTGCCGCGCGGGCCGCCTGCAGGCGGGGCGCCGCGCGGCAAGCACGCCATGCGGGCGCTGCCTGCAGGAGGGCGCCGCACGGGCTGGGGCCGCGCGGGCCACCCGCAGGCCGCACACCGCGCGGCAAGCGCGCCGTCAGGCCACCGCAACGGGTTGGGGCCGTTGGGGCTGTGCGCAGACGGCGTGTGCACCGCACGGGTCGGTGCCGTGCGGGGAACCCCGCCGCGCGGAGTCCGGGGATCATGTCAGTCGTCGGTTTCGGTATGGAGTCGGTGTCAGTGTTCGGATCCCTTAGCCATGACATACCTTTGTTCCTTCAGGAGTGCGGGACGTTGTAGGAACCAGGCGCACGGTCACAGACGAGCCGAGCACCGGACGACACACACAAGGTGGGTACTTCCTCCGGGATTAATTGGGAAAGGGTGTACAATTGTAAGGTGCTAGTATGGGCAAAGGTGTTTTCTCTTCTAGATGTTCTTTATGTGCAATGCTGACCCCGTTTTACCTTATTTAAATAATCGTCTATTTATATCTGTTTATGAGGCTCTGGTGTTACTACACGCACACCGACGATTTGGCCACCACAAGGGTGTGCTTTTCCGAAAAAGTGGTACGTTGACCCGTGTAACCCACGGGACGGTGACGTTAGGAAAGGGGCCCCTCATAGGTGGGGGGTGTGAGCGGTGATGCCGAGGCAGGTGCTCGGCGGGGGACACCGGGGCAGGGGCTCGGTGCGGTGTTAAGGAAAGGTGCCCGGTTTTGCTTGGTGCAGGGTGTGATTGTTGTTGACGATGTTTGAGGGGGACGGTTGCTCTGGTTACCGTGGTTTGCCTTGTTCTAGCCCTTTTTGCATATTATGTTATTTCTAGTCACTGACTCCCCACTCCGTGACAGGTTCGTCCAGGGGCGAGTGCTAGGGGCACCGGTGAGGCCGCGAGGGTGCTGTTCTGACATTGAGCGACTTCAGACACAGTGACTCTTCCTTCGCCTTTTCCCTTATTACTCATATTAGTTAGTTGTGGATTGCGACACCCCCGTGGGGTCGAAGTGGATGTTGCCTCTTTTCATATATGCGAATGAATGTTGTTCCTTTTCTTATTTGGCCGTTTTAAACAATGAAAAGAAGAAAAAAAATAAAGAAAACCGTTTGCGAAAACCGCTTTTAAAACGTGGGTGTCGTGTGGGCACCGAATTTTAAAACCTTGTGGAATTTATGTGGTTTCGAACTGGCTTTACAAAATTCGGCATCGGGTGGGTGCCGTTTTCAAAACTCTGTGGATTTATGTGGCTTTGAAACAGATTTTCTAAAACAACGGCGTCGAGTGGGCGCCGCTTTCAAAACCTTGTGATTATTTATCCTTTCAAATCGACGGCCTCTATGTTAGATGTTGAAACTAGTAGATTATGTGAGATGAATGGTTGTATGTGTACGAGACTCCAACTAGTGTGGTTAAAGACTGTATGTGATTTACCTTGTGAGGCACTTTGTAGTTAAGATGCCGTGCATATACAAAGGAGACTCTGCCCGTTTGAAGAGTGAATTTGTATATGCGGCGGGTCTGGGCACGCGCCGGGGAGTAATGGTTTTCAAAAAAAAAATATATAGCTGAATTAGGAGCATCGGTGGCTCCTCTTCCGCGCGTTCGAACCCCGGGGGCGTGATAGATTAAGATGGTATCAGAGCGGATAAACTTTAACCACAATAGTCGGGGCCCAACATCCACGGGGTGCAATACACTAACTACTGATTAATAAAGCGAACTTGGGGTAGACCAGTAGAACAGGAGTGCTCGTGGGAGTGGGGAAATTAGTGTAACCCCTTTTAGTGCCAGCGTTTGCGGTGTTATTTCAGTTTAATCTAGAAGTAACTGGTTGGTGCATGTGGCCAGATAATGACCAGAACTAGATCCACCACTGAGGATGCAGGGGCGGACGCAGCAGTGTCGGCGACCGCGGAGAACCAGCTCCCGAGGCAGCAGCTACGGGAGGTTGGAGTCAGGGCCGGCTGCCACCGGGGCCTTGATGGTTGCTATGAGTCAAGGGACTAGGCAACCAGCACAGGATACGGTGGGTCTGCTGACGATGTTTATGTACTAGGTGTGGCTATTATCACAGCAGTTTGTTGCGCCGATTTTTGTTCTCTTTCCGAACCCCCTTCCTCTGCCGATGTTCGGGTCGTCGTCTGCAACAGTGGCGCTTGGTAGTGTAACCCACCGGTGTTCTTTAGTGAGTCGGCCGTTTTGTCGGTCGTGGGTAACTGGGTAGTCTCTGGTCGAAATTTGCACCTTCTAGGTCCGCTGGTTTTAGGTTGCAGCAGATAGTCGGCCGATTCTTTTGCATCTTGGGCAAGGTAGGGGTGGGAAGGAGGATTCTTCCCCTTTGGTTGTTACCCATAGTTCGGCTTTTTATCGTAAACACTGCGATGATTGTAGAAATCGTCGTGATGGGGTCTCGGGGTGCCCCTTTGGGTTAGAAGGGGAGACCACTGGAGCCAGTAAATCTTTTCGGTTGGGGCTCGATTTCGGTAAGAGAGGTCGTGACTCGCTTCGCACAAGTGTGCGTAAGTGGCGACTTCTTACTGGTGGGTTGGTGCGTGATCCCTCGAGTGCGTTTAGTGAACTTAAGCAACTTTTTGACAAGGTTCTTCTCGCTGTTTTCGTTGCTTGTCGTCTTCCGACCCTTTAGGCAACGGATTTGGACCGAGCGTTAGTGGTTAATCAGAGTGTCGCACCCCGTCAGTGCTAGGACAGGGGTAGGACCATATCTTGTGGGTTTTGTCGCCAGCTTCCCATGACCAAGGCATAGTCTTGAAGCTTAGTTTGGGAGCGGTCCGTGTTGGTGACAGGTGAGTTCGTGGTTCTCAGGGGAGAATTTCCTGGTAGTCAGTAACCCAGCCTGTTTTGTTGGCACCTCTTGAAGCCTTGTGAGGGCGTAGTGTGGGTTTTTCCCTCGTCGCCGGGTTAGTTGTTTTGGGCTTCTAGGGGTTCATCAGATCGAGTGTGTCGCCCTGGGGCGCACCCGTACTCTTCGTGCGAAAGAAGGACGGAAGCCTACGTCTACGCATCGACTTCAGGAAGATAAATAAGGTCACAGTGAAGAACAAGTACCCCTTACCCAGAATTGATGACCTCTTCGATCAGCTGAGGGGAGCAACAGTCTTCTCCAAGATTGAATTGCAGTCAGGCTACCATCAGCTCGGAGTGCAAGACGAGGATTTTCCGAAGACGGCCCTCCGGACCCGGTATGACCACTACGAGTTTACGGTAACGCCGTTCGGGCTCACCAACGCCCCAGCGGTATTTATGGATATGATGAACCGAGTCTTCAGGCCCTTCCTGGATCGGTTCGTGGTGGTCTTTTGTCACGCCCCGGGGGTTTTATTTTAGCGGAAACGATACTTCAAAGTACGCGTAAAGTGCGTACGAATTTTTTTGTTTAGAAACCTCCTTCCCCGGCGCGTGCCCAGACCCGCCACATATACAGATTCACTCGAAAATCGGGCAGAGTCTCCTCTGTATATGCACGGCGTCGCGGCTGCTACAATAGCCGATTATGAGCAATCATTTTCCCATTTAATCACAACAGTTCGAAGTAGTACGGTGCATGAAGACTAAACAATACCCGTGGCCAATCAAGTTGAAAGGATAAACTCACAGTTTTGAAAGCAGGTCCACACGACCCAAGGTTTTGAAGACAGTTTGAAAAGATGCCATAAATCCACAGGTGTTGGAAAACAGGTCCACACGACCCAGATTTTTAAAAGATAGTTTTCGAAGTTCTTTTCTTTTCTAGTCATGTTGCTTTGAAAAGCGGCCAAACGGGAACAATAACGGAAATAGTAGTGCATAAGTAGAAAGAAAGAACTCAACATCCACACGACCCCACAAGGGTATCGAGAACCACACAGTAACCTACAATACTGAATGAAATGCAGAGGAGGTAAATAAAACAGCATACTAGGGCTCCCTCAGACCGACTGCTACCAACTCGGCCTCACCGTCGCCTACCTCTACCCCCTGGAGGTACCTGTCACAGAGTGGGTAGTCAGCGACACTATCATCAAAATAGTACTAAAGCAGTAAAGTAATACCAAGCCACAAAGTAAGGCTAGCCGGAACAACCGCTCTACTCGTAATGGTAACTCGCAACCACCTGTACCACCTGTAGCACCTGTAACCCCGGTAACACCTGTAACACCTGACCGCGTCGGGATCCAATCCCGGCGGTCTCACACCTGACTACATCGGGATCCAATCCCGGCAGTCCCACACCTGACTACATCGGGATCCAATCCCGGCAGTCCCACACCTGACTACATCGGGATCCAATCCCGGCAGTCCCACAGCTCGCACCTCGCTGCCTCAGACCCCCCAGCGGTCAGGGGCCCCCCACTACGTCACCTCGTGGGGTAACACGGGTCAAAGACCGCCTTTCCGGAAAAGAGCACCCTTTGCGGTGGCCAAACCGCGGGTGCGCGTGTCGCAACTCGAGCATAAGTAACCAAGTAACCAAGTAACCAAGTAACCAAGTAACCATGTCACCATGTCACGGGGTAAGGTAGTACATCATAGAAACCATCAGCGTTAGTACCGATTGATAATAAAAGTCCCTTTCGGATTACCAACACAATACTCAGCCTCGACCGTAAACCCACCTCAACACAAGCGATCCCGGAATCCGCTGGGAGTCTCACCGGCTAGCGACTGCCTGCTAGTACCTGAATAATAAATCCAAGTCAATAATAGGCTCTCTCTCTCGTATCCATCCCTACTAACTCACTGTGTGTGCAAGCTATACGGCAACCTTCGCCGAAGTCCCGGGATTTTGCCGGCACTTTCCGGAAATCCGATTTCCGCTCAACGAAAGCCATTGGGCCTCCCACGAAGGGTTTAGAGATCATGGGCGTACAGCCCAAAACAGCCCATGAGGCTACAATTGCAGTTAGACCCCTAGAGTCTTACCCAATCGCACTTTTACAATGAAATAAGAGTCGTTTTTGCTCGTTCTCTTAACTGGGATAATATTTTTACGAACCGTCACTTCCAGTAAGTGACACTCGACCCGCTGAACACCGTGCTCACCCATTTGCAGCAGCACGGTACCCGAGGAAAACTTCGGGCCATAAAATACCTCTCCAACATAGCTTAATTGCATTTTTTTTTTCTTCGGCTCAACGAAACCGAGATCTGACGCGAGCATCGCGTCCAGTGACCCCAAATTAGCCAGGAGCTCACTGTCGCGGCCTCGCAAACCGCCCGGAACAGTGTTTGGGCTAAACTATTCTTTTAAGGGTTGGTTAACCTATAACTTCACCTTTAATAACCCAAATCAAAATCTGCTTTAGGGTTAAGCTCACAGCAACCTAAAAAACCTGGGGCTTGCTTCATTTGCAGCCCAGCAGTTGCTGGATCAACCAGATCCACACCTAGTCCACTAACAATGCATACGATGCACCAAACCTCAGTCTACCCAGATCTAACTTGATCTGAAGTGAGCATCAAGCTCAGGAGACATTTTTGAGCAACTTTCATATTCTGTTCAAAGCCTAAATCCAAACAGAATCTCTCTCAGGCATTTCATCAAACAGGTGGTGTGCTCTATTCCTCTCAACACACGCAAGCCATTCCCCGACCTGGTTCTCAGCAATTACTGGACCAAATCCTATGAAATTTGAAGGGAAATGCTCCACAGGACACAGGCAACATTCCCAGCATTTTGGTTTTCGCCTTGCACCCTCGGATGGCCGGGGCCCGAAGTTGAAGAAGATGCCTCAACCTCGAAATTCGGGACTGTTCCACCAAGAGTTCTGGGACTTAACCAAAAGCATCTACAGGTGCTAACACCCTCAGTGAACCCTCCTGTGCCTGTGGCCGGCAGCAGAACACGGCGGCGGCGCGGCGGTGGCAAGCTCGGTTTTGGGGCTTCTACCAACAATGGCAACTTTTCACTCAATGGGTTCGGGTGACAAGGACAGCGGAAATAGCTTCCTAGCAAATTTTCAGGAAGGTCTGGCCTTGTCCCCGCCGTCGGAGGTCGCCGGATCACCGGCCGCCATTAATGGCCTCAAGCTCGGCCACCCATGGCCGGCCCTCATTCGGGCTGCATGGAAGCCATGCAAAGGCATGGATGCAACCCTCTCATCCCCAGGGAGCTCCCCGACCATTTGGCCGGAGGTGGGGAGGCCCGCCGGCGCCGGAGCACATAGCTCGGCCGAAGATGGAAAAACCCGAGAACTAGGGTTTCAAACTGCAACGTGGTTACTCAACCAAACTTCACCAAACTTTGCAGAAATGACCTATTGGTCCTACAGTCCCAACCCATCATTTTACTTTTCATTAAAAGTCGCCGGGAGCAAAGATAGCTCGAGGCGGAGCTCTCGGCTGTGCAACTCGGCCGCCGACCAACCGATGGCTTCCCATTTTCGGGGCTGTGCGTGGAGCATCCTTAGAACCTACAAAGCTCACTTCCAAAGGTCTTGGCCTCTAAAACTCCAAGAGTAAAGAGGGCTTACCTCGCCGGAGTTGGGGAAGATGGGTTGGTGCCCGTTTCGCTCCTCTCAGCGTCGCGCGGCCACGGGGAGGATGCAGAGGAAGTGGGAGAAAGCTTTGACGGGAATTGGGTGCAAGAAACTCTGTGTGATCCCCCTCCCCTCCAACGTCCACTTCCCCTTGTTATAACCGGCCTCCCCACCTTACTACGAGCCACCCCACTGGAGGGAGAGCGGTTCTGGGAGTGGGCGTCGTGGCAGAGGTGGTGAGGAACGTGGATAAGCGGTTGCAACCGCTCCCAAACCCACCACCTTAGTGTATAGGGTAGTTTAGTGAATTTTCCACTTTCTTTGCATTTAGGTCCCTCTATACCTTGTTTATTACTATTCAGTCCATAGCTGTAGGTCTTTTATGCATAGAGGTCCCTCTCCAAGTAACCTCATTGCATTTGACACATAAAATATTGGGCTTTTTACAAAAATACCCCTTTTTTCGACGTATTTCACGCATTTCGAGACGAGTGGTTCGTCAAAATGCGAAACCGACTTCGCCACGACGTCCGGCTCGTCGAGACCTATCAAGTAGCGTATTTGTTTGCTTGATTCAGCGCTCGAATAAAATCTCGGGCCATAAAGTTATGTAAGTTGCAGTATGACGCACGCACTTCGATGCACCCGGATCACTAAACGCGAATTCCGTCAGTGCCATTGTGCTCAGAATGGCGGTGCCATTCAAATCGACTACCCGAATTGCTAGATTCGGACTCCAGACAGTGAATCGGCTAACGTTCGCTCGGTGGGGAATTAAATCGGGAGGTTACTATTCACGACTTAAGTCGGGGGCCCCACAAGCTTCTTTACTGATTTCTGAACAATCCGACCGTCGGATCGACAATTAGTTTATATCATTTTCAATCGATTCGACAAGACGGTCGCACTAGTGATTTCAGATTTTCGAGATCAGACTCGGATCCGAAAGGCAGACATAGTGCTCCGTAAACTGTGCAATACGCGCACCGGTATGCAAGTCACTAAGGTTTAGATCTGCTTCCTCGCTCGCAACCATACTTGAATTCTCGAGTGCTACATCACTCACACCTTAAAAGAAGTTTCGTCCCCGAAACTCAAATACACCATGAATCCAATAAGTGGGGAAAGGCTCAAGCATGCCTGACTTGCGCTCCCAAAAGGCTTTGCGCCCCTCCTGATCCGGTGAGATCTTGTCTCTTACGAGCTGTAAGTGCGAGTCCGCCTGCTGTCCCTCTCGAATCTTTTCTAACAGTGTTGGCTTGACTACCAGAGTTAGAAGTTGCGCAACCGTGCCCGCTGACACTACTTCCAACCCTAGTCGAGAAAATTCTGCGATCAAGTCGCTCTGCTCAGTTATCGCACCTACCGATTCTTCCACAATCGCCCCTTCCTGCTCAAAACGTCCGCTACCACGTTTGCTTTCCCGGGGTGATATTGGGTCGTTAGGTCGTAATCCTTCGAGAATTCAAAACACCGCTTCTGGTGTCGTCGTCGGGAGTTGGTGACACTTTGCCTGCTGCAGTCGCGGTAGTGGTTACTCCCGCGAAGTTCCTCCTCCGGGGTTTTGAACAGACCAACAACTAGGTAGGGTTCTCTCCTCGACACTTGTAAGGGATTCCTATCTAGCGTTCGCAACTCCTCAGGCGGACTAGGGGAGTACCCCACTCCTATCCTATATAACCCTTCCCCCCCTGACACAACCGTACCGTACGCGGAGGAAGAAAAAACAGATACGGAAGTTGGGAATCGATGCCTAACCAAAGAAAAACCGTAAAGGGAATAAAAATATATATATATACCTGTCCTAGGATTCTGCATCACTGCTCCCCGGGGTGGCTGGGGAGGTCCGTCCACAACCTTTGGGCCAGCTACGTTCGACGTGGCGGGGTGGAGTCTCGGTATCGGAAGAGTCCGTCAGGCGTGGGTCGTCGGGTCTCGGTGCCGGGGGTCTGGTGACACCTGGCCTCCGGGACACTCGTAACGTGTGTGGCCCGGCCTGCCACACCGGAAGCAATGCTCATTCCGCCAAGGGCACTCCATCATGGGATGCGCACCGTCACAAATGACGCACGGGGTCGGTGGTGTAGGTCCCTCTCTCATTGCCTGCCCGGGTTTCGACCTGTTCCTCTGGCGCTTGGTCGCTCTGCCGCACTGGTAGGGGCCCCCTGTCGGCCCGGGGTAGGGGTGTGCTCGTCGTGTGCGCTCTAGCTCCGCGCGCACGGCCAAATTGACCGCTCCCTGAAAGGTGGAAACGCCAGTCGGGGGTGCCCCACGGGGGTTAACACCACCGGTGCCGTGCTGGGCGCGGTCGACACTCTCGAGCTCTTGGGTCAGTATACCCACCTGCTCTGCAAGAGTTAGCAATTTCACAGCCACGTCTCGCAGCTGGTTGCGTAGTACGCGGTTCGCCTCTGCCGCAAAGTCCATGGTTTCTATCTGTGCACACCAAGGAAACATATTAGTCCCAGCATACCAAAGAAACCGTGCGTAATAAATCACACAAATTCCCCTTTCCCCCACGTTCACTCACGTCCTACAACCTTACGTCCCACACATTTCATTTATTCGTAGTTAAGTGTGATATCTCAGTGGATGTTGGGTCGTCATCGTTGTGATTAAAGCAAAGTCTCTGATACCATCTTAATCTGTCACGCCCCGGGGGTTTATTTTAGCGGAAACGATACTTCAAAGTACGCGTAAAGTGCGTACGAATTTTTTTGTTTAGAAACCTCCTTCCCCGGCGCGTGCCCAGACCCGCCACATATACAGATTCACTCGAAAATCGGGCAGAGTCTCCTCTGTATATGCACGGCGTCGCGGCTGCTACAATAGCCGATTATGAGCAATCATTTTCCCATTTAATCACAACAGTTCGAAGTAGTACGGTGCATGAAGACTAAACAATACCCGTGGCCAATCAAGTTGAAAGGATAAACTCACAGTTTTGAAAGCAGGTCCACACGACCCAAGGTTTTGAAGACAGTTTGAAAAGATGCCATAAATCCACAGGTGTTGGAAAACAGGTCCACACGACCCAGATTTTTAAAAGATAGTTTTCGAAGTTCTTTTCTTTTCTAGTCATGTTGCTTTGAAAAGCGGCCAAACGGGAACAATAACGGAAATAGTAGTGCATAAGTAGAAAGAAAGAACTCAACATCCACACGACCCCACAAGGGTATCGAGAACCACACAGTAACCTACAATACTGAATGAAATGCAGAGGAGGTAAATAAAACAGCATACTAGGGCTCCCTCAGACCGACTGCTACCAACTCGGCCTCACCGTCGCCTACCTCTACCCCCCTGGAGGTACCTGTCACAGAGTGGGTAGTCAGCGACACTATCATCAAATAGTACTAAAGCAGTAAAGTAATACCAAGCCACAAAGTAAGGCTAGCCGGAACAACCGCTCTACTCGTAATGGTAACTCGCAACCACCTGTACCACCTGTAGCACCTGTAACCCCGGTAACACCTGTAACACCTGACCGCGTCGGGATCCAATCCCGGCGGTCTCACACCTGACTACATCGGGATCCAATCCCGGCAGTCCCACACCTGACTACATCGGGATCCAATCCCGGCAGTCCCACACCTGACTACATCGGGATCCAATCCCGGCAGTCCCACAGCTCGCACCTCGCTGCCTCAGACCCCCCAGCGGTCAGGGGCCCCCACTACGTCACCTCGTGGGGTAACACGGGTCAAAGACCGCCTTTCCGGAAAAGAGCACCCTTTGCGGTGGCCAAACCGCGGGTGCGCGTGTCGCAACTCGAGCATAAGTAACCAAGTAACCAAGTAACCAAGTAACCAAGTAACCAAGTAACCATGTCACCATGTCACGGGGTAAGGTAGTACATCATAGAAACCATCAGCGTTAGTACCGATTGATAATAAAAAGTCCCTTTCGGATTACCAACACAATACTCAGCCTCGACCGTAAACCCACCTCAACACAAGCGATCCCGGAATCCGCTGGGAGTCTCACCGGCTAGCGACTGCCTGCTAGTACCTGAATAATAAATCCAAGTCAATAATAGGCTCTCTCTCTCGTATCCATCCCTACTAACTCACTGTGTGTGCAAGCTATACGGCAACCTTCGCCGAAGTCCCGGGATTTTGCCGGCACTTTCCGGAAATCCGATTTCCGCTCAACGAAAGCCATTGGGCCTCCCACGAAGGGTTTAGAGATCATGGGCGTACAGCCCAAAACAGCCCATGAGGCTACAATTGCAGTTAGACCCCTAGAGTCTTACCCAAATCGCACTTTTACAATGAAATAAGAGTCGTTTTTGCTCGTTCTCTTAACTGGGATAATATTTTTACGAACCGTCACTTCCAGTAAGTGACACTCGACCCGCTGAACACCGTGCTCACCCATTTGCAGCAGCACGGTACCCGAGGAAAACTTCGGGCCATAAAATACCTCTCCAACATAGCTTAATTGCATTTTTTTTTTCTTCGGCTCAACGAACCGAGATCTGACCGCGAGCATCGCGTCCAGTGACCCCAAATTAGCCAGGAGCTCACTGTCGCGGCCTCGCAAACCGCCCGGAACAGTGTTTGGGCTAAACTATTCTTTTAAGGGTTGGTTAACCTATAACTTCACCTTTAATAACCCAAATCAAAATCTGCTTTAGGGTTAAGCTCACAGCAACCTAAAAAACCTGGGGCTTGCTTCATTTGCAGCCCAGCAGTTGCTGGATCAACCAGATCCACACCTAGTCCACTAACAATGCATACGATGCACCAAACCTCAGTCTACCCAGATCTAACTTGATCTGAAGTGAGCATCAAGCTCAGGAGACATTTTTGAGCAACTTTCATATTCTGTTCAAAGCCTAAATCCAAACAGAATCTCTCTCAGGCATTTCATCAAACAGGTGGTGTGCTCTATTCCTCTCAACACACGCAAGCCATTCCCCGACCTGGTTCTCAGCAATTACTGGACCAAATCCTATGAAATTTGAAGGGAAATGCTCCACAGGACACAGGCAAACATTCCCAGCATTTTGGTTTTCGCCTTGCACCCTCGGATGGCCGGGGCCCGAAGTTGAAGAAGATGCCTCAACCCTCGAAATTCGGGACTGTTCCACCAAGAGTTCTGGGACTTAACCAAAAGCATCTACAGGTGCTAACACCCTCAGTGAACCCTCCTGTGCCTGTGGCCGGCAGCAGACACGGCGGCGGCGCGGCGGTGGCAAGCTCGGTTTTGGGGCTTCTACCAACAATGGCAACTTTTCACTCAATGGGTTTCGGGTGACAAGGACAGCGGAAATAGCTTCCTAGCAAATTTTCAGGAAGGTCTGGCCTTGTCCCCGCCGTCGAGGTCGCCGGATCACCGGCCGCCATTAATGGCCTCAAGCTCGGCCAACCCTGGCCGGCCCTCATTCGGGCTGCATGGAAGCCATGCAAAGGCATGGATGCAACCCTCTCATCCCCAGGGAGCTCCCCGACCATTTGGCCGGAGGTGGGGAGGCCCGCCGGCGCCGGAGCACATAGCTCGGCCGAAGATGGAAAAACCCGAGAACTAGGGTTTCAAACTGCAACGTGGTTACTCAACCAAACTTCAACCAAACTTTGCAGAAATGACCTATTGGTCCTACAGTCCCAACCCATCATTTTACTTTTCATTAAAAGTCGCCGGGAGCAAAGATAGCTCGAGGCGGAGCTCTCGGCTGTGCAACTCGGCCGCCGACCAACCGATGGCTTCCCATTTTCGGGGCTGTGCGTGGAGCATCCTTAGAACCTACAAAGCTCACTTCCAAAGGTCTTGGCCTCTAAAACTCCAAGAGTAAAGAGGGCTTACCTCGCCGGAGTTGGGGAAGATGGGGTTGGTGCCCGTTTCGCTCCTCTCAGCGTCGCGCGGCCACGGGGAGGATGCAGAGGAAGTGGGAGAAAGCTTTGACGGGAATTGGGTGCAAGAAACTCTGTGTGATCCCCCTCCCCTCCAACGTCCACTTCCCCTTGTTATAACCGGCCTCCCCACCTTACTACGAGCCACCCCACTGGAGGGAGAGCGGTTCTGGGAGTGGGCGTCGTGGCAGAGGTGGTGAGGAACGTGGATAAGCGGTTGCAACCGCTCCCAAACCCACCACCTTAGTGTATAGGGTAGTTTAGTGAATTTTCCACTTTCTTTGCATTTAGGTCCCTCTCTACCTTGTTTATTACTATTCAGTCCATAGCTGTAGGTCTTTTATGCATAGAGGTCCCTCTCCAAGTAACCTCATTGCATTTGACACATAAAATATTGGGCTTTTTACAAAAATACCCCTTTTTTCGACGTATTTCACGCATTTCGAGACGAGTGGTTCGTCAAAATGCGAAACCGACTTCGCCACGACGTCCGGCTCGTCGAGACCTATCAAGTAGCGTATTTGTTTGCTTGATTCAGCGCTCGAATAAAATCTCGGGCCATAAAGTTATGTAAGTTGCAGTATGACGCACGCACTTCGATGCACCCGGATCACTAAACGCGAATTCCGTCAGTGCCATGTGCTCAGAATGGCGGGTGCCATTCAAATCGACTACCCGAATCGCTAGATTCGGACTGCCAGACAGTGAATCGGCTAACGTTTCGCTCGGTGGGGAATTAAATCGGGAGGTTACTATTCACGACTTAAGTCGGGGGCCCCACAAGCTTCTTTACTAATTTCTGAACAATCCGACCGTCGGATCGACCAATTAGTTTTATATCATTTTCAATCGATTCGACGAGACGGTCGCACTAGTGATTTCAGATTTTCGAGATCGACTCGGATCCGAAAGGCAGACATAGTGCTCCGTAAACTGTGCAATACGCGCACCGGTATGCAAGTCACTAAGGTTTAGATCTGCTTCCTCGCTCGCAACCATACTTGAATTTCTCGAGTGCTACATCTTTATCGACGAGTATCTGATCTACTCGCCCACCGATAAGGAACCCGAGGAGCACCTACGAATTGTTCTGCAGACACTCAGAGACCATGAGGCTTTATGCCAAACTTAAGAAGTGCGAGTTTTGGCTTTGCGAGTAGGATTTCTGGGGCACATCATTTCAGCACAGGATCTCATAGATCCCAAAAAGGTGGAGGTCGGTGACGGACTGCCTCAACCGACCACACAAGTAACGGAAATCCGCAGCTTCCGGGCCTCGCGGGTATTGCGACGTTTTGTCGAAGGCTTCTCGAAAAGTGCGACCCCTCTAAACCGCCTGACCCGAAAAGGAGAAAAGTTCATCGGACGGCCCAATGCCAAGAAAGTTTTTGAAGAACTTAAGATGCGGTTAACATAGAGCACATGTGCTTGCATTATCAACACCGGGAAAGACTACGAGGTTTACTGCGATGCATCACGGATAGTATGTGAGGAGTACTAAGCAGCAAGGAATGAGTAATAGCCTATGCCTCAAGGCAACTCAAAGATTACGAGCAGAACTACCCGACACACGACCTGGAGCTTGCCGCAGTCGTCTTTGTCCTAAAACTATGGAGGCACTATCTCTTTGGTGTCCACTGTAACGTGTTCTCGGACCACCAAAGGCTTAAGTACCTTTTTCACCCAGAAGGAGCTGAACCTACGGCAGAGACGGTGGTTGGAGTTACTGAAGGATTACGACCTAACTATTCAGTACCACCGGGAAAAAGCAAATGTGGGTAGCAGATGCCCTAAGCAGGAAGGGACAGGCAGAAGGGACTTCAGCGGGCACGATCACACAGCAGGACGACTTGATCGCGGAATTCTCGCGATTGAGATGGAGGTGGTACCAGCAGGACGGTCGAGCGACTAATGTCCTTAACAGTTGTGCCGACCCTATTTGAGGAGGATTCGAGAAGGTCAAGGTGCGGATCCGCAGCTACAGCTGGAACGAGGATAAGATTTCCCCGGAGCCAAAAGGGAGACTTTGCAGTGGGGACAGACGGCACCCTTTCGGTTTCAAGGACGGATTTGTGTGCCCGATTTTGCCAGACCTGTAAAAGAGAAATCTTGACTGAAGCGCACTGCGCCCCTACGCGGCGCACCCTGGGGGCACCAAGATGTATAGGAATCTCAGGCAGACTTTCTGGTGGCCGAAACTGAAAGGGGACGTGACGCGATTCGTAGCGCACTGCCTGATTTGCCAGCAGGTGAAAGCCGAGCATCAGCGACCGGCGGGGAAATTGCAACCACTACCTGTGCCCGAATGGAAATGGGAGCAAATCACGATGGACTTTGTCACCGGATTTCAACGTTCGCAGCAGGGACACGACGCTATCGGGTCCTCGTAGATCGGCTAACGAAGTCAGCTCACTTCTTACCCATCCACACGACCTGGACACCGCGATCGACTGGCTCAAGTCTACATCGGCGAGATTGTGAGGCTACACGGGATACCGACATCTATTACTTCAGACAGAGACACAAGGTTCGTTTCGAACTTTTGGCAGAGTCTACACAACGACATCTATTGTCCAGCAGACACAAGGTTCACCAAGAGCCCTGGGACCAAGCTACATTCAGCTCAAGCCTTCACCCCCGAGACGGATGACACTCCGAGCGGGTGATCCAGATCCTCGAGGACATGCTCCGAGCTTGCATACTGGATTTGGGAGACGGACGGTCACGCTACCTACCCCTGTAGAGTTCGCCTACAACCAAGCTATCAGGCGAGCATCCGGATGGCGCCGTACGAAGCATTGTACGGCCGACGTTGTAGGTCCCCGATGTGTTGGGACGACCTGGGGGAGCGAAAATTTTGGGACGGACCTGGTGGAGAAACCGAGGAAAAGGTGCGCCTCATCCGACGGCGATTGGCGACGCCTAGAGCCGACAAAAGAGCTACGCAGACGAGAGAGACGCCGCGATTTGGAATTGGGTGGGAGAGCACGTGTTACTGCGGGTGTCACCGTCAAAAGGGGTGAAACGGTTGGGTTGAGAGGCAAGTTGAGCCCGCGGTATGTAGGGCCTTTCGAGATTCTGGAGCACATCGGCCCGGTGGCCTACCGCCTCGCCCAACCGCCGAACCTTGACCGGGTTCACGACGTGTTCCACGTATCCATGCTTCGAAAGTATCTCCCGATCCATCGCGGGTGCTCGACGTTACGGCAGTCGAGCTCAAAGAGGACCTGAGTTTCGAGAGAAGTACCAGTGCGGATATTAGCCCGAGAAGACAAAAAGTTGCAAAGTCGAACAATCCCCTATGTGAAAGTGCTTTGGGGCAATCAGGAGGAGCGCGTAGCAACTTGGGAACCAGAGCCAAAAATGAGGGAATGCTACCCCGATCTCTTCGCCGCGGGCGAGAGTTAAGTTTCGGGGACGAAACTTGTTTTTACTGGTGAGTGATGTAAGACGCGACCTTTATTTTGGAGCTTTTCCCCTTTTTATCACTTTTGACGGTCCGACTGAGGGTTTATTTTTTCGTATTTTTCCGGACAGTCCGTCGGGGCTCGCGGGAATTTTAGGTGGAAGAGCTCGCGAAACGAAGAACGGGAGTGCAGTCGGATTCGAATTCCGACTTCCGGTTCTCCCAGAATTAATTTTCAAAGTTGGACCCCCTTTTAGGTGCTCCGGGAACCGTGCTGGGACTTGCACAGAAATCGAGGTAATCCATACCCCTATTTGTTTTGTCTGTGATGTTGGGTGGTGACTCGGGGATTAACCCATCGACCCGCTTGGCTCCTTAATCCGGCTAGGTCAGACAATTTGATTTAAAGGGGAAAGCGAGCAGAGATAAGGACCCACCCCAACGCGATTTGGACGTTCGAGCAAGGAGAGGAAGAGGAACCCTAATTTCCCTCTTGCGGTCCAAGTGCGGCGCAAAGCTTCTTCGGGGATCGCCGGACGAAGGCGGGCAATCCCTCTTCCTCCATTTTCCCTCGCGAATCAAGGTGAGTTTTTGGAGGTTCTTGATTACGTTTTTCTTGTAAGGGATCGTTTCGTGGGGTTGGGTGATCGGGGGTTTTTGCCGCCGCCGCCGCCGGACACGAGGCGATAGCCGCCGCCGCCGCCGCCGTCGCCGCGCGGGCCGCTGCAGGTGGGGCGCCGCGCGGTAGGCGCGGGCGCGGGCACCGCGCGGCAGGCGCGCCGCGTGGGCACCGGCCGCAGGTTGGCACCGCACGCGGACCCGGGGGCCCCGCGCGGGCCGCCTGCAGGCGGGGCGGCGCGCGGCTGAGGCGCGCCGCGCGGGCACCGCCGCAGGCTGGCGCCGCGGCGGACAGGGGCCGCGCGGGCGCCTGCAGGCGGGCGCGCGCAGCAGCGCGGCCGCTCGGGCACCGCCCGCAGGCAGGCACGCGCGAACAGGGCCGTGCGGGCCGCGGCAGGCGGGGCAC
>CM055065.1:40059856-40104375 GCA_029204045.2 Tillandsia leiboldiana
CCCCGGGGTTTTTATTTAGCGGAAACGATACTTCAAAGTACGCGTAAAGTGCGTACGAATTTTTTTGTTTAGAAACCTCCTTCCCCGGCGCGTGCCCAGACCCGCCACATATACAGATTCACTCGAAATCGGGCAGAGTCTCCTCTGATATGCACGGCGTCGCGGCTGCTACAATAGCCGATTATGAGCAATCATTTTCCCATTTAATCACAACAGTTCGAAGTAGTACGGTGCATGAAGACTAAACAATACCCGTGGCCAATCAAGTTGAAAGGATAAACTCACAGTTTTGAAAGCAGGTCCACACGACCCAAGGTTGAAGACAGTTGAAAAGATGCCATAATCCACAGTGTTGAAAACAGGTCCACACGACCCAGATTTTTAAGATAGTTTTCGAAGTTCTTTTCTTTTCTAGTCATGTTGCTTTGAAAAGCGGCCAAACGGGAACAATAACGGAAATAGTAGTGCATAAGTAGAAAGAAAGAACTCAACATCCACACGACCCCACAGGGTATCGAGAACCACACAGTAACCTACAATACTGAATGAAATGCAGAGGGGTAAATAAAACACAGACTAGGGCTCCCTCAGACCGACTGCTACCAACTCGGCCTCACCGTCGCCTACCTCTACCCCCTGGAGGTACCTGTCACAGAGTGGGTAGTCAGCGACACTATCATCAAAATAGTACTAAAGCAGTAAAGTAATACCAAGCCACAAAGTAAGGCTAGCCGGAACACCGCTCTACTCGTAATGGTAACTCGCAACCACCTGTACCACCTGTAACACCTGTAACCCCGGTAACACCTGTAACACCTGACCGCGTCGGGATCCAATCCCGGCGGTCTCACACTGACTACATCGGGATCCAATCCCGGCAGTCCCACACCTGACTACATCGGGATCCAATCCCGGCAGTCCCACACCTGACTACATCGGGATCCAATCCCGGCAGTCCCACAGCTCGCACCTCGCTGCCTCAGACCCCCCAGCGGTCAGGGGCCCCCCACTACGTCACCTCGTGGGGTAACACGGGTCAAAGACCGCCTTTCCGGAAAAGAGCACCCTTTGCGGTGGCCAAACCGCGGTGCGCGTGTCGCAACTCGAGCATAAGTAACCAAGTAACCAAGTAACCAAGTACCAAGTAACCATGTCACCATGTCACGGGGTAAGGTAGTACATCATAGAAACCATCAGTGTTAGTACCGATTAATAATAAAAAGTCCCTTTCGGATTACCAACACAATACTCAGCCTCGACCGTAAACCCACCTCAACACAAGCGATCCCGGAATCCGCTGGGAGTCTCACCGCTAGCGACTGCCTGCTAGTACCTGAATAATAAATCCAAGTCAATAATAGGCTCTCTCTCTCGTATCCATCCCTACTAACTCACTGTGTGTGCAAGCTATACGGCAACCTTCGCCGAAGTCCCGGGATTTTGCCGGCACTTTCCGGAAATCCGATTTCCGCTCAACGAAAGCCATTGGGCCTCCCACGAAGGGTTTAGAGATCATGGGCGTACAGCCCAAAACAGCCCATGAGGCTACAATTGCAGTAGACCCCTAGAGTCTTACCCAATCGCACTTTTACAATGAAATAAGAGTCGTTTTTGCTCGTTCTCTTAACTGGGATAATATTTTTACGAACCGTCACTTCCAGTAAGTGACACTCGACCCGCTGAACACCGTGCTCACCCATTTGCAGCAGCACGGTACCCGAGGAAAACTTCGGGCCATAAAATACCTCTCCAACATAGCTTAAATGCATTTTTTTTTTCTTCGGCTAAACGAAACCGAGATCTGACGCGAGCATCGCGTCCAGTGGACCCCAAATTAGCCAGGAGCTCACTGTCGCGGCACCCGCAAACCGCCGGAACAGTGTTTGGGCTAAACTATTCTTTTAAGGGTTGGTTAACTATAACTTCACCTTTAATAACCCAAATCCAAATCTGCTTTAGGGTTAAGCTCACAGCACCTAAAAAACCTGGGGCTTGCTTCATTTGCAGCCCAGCAGTTGCTGGATCAACCAGATCCACACCTAGTCCACTAACAATGCATACGATGCACCAAACCTCAGTCTACCCAGATCTAACTTGATCTGAAGTGAGCATCAAGCTCAGAGACATTTTGAGCAACTTTCATATTCTGTTCAAAGCCTAAATCCAAACAGAATCTCTCTCAGGCATTTCATCAAACAGGTGGTGTGCTCTATTCCTCTCAACACACGCAAGCCATTCCCCGACCTGGTTCTCAGCAATTACTGGACCAAATCCTATGAAATTTGAAGGGAAATGCTCCACAGGACACAGGCAACATTCCCAGCATTTTGGTTTTCGCCTTGCACCCTCGGATGGCCGGGCCCGAAGTTGAAGAAGATGCCTCAACCTCGAAATTCGGGACTGTTCCACCAAGAGTTCTGGGACTTAACCAAAAGCATCTACAGGTGCTAACACCCTCAGTGAACCCTCCTGTGCCTGTGGCCGGCAGCAGAACACGGCGGCGGCGCGGCGGTGGCAAGCTCGGTTTTGGGGCTTCTACCAACAATGGCAACTTTTCACTCAATGGGTTTCGGGTGACAAGGACAGCGGAAATAGCTTCCTAGCAAATTTTCAGGAAGGTCTGGCCTTGTCCCCGCCGTCGGAGGTCGCCGGATCACCGGCCGCCATTAATGGCCTCAAGCTCGGCCACCCATGGCCGGCCCTCATTCGGGCTGCATGGAAGCCATGCAAAGGCATGGATGCAACCCTCTCATCCCCAGGGAGCTCCCCGACCATTGGCCGGAGGTGGGGAGGCCCGCCGGCGCCGGAGCACATAGCTCGGCCGAAGATGGAAAAACCCGAGAACTAGGGTTTCAAACTGCAACGTGGTTACTCAACCAAACTTCACCAAACTTTGCAGAAATGACCTATTGGTCCTACAGTCCCAACCCATCATTTTACTTTTCATTAAAAGTCGCCGGGAGCAAAGATAGCTCGAGGCGGAGCTCTCGGCTGTGCAACTCGGCCGCCGACCAACCGATGGCTTCCCATTTTCGGGGCTGTGCGTGGAGCATCCTTAGAACCTACAAAGCTCACTTCCAAAGGTCTTGGCCTCTAAAACTCCAAGAGTAAAGAGGGCTTACCTCGCCGGAGTTGGGGAAGATGGGTTGGTGCCCGTTTCGCTCCTCTCAGCGTCGCGCGGGCCACGGGGAGGATGCAGAGGAAGTGGGAGAAAGCTTTGACGGGAATTGGGTGCAAGAAACTCTGTGTGATCCCCTCCCCTCCAACGTCCACTTCCCCTTGTTATAACCGGCCTCCCCACCTTACTACGAGCCACCCCACTGGAGGGAGAGCGGTTCTGGGATGTGGGCGTCGTGGCAGAGGTGGTGAGGAACGTGGATAAGCGGTTGCAACCGCTCCCAAACCCACCACCTTAGTGTATAGGGTAGTTTAGTGAATTTTCCACTTTCTTTGCATTTAGGTCCCTCTATACCTTGTTTATTACTATTCAGTCCATAGCTGTAGGTCTTTTATGCATAGAGGTCCCTCTCCAAGTAACCTCATTGCATTTGACACATAAAATATTGGGCTTTTTACAAAAATACCCCTTTTTTCGACGTATTTCACGCATTTCGAGACGAGTGGTTCGTCAAAATGCGAAACCGACTTCGCCACGACGTCCGGCTCGTCGAGACCTATCAAGTAGCGTATTTGTTTGCTTGATTCAGCGCTCGAATAAAATCTCGGGCCATAAAGTTATGTAAGTTGCAGTATGACGCACGCACTTCGATGCACCCGGATCACTAAACGCGAATTCCGTCAGTGCCATTGTGCTCAGAATGGCGGTGCCATTCAAATCGACTACCCGAATTGCTAGATTCGGACTCCAGACAGTGAATCGGCTAACGTTCGCTCGGTGGGGAATTAAATCGGGAGGTTACTATTCACGACTTAAGTCGGGGGCCCCACAAGCTTCTTTACTGATTTCTGAACAATCCGACCGTCGGATCGACAATTAGTTTATATCATTTTCAATCGATTCGACAAGACGGTCGCACTAGTGATTTCAGATTTTCGAGATCAGACTCGGATCCGAAAGGCAGACATAGTGCTCCGTAAACTGTGCAATACGCGCACCGGTATGCAAGTCACTAAGGTTTAGATCTGCTTCCTCGCTCGCAACCATACTTGAATTTCTCGAGTGCTACATCACTCACACCTTAAAAGAAGTTTCGTCCCCGAAACTCAAATACACCATGAATCCAATAAGTGGGGAAAGGCTCAAGCATGCCTGACTTGCGCTCCCAAAAGGCTTTGCGCCCCTCCTGATCCGGTGAGATCTTGTCTCTTACGAGCTGTAAGTGCGAGTCCGCCTGCTGTCCCTCTCGAATCTTTTCTAACAGTGTTGGCTTGACTACCAGAGTTAGAAGTTGCGCAACCGTGCCCGCTGACACTACTTCCAACCCTAGTCGAGAAAATTCTGCGATCAAGTCGCTCTGCTCAGTTATCGCACCTACCGATTCTTCCCACAATCGCCCCTTCCTGCTCAAAACGTCCGCTACCACGTTTGCTTTCCCGGGGTGATATTGGGTCGTTAGGTCGTAATCCTTCGAGAATTCAAAACACCGCTTCTGGTGTCGTCGTCGGGAGTTGGTGACACTTTGCCTGCTGCAGTCGCGGTAGTGGTTACTCCCGCGAAGTTCCTCCTCCGGGGTTTTGAACAGACCAACAACTAGGTAGGGTTCTCTCCTCGACACTTGTAAGGGATTCCTATCTAGCGTTCGCAACTCCTCAGGCGGACTAGGGGAGTACCCCACTCCTATCCTATATAACCCTTCCCCCCCTGACACAACCGTACCGTACGCGGAGGAAGAAAAAACAGATACGGAAGTTGGGAATCGATGCCTAACCAAAGAAAAACCGTAAAGGGAATAAAAATATATATATATACCTGTCCTAGGATTCTGCATCACTGCTCCCCGGGGTGGCTGGGGAGGTCCGTCCACAACCTTTGGGCCAGCTACGTTCGACGTGGCGGGGTGGAGTCTCGGTATCGGAAGAGTCCGTCAGGCGTGGGTCGTCGGGTCTCGGTGCCGGGGGTCTGGTGACACCTGGCCTCCGGGGACACTCGTAACGTGTGTGGCCCGGCCTGCCACACCGGAAGCAATGCTCATTCCGCCAAGGGCACTCCATCATGGGATGCGCACCGTCACAAATGACGCACGGGGTCGGTGGTGTAGGTCCCTCTCTCATTGCCTGCCCGGGTTTCGACCTGTTCCTCTGGCGCTTGGTCGCTCTGCCGCACTGGTAGGGGCCCCCTGTCGGCCCGGGGTAGGGTGTGCTCGTCGTGTGCGCTCTAGCTCCGCGCGCACGGCCAAATTGACCGCTCCCTGAAAGGTGGAAACGCCAGTCGGGGGTGCCCCACGGGGGTTAACACCACCGGTGCCGTGCTGGGCGCGGTCGACACTCTCGAGCTCTTGGGTCAGTATACCCACCTGCTCTGCAAGAGTTAGCAATTTCACAGCCACGTCTCGCAGCTGGTTGCGTAGTACGCGGTTCGCCTCTGCCGCAAAGTCCATGGTTTCTATCTGTGCACACCAAGGAAACATATTAGTCCCAGCATACCAAAGAAACCGTGCGTAATAAATCACACAAATTCCCCTTTCCCCCACGTTCACTCACGTCCTACAACCTTACGTCCCACACATTTCATTTATTCGTAGTTAAGTGTGATATCTCAGTGGATGTTGGGTCGTCATCGTTGTGATTAAAGCAAAGTCTCTGATACCATCTTAATCTGTCACGCCCCGGGGGTTTTATTTTAGCGGAAACGATACTTCAAAGTACGCGTAAAGTGCGTACGAATTTTTTTGTTTAGAAACCTCCTTCCCCGGCGCGTGCCCAGACCCGCCACATATACAGATTCACTCGAAAATCGGGCAGAGTCTCCTCTGTATATGCACGGCGTCGCGGCTGCTACAATAGCCGATTATGAGCAATCATTTTCCCATTTAATCACAACAGTTCGAAGTAGTACGGTGCATGAAGACTAAACAATACCCGTGGCCAATCAAGTTGAAAGGATAAACTCACAGTTTTGAAAGCAGGTCCACACGACCCAAGGTTTTGAAGACAGTTTGAAAAGATGCCATAAATCCACAGGTGTTGGAAAACAGGTCCACACGACCCAGATTTTTAAAAGATAGTTTTCGAAGTTCTTTTCTTTTCTAGTCATGTTGCTTTGAAAAGCGGCCAAACGGGAACAATAACGGAAATAGTAGTGCATAAGTAGAAAGAAAGAACTCAACATCCACACGACCCCACAAGGGTATCGAGAACCACACAGTAACCTACAATACTGAATGAAATGCAGAGGAGGTAAATAAAACAGCATACTAGGGCTCCCTCAGACCGACTGCTACCAACTCGGCCTCACCGTCGCCTACCTCTACCCCCTGGAGGTACCTGTCACAGAGTGGGTAGTCAGCGACACTATCATCAAAATAGTACTAAAGCAGTAAAGTAATACCAAGCCACAAAGTAAGGCTAGCCGGAACAACCGCTCTACTCGTAATGGTAACTCGCAACCACCTGTACCACCTGTAGCACCTGTAACCCCGGTAACACCTGTAACACCTGACCGCGTCGGGATCCAATCCCGGCGGTCTCACACCTGACTACATCGGGATCCAATCCCGGCAGTCCCACACCTGACTACATCGGGATCCAATCCCGGCAGTCCCACACCTGACTACATCGGGATCCAATCCCGGCAGTCCCACAGCTCGCACCTCGCTGCCTCAGACCCCCCAGCGGTCAGGGGCCCCCCACTACGTCACCTCGTGGGGTAACACGGGTCAAAGACCGCCTTTCCGGAAAAGAGCACCCTTTGCGGTGGCCAAACCGCGGGTGCGCGTGTCGCAACTCGAGCATAAGTAACCAAGTAACCAAGTAACCAAGTAACCAAGTAACCAAGTAACCATGTCACCATGTCACGGGGTAAGGTAGTACATCATAGAAACCATCAGCGTTAGTACCGATTGATAATAAAAAGTCCCTTTCGGATTACCAACACAATACTCAGCCTCGACCGTAAACCCACCTCAACACAAGCGATCCCGGAATCCGCTGGGAGTCTCACCGGCTAGCGACTGCCTGCTAGTACCTGAATAATAAATCCAAGTCAATAATAGGCTCTCTCTCTCGTATCCATCCCTACTAACTCACTGTGTGTGCAAGCTATACGGCAACCTTCGCCGAAGTCCCGGGATTTTGCCGGCACTTTCCGGAAATCCGATTTCCGCTCAACGAAAGCCATTGGGCCTCCCACGAAGGGTTTAGAGATCATGGGCGTACAGCCCAAAACAGCCCATGAGGCTACAATTGCAGTTAGACCCCTAGAGTCTTACCCAATCGCACTTTTACAATGAAATAAGAGTCGTTTTTGCTCGTTCTCTTAACTGGGATAATATTTTTACGAACCGTCACTTCCAGTAAGTGACACTCGACCCGCTGAACACCGTGCTCACCCATTTGCAGCAGCACGGTACCCGAGGAAAACTTCGGGCCATAAAATACCTCTCCAACATAGCTTAATTGCATTTTTTTTTTCTTCGGCTCAACGAAACCGAGATCTGACGCGAGCATCGCGTCCAGTGACCCCAAATTAGCCAGGAGCTCACTGTCGCGGCCTCGCAAACCGCCCGGAACAGTGTTTGGGCTAAACTATTCTTTTAAGGGTTGGTTAACCTATAACTTCACCTTTAATAACCCAAATCAAAATCTGCTTTAGGGTTAAGCTCACAGCAACCTAAAAAACCTGGGGCTTGCTTCATTTGCAGCCCAGCAGTTGCTGGATCAACCAGATCCACACCTAGTCCACTAACAATGCATACGATGCACCAAACCTCAGTCTACCCAGATCTAACTTGATCTGAAGTGAGCATCAAGCTCAGGAGACATTTTTGAGCAACTTTCATATTCTGTTCAAAGCCTAAATCCAAACAGAATCTCTCTCAGGCATTTCATCAAACAGGTGGTGTGCTCTATTCCTCTCAACACACGCAAGCCATTCCCCGACCTGGTTCTCAGCAATTACTGGACCAAATCCTATGAAATTTGAAGGGAAATGCTCCACAGGACACAGGCAACATTCCCAGCATTTTGGTTTTCGCCTTGCACCCTCGGATGGCCGGGGCCCGAAGTTGAAGAAGATGCCTCAACCTCGAAATTCGGGACTGTTCCACCAAGAGTTCTGGGACTTAACCAAAAGCATCTACAGGTGCTAACACCCTCAGTGAACCCTCCTGTGCCTGTGGCCGGCAGCAGAACACGGCGGCGGCGCGGCGGTGGCAAGCTCGGTTTTGGGGCTTCTACCAACAATGGCAACTTTTCACTCAATGGGTTTCGGGTGACAAGGACAGCGGAAATAGCTTCCTAGCAAATTTTCAGGAAGGTCTGGCCTTGTCCCCGCCGTCGGAGGTCGCCGGATCACCGGCCGCCATTAATGGCCTCAAGCTCGGCCACCCATGGCCGGCCCTCATTCGGGCTGCATGGAAGCCATGCAAAGGCATGGATGCAACCCTCTCATCCCCAGGGAGCTCCCCGACCATTTGGCCGGAGGTGGGGAGGCCCGCCGGCGCCGGAGCACATAGCTCGGCCGAAGATGGAAAAACCCGAGAACTAGGGTTTCAAACTGCAACGTGGTTACTCAACCAAACTTCACCAAACTTTGCAGAAATGACCTATTGGTCCTACAGTCCCAACCCATCATTTTACTTTTCATTAAAAGTCGCCGGGAGCAAAGATAGCTCGAGGCGGAGCTCTCGGCTGTGCAACTCGGCCGCCGACCAACCGATGGCTTCCCATTTTCGGGGCTGTGCGTGGAGCATCCTTAGAACCTACAAAGCTCACTTCCAAAGGTCTTGGCCTCTAAAACTCCAAGAGTAAAGAGGGCTTACCTCGCCGGAGTTGGGGAAGATGGGTTGGTGCCCGTTTCGCTCCTCTCAGCGTCGCGCGGCCACGGGGAGGATGCAGAGGAAGTGGGAGAAAGCTTTGACGGGAATTGGGTGCAAGAAACTCTGTGTGATCCCCCTCCCCTCCAACGTCCACTTCCCCTTGTTATAACCGGCCTCCCCACCTTACTACGAGCCACCCCACTGGAGGGAGAGCGGTTCTGGGAGTGGGCGTCGTGGCAGAGGTGGTGAGGAACGTGGATAAGCGGTTGCAACCGCTCCCAAACCCACCACCTTAGTGTATAGGGTAGTTTAGTGAATTTTCCACTTTCTTTGCATTTAGGTCCCTCTATACCTTGTTTATTACTATTCAGTCCATAGCTGTAGGTCTTTTATGCATAGAGGTCCCTCTCCAAGTAACCTCATTGCATTTGACACATAAAATATTGGGCTTTTTACAAAAATACCCCTTTTTTCGACGTATTTCACGCATTTCGAGACGAGTGGTTCGTCAAAATGCGAAACCGACTTCGCCACGACGTCCGGCTCGTCGAGACCTATCAAGTAGCGTATTTGTTTGCTTGATTCAGCGCTCGAATAAAATCTCGGGCCATAAAGTTATGTAAGTTGCAGTATGACGCACGCACTTCGATGCACCCGGATCACTAAACGCGAATTCCGTCAGTGCCATTGTGCTCAGAATGGCGGTGCCATTCAAATCGACTACCCGAATCGCTAGATTCGGACTCCAGACAGTGAATCGGCTAACGTTCGCTCGGTGGGGAATTAAATCGGGAGGTTACTATTCACGACTTAAGTCGGGGGCCCCACAAGCTTCTTTACTAATTTCTGAACAATCCGACCGTCGGATCGACAATTAGTTTATATCATTTTCAATCGATTCGACGAGACGGTCGCACTAGTGATTTCAGATTTTCGAGATCAGACTCGGATCCGAAAGGCAGACATAGTGCTCCGTAAACTGTGCAATACGCGCACCGGTATGCAAGTCACTAAGGTTTAGATCTGCTTCCTCGCTCGCAACCATACTTGAATTTCTCGAGTGCTACATCTTTATCGACGATATCCTGATCTACTCGCCCACCGATAAGGAACCCGAGGAGCACCTACGAATTGTTCTGCAGACACTCAGAGACCAGAGGCTTTATGCCAAACTTAAGAAGTGCGAGTTTTGGCTTTGCGAGGTAGGATTTCTGGGGCACATCATTTCAGCAACAGGGATCTCAGTAGATCCCAAAAAGGTGGAGTCGGTGACGGACTGCCTCAACCGACCACAGTAACGGAAATCCGCAGCTTCCTGGGCCTCGCGGGGTATTATCGACGTTTTGTCGAAGGCTTCTCGAAAATTGCGACCCCTCTAAACCGCCTGACCCGAAAAGGAGAAAAGTTCATCTGGACGGCCCAATGCCAAGAAAGTTTTGAAGAACTTAAGAGGCGGTTAACAAGAGCACATGTGCTTGCATTATCAACACCCGGGGAAGACTACGAGGTTTACTGCGATGCATCACGGATAGGATTGGGAGGAGTACTAATGCAGCAAGGAAGAGTCATAGCCTATGCCTCAAGGCAACTCAAAGATTACGAGCAGAACTACCCGACACACGACCTGGAGCTTGCCGCAGTCGTCTTTGTCCTAAAACTATGGAGGCACTATCTCTTTGGTGTCCACTGTAACGTGTTCTCGGACCACCAAAGGCTTAAGTACCTTTTCACCCAGAAGGAGCTGAACCTACGGCAGAGACGGTGGTTGGAGTTACTGAAGGATTACGACCTAACTATTCAGTACCACCCGGGAAAAGCAAATGTGGTAGCAGATGCCCTAAGCAGGAAGGGACAGGCAGAAGGGACTTCAGCGGGCACGATCACACAGCAGGACGACTTGATCGCGGAATTCTCGCGATTGAGATTGGAGGTGGTACCAGCAGGGACGGTCGAGCGACTAATGTCCTTAACAGTTGTGCCGACCCTATTTGAGAGGATTCGAGAAGGTCAAGGTGCGGATCCGCAGCTACAGCTGGAACGAGATAAGATTTCCCCGGAGCAAAAGGGAGACTTTGCAGTGGGGACAGACGGCACCCTTCGGTTTCAAGGACGGATTTGTGTGCCCGATTTGCCAGACCTGAAAAGAGAAATCTTGACTGAAGCGCACTGCGCCCCTACGCGGCGCACCCTGGGGGCACCAAGATGTATAGGAATCTCAGGCAGACTTTCTGGTGGCCGAAACTGAAAGGGGACGTGACGCGATTCGTAGCGCACTGCCTGATTTGCCAGCAGGTGAAAGCCGAGCATCAGCGACCGGCGGGGAAATTGCAACCACTACCTGTGCCCGAATGGAAATGGGAGCAAATCACGATGGACTTTGTCACCGGATTTCAACGTTCGCAGCAGGGACACGACGCTATCTGGGTCCTCGTAGATCGGCTAACGAAGTCAGCTCACTTCTTACCCATCCACACGACCTGGACACGCGATCGACTGGCTCAAGTCTACATCGGCGAGATTGTGAGGCTACACGGGATACCGACATCTATTACTTCAGACAGAGACACAAGGTTCGTTTCGAACTTTTGGCAGAGTCTACAACGAGCCCTTGGGACCAAGCTACATTTCAGCTCAGCCTTTCACCCCCAGACGGATGGACAATCCGAGCGGGTGATCCAGATCCTCGAGGACATGCTCCGAGCTTGCATACTGGATTTGGGAGACGGACGGTCACGCTACCTACCCCTTGTAGAGTTCGCCTACAACAACAGCTATCAGGCGAGCATCCGGATGGCGCCGTACGAAGCATTGTACGGCCGACGTTGTAGGTCCCCGATTTGTTGGGACGACCTGGGGGAGCGAAAATTTTTGGGACCGGACCTGGTGGAGGAAACCGAGGAAAAGGTGCGCCTCATCCGACGGCGATTGGCGACCGCCTAGAGCCGACAAAAGAGCTACGCAGACCGGAGACGCCGCGATTTGGAATTCCGGGTGGGAGAGCACGTGTTACTGCGGGTGTCACCGTCAAAAGGGGTGAAACGGTTTGGGTTGAGAGGCAAGTTGAGCCCGCGGTATGTAGGGCCTTTCGAGATTCTGGAGCACATCGGCCCGGTGGCCTACCGCCTCGCCCAACCGCCGAACCTTGACCGGGTTCACGACGTGTTCCACGTATCCATGCTTCGGAAGTATCTCCCCGATCCATCGCGGGTGCTCGACGTTACGGCAGTCGAGCTCAAAGAGGACCTGAGTTTCGAGGAAGTACCAGTGCGGATATTAGCCCGAGAAGACAAAAAGTTGCAAAGTCGAACAATCCCCTATGTGAAAGTGCTTTGGGGCAATCAGGAGGAGCGCGTAGCAACTTGGGAACCAGAGCCAAAAATGAGGGAATGCTACCCCGATCTCTTCGCCGCGGGCGAGAGTTAAGTTTCGGGGACGAAACTTGTTTTTACTGGTGAGTGATGTAAGACGCGACCTTTATTTTGGAGCTTTTCCCCTTTTTATATCACTTTTGACGGTCCGACTGAGGGTTTATTTTTTCGTATTTTTCCGGACAGTCCGTCGGGGCTCGCGGGAATTTTTAGGTGGAAGAGCTCGCGAAACGAAGAACGGGAGTGCAGTCGGATTCGAATTCCGACTTCCGGTTCTCCCAGAATTAATTTTCAAAGTTGGACCCCCCTTTTAGGTGCTCCGGGAACCGTGCTGGTGACTTGCACAGAAATCGAGGTAATCCATACCCCTTATTTGTTTTGTCTGTGATGTTGGGTGGTGACTCGGGGATTTAACCCATCGACCCGCTTGGCTCCTTAATCCGGCTAGGTCAGACAATTTGATTTAAAGGGGAAAGCGAGCAGAGATAAGGATCCCCACCCCAACGCGATTTGGACGTTCGAGCAAGGAGAGGAAGAGGAACCCTAATTTCCCTCTTGCGGTCCAAGGTGCGGCGCAAAGCTTCTTCGGGGATCGCCGGACGAAGGCGGGCAATCCCTCTTCCTCCATTTTCCCTCGCGAATCAAGGTGAGTTTTTGGAGGTTTCTTGATTTACGTTTTTCTTGTAAGGGATCGTTTCGTGGGGTTGGGTGATCGGGGGTTTTTGCCGCCGCCGCCGCCGGACACGAGGCGATAGCCGCCGCCGCCGCCGCCGTCGCCGCGCGGGCCGCCTGCAGGTGGGGCGCCGCGCGGTAGGCGCGCTGCGCTGGCACCGCGCGGCAGGCGCGCCGCGTGGGCACCGCCCGCAGGTTGGCACCGCGCGGACAGGGGCCGCGCGGGCCGCCTGCAGGCGGGGCGGCGCGCGGCAGGCGCGCCGCGCGGGCACCGCCCGCAGGCTGGCGCCGCGCGGACAGGGGCCGCGCGGGCCGCCTGCAGGCGGGGCGCCGCGCAGCAGGCGCGCCGCTCGGGCACCGCCCGCAGGCAGGCACCGCGCGAACAGGGGCCGTGCGGGCCGCCGGCAGGCGGGGCACCGCGCGGCAGGCGCGCCGCACAGGCACCGCCCGCAGGCTGGCAACGCGCGGACAGGGGCCGCGCGGGCCGCCTGCAGGCGGGGCGCCGCGCGGCAGGCGCGCCGCGCGGGCACAGCCCGCAGGCTGGCACCGCGCGGACAGGGGCCGCACGAGCCGCCTACAGGTGGGGCGCCGCGCGGCAGGCGCGCCGTGCGGGCACCGCCCGCAGGCTAGCACAGCGCGGACAGGTGCCGCGCGGGCCGCCTGCAGGCGGGGCGCCGCGCGGCAGGCGCGCCGTGCGGGCACCGCCCGCAGGCTGGCACCGCGCGGGCAGGTGCCGCGCAGGCCGCCTGCAGGCGGGGCGCCGCGCGGGCACCGCCCGCAGGATGGCATCGCGCGGGCAGGTGCCGCGCGTGCCGCCTGCAGGCGGGGCGCCGCGCGGCAGGCGCACCGTGCGGGCACCGGCCGCAGGCTGGCACCGCGCGGGCAGGTGCCGCGCGGGCCGCCTGCAGGAGGGGAGACGCCCGGCAGGCGCGCCCCGCGGGCACCGCCCGCAGGCTGGCACCGCGCGGGCAGGTGCCGCGCGGGCCGCCTACTGGCGGGGCGCCGTACGGGCCGCCTACAGGCGGGGCGCCGCGCGGGCCACCTACAGGCGGGGCGCCGCGCGGCAGGCGCGCCGCGCGGGCACCGCCCGCAGGCTGGCACCACGCGGGCTGGTGCCGCGCGGGCCGCCTGTAGGAGGGATGCCGCGCGGCAGGCGCTCCGCGCGGCAGGCGCGCCGCGCGGGCACCGCCCGCAGGCTGGCACAGCGCAGGCAGGTGCCGCGCGGGCCGCCTGCATGCGTGGCGCGCGCGGCAGGGGCGCTGCGCGGGCACCGCCCGCAGGCTGGCACCGCGCGGGCAGGTGCCGCGCGGGCCGCCTGCAGGCGTGGCGCGCGCGGCAGGGGCGCTGCGCGGGCACCGCCCGCAGGCTGGCACCGCGCTGGCAGGTGCCGCGCGGGCCGCCTGCAGGCGAGGCGCCGAGCGGCTGGCGCGCGGCGCGGACAGGTGCCGCGCGGGCCGCCTGCGGGCGGGGCACCGCGCGGCAGGCGCGCTGCGCGGGCACCGCCGCAGGCTGGCACCGCGCGGACAGGTGCCGCGCCGGCCGCCTGCAGGCGGGGCGCCGCGAGGCAAGCACGCCATGCGGGCGCTGCCTGCGGGAGGGTGCCGCGCGGGCTGGCGCCGCGCGGGCCACCCGCAGGCCGCACGCCGCACGGAAAGCGCGCCGTTGGGCCACCGCAACGGGTTGGGGCCGTTGGTGCTGTGCGCAGACGGAGTGCGCACTGCACGGGTCGGTGCCGTGCGGGGAACCCCGCCGCGCGGAGTCCGGGGATCATGTCAGTCGTCGTTTCGGTATTGAGTCGGTGGTAGTGTTCGGATCCCTTAGCCATGACATACCTTTGTTCCTTCAGGAGTGCGGGACGTTGTAGGAACCAGGCGCACGGTCAAGGACGAGCCGAGCACGGGACGACACACACGAGGTGGGTACTTCCTCCGGGATTAATTAGGAAAGGGTGTACAATTGTAAGGTGCTAGTATGGGCAAAGGTGTTTTCTCTTCTAGATGTTCTTTATGTGCAATGCTGACCCCGTTTTACCTTATTTAAATAATCGTCTATTTATATCTGTTTATGAGGCTCTGGTGTTACTACACGCACACCGGCAGTTTGGCCACCGCAAGGGTGTGCTTTTTCAGAAAAGTGGTACGTTGACCCGTGTACCCCACGTGACGGTGACGTTAGGAAAGGGGGCCCTCATAGGTGGGGGTGTGAGCGGTGATGCCGAGGCAGGTGCTCGGCGGGGGACACCGGGGCAGGGGCTCGGTGCGGTGTTCGGGAAAGGTGCCCGGTTTTGCTTGGTGCAGGGTGTGATTGTTGTTGACGATGTTTGAGGGGGACGGTTGCTCTGGTTACCGTGGTTTGCCTTGTTCTAGCCCTTTTTGCATATTATGTTATTTCTAGTCACTGACTCCCCACTCCGTGACAGGTTCGTCCAAGGGCGAGTGCTAGGGGCACCGGTGAGGCCGCGAGGGTGCTGTTCTGACATTGAGCGACTTCAGACACGGTGACTCTTCCTTCCCCTTTTTCCTTATTACTTATATTAGTTAGTTGTGGATTGCGACACCCCCGTGGGGTCGAAGTGGATGTTGCCTCTTTTCATATATGCGAATGAATGTTGTTCCTTTTCTTACTTGGCCGTTTTAAACAATGAAAAGAGAAAAAAAAACAAAGAAAACCGTTTGCAAAAACCGCTTTTAAAACGTGGGTGTCGTGTGGGCACCGGATTTTAAAACCTTGTGGAATTTATGTGGTTTCGAACTGGCTTTACAAAATTCGGCATCGGGTGGGTGCCGTTTTCAAAACTCTGTGGATTTATGTGGCTTTGAAACAGATTTTCTAAAACAACGGCGTCGAGTGGGCGCCGCTTTCAAAACCTTGTGATTATTTATCCTTTCAAATCGACGTCCTCTATGTTAGATGTTGAAACTAGTAGATTATGTGAGATGAATGGTTGTATGTGTACGAGACTCCAACTAGTGTGGTTAAAGACTATGTGATGTACCTTGTGAGGCACTTTGTAGTTGAGACGCCGTGCATATACAAAGGAGACTCTGCCCGTTTGAAGAGTGAATTTGTATATGCGGCGGGTCTGGGCACGCGCCGGGGAGTAATGGTTTTCAAAAAATATATATATAGCTGAATTAGGAGCATCGGTGGCTCCTCTTCCGCGCGTTCGAACCCCCGGGGCCTGACAGGAACTCAAAAGTGTGGTTCTGGTACTGAATGTAAAAACTGATTTTTTCCAAGATAAATTTTATCCAAAACAGACTAAGTACCGGAATCCAAACTTAAAATAAATTGTGAGTTAAAAACCAAGTTCCTAAAACCATGTCTAAACCTGGTTTAGATTAATTCCAGATTCCAATGATTATAAATGTACTTAAATCACCAAGACTAAATTAATCATACCTGAGTGTCATCTTGAGCTTATGTTGAATCTTCAATGAGTCTTCGAAAGCTGATTTGACAATTTGATCCCTTTAAGACTCCGACTCAACTCATGAAATATGCCAACACAAAAAGCCGTAACAGAATTACCTCTAAGGAATTATCTTAAAGGAATTATCTTTAAGGAATTATCTTTAAGGATTTATCTTTAAGGATTTATCTCTAAGGGTTTAACGAAATAAATAATTAGAGATTGAAATACCCGATGTGGATTTTGACGGTACGTACGTACGAAAAGGGAAAATAAAATAAATAAATTAATAATAAGATTTATTTAATTTCCGTATACCGAAAGGAAAACCCTAGTTTTAAAAGATCGCCTCCTCAAACCCTTCCCTCTTGGGCGTACGGAAAACCAAACGAAACCCTAGTTCGAAAAAAGAGAAAAGGGAAAAGAAAAGGAAACCCTAACCGGAGAAAAAAGAAATAGAGAAAGAATAACCGGAGGAACCCGATCGCCTGATCGACGTGCCAGAGACCGGAGAACGAGACATCACCGCCATCGGAGGGCGGATCCGGATTCTCACCACCGCAAAGAATGGAGATCGGGATCGCGTTGCCTCCTCCATAGGAGCAAGGTTAGTGATCGTTGTTTCTCTTTCGTCGGTTTGATCATGGGTTTTTCCGTGTTCTTTGGAGATCGTTTTAATCGGTAAATTGATCACGGATTTTTGATTGGGTTTGATCGGTGATTTGTTCGTGTTCTTGACCGGGTTTGATCGATGGTTTTTAACCGGTCTTGATCGGAGGTTTGATCGGGTTTCCGATCGATGTTTCGTTTGGTCTCCGATCAATGGTTTTATCGTTGGAGCGATCCGGGGTTTTTAGTTGGGTAAATTGGGTATTTCGTCGGAGCATGGGGGAGTTAACGGGAGGCCGCCGCCGCCGTTATCACGTTCGCAGGGTCGTCGCCGGAGCCGCGCGGGGGCGAAAACGGAGAAGAAAACGCGAAACGGGGCGTTACTGTGCATCACGTACGGCACCTCAGCCACGCGGTCCATGGCCTGGGCATGCACCCGGCGCACGCCTCCGCAGCCCGAAGGCGTAGACCCGGCGCACGGGCCCGTGCGCCAGCACTGGCCGCTGCTGCGCGGTGCACGCTCTAGGCGTGCACCCGGCGCACGCCTCCGCAGCCCGAAGGCGCAGACCCGGCGCACGCCTCCGTGCGCCAGCCCGGCCCGCGAAGCGCGGTGCACGCCTTCAGCGTGCACCCGGTGCGCGCCGCGGCACCCTGCGAGCGTGAGCCCGGTGCGCGCCTTGCCAGTGCACCGGCCCGGCCCGAATTGCCTGGTGCACACGCCCGGGGTGAGCCCGATCTGTACCGCCACCTCCACTATGCTGTAGACCTGATCCACGCCTCAGCCGTGCACCAGCCTCCAACGGAAGAGTCCGGTAGCTCCGTTTTTGGCCCGTTTTGCCTCATTTTTGAGTGTTTTTGACCACGATAATATTTTTAACAACGATGTAGTTCTTTCGGGTCAGTTTTTGGTTCGACGGGTTTTTGTTGGACGACACGGTCCGCTTGGCACAGTGATTTTTGTTTTTCGTCGGTCTATTGTTACAGTGGTCGGGACCACTGATTATGCCTGTTTAGGGTAAAAGTGTTAAATGGTGTTCTTGGTTATTTTATTAGGCTGCGTGAAGTTCTGATTGCCTATGAGGGTCCCGGGCGCGGTCGTTTATCTTCCTTTCAGGTGGGTACCTTTGGTTATTTTCGGTGAAATGTCGTTCCCGTGTATTTTGTATGATAAAGTAGATGTTTTGGTAAATTGTCTAACCCCATTGCATATAAATCCCGTTTTGTGTTCTAACTGAGGCGGCTGAGGTCGCAAAAATATTTTATGTTCTAACTGAGGCGGCTGAGGTCGCAAAAATGTTTTATGTTCTAACTGAGGCGGCTGCGGTCGCATTTTCGTTCTATATGCTCATATTTGCTTACACGCACACCGGCGGTTTGGCCACCGCACAGGGTGTATTTTTCTGGAAAGATGGCAAGGTTTACCCGTGTACCCCACGACTAGCGATGATGGGGACCCCTCACGGAGAGGCAAACTGCTACTTGGGCAGTGGAGGGGTTGGAGGCACCAAGAAAGTGAGCACGGTATCTGGGGTTGGCGCCCAATAAATATATATATATATATATATATATATAATATAAATCTGGGGTTGGTGCCCAGCTTGTTTTGTGACAAGGATTTAGTGGTACATGAGGGGGAAGTAAATGCTCCGGTGTATCGGTTTATCTTTTCAGTTATTGCATTTACTATTTATATCTACTTTATCAGTCACTGACTACCCACACTGTGACAGGTCCGAGCAGGGGTGGGAACCGGGACGACGGTGAGGCAACGGTTAGAGGACCCTAGCCCTTGTGGCTATTAAACCTTAATATTTTATGGTTATCTTTTATTGTGTGTGGTTAGTCTAGCTGTGATTACTTGTGCATGGTTTCTTGTGGATGTTGGATTGAGGACTTAGTGTAGGAATATCTTCTCATATCTGTGAATGTTGAGATGTATGAATGCGGCTCGTTTTCAAATACAAACATGGTTTCAAAAGTATTTTCAAACCAAGTGTCGTGTGGGCACTGATTTTCAAAACTCGTGGATTTATCCTTTCAAGTAAGGTGGCCGCTTAAAAGAGTTTGCGAAAATGTTTTGTAAAACCGGGTGTCGAGTGGACACCGACTTTCAAACCTATGGGTTTATGGCGTGGTTTCAATATGATAAATGTGACTGTATGGTTAAGTATAGTCTCTCCTTATTGTCGTTCATTGCTTGCATGGTTAAAGTATTTGTCGTGCTCGGAACGCCGTGCATATACAAAGGAGGCTCCGCCCATTTGGGGAGCGAATTTGTATATGTGGCGGGCCTGGTGCGCACCGGAGGCGAGGTTCATTTAAGAAAAAAAAATGGATACGTTTTCCGTTCTTTTAGAACCTTCGAGGCGTGACAGCTCCCCGATTGGCTGAACGCGGGTGACGTGGCGCCTCGCTGGCGCGGCGTGGACGCGTGGACCGCTGAGGCTGGTTACTGTAGCAGCCCGAAATCGGTTTCAGGCGCCCGAAAGATGCGCACGAAAGTGGGTTTTCGGCCTATAAGGGCCCGAATGGCCCCATTTCTTCTGCTTTCTCCTTTCTCCTTTTTGCTCGCACCGAGAGGCTAAGGGGAGGGAGAGGGCGATTTCGTGGAGGGTTTTCGAGGGCGTGCGAGCGCGTCGTGGACCCCGTGGAGCGCGCAAGGTGTTCCAATGAGCCGAATGAACGCGTGTGTACGCGATGGATGGCGTGACGTTGTCGAGGTAGGTCCCGTATGTCATTTTGCGGTATTTTTGGCACAGTTTTGAGATTTTCTTTTGGATTTTGGATTTGACCCCATGTCTTCGTGCGTGTTAGGGACCGAGTTTTACTGTGCCATCTTACTACACGAGGTGTTGCCGGGCGTTTTGGCGCGCACTATTTTGCGTGCAAGCTTGGAAAGGACATGCACCGTTTTGCGTACGGACTCAACGAACGTGCACTGTTTTGCGCTCAATCTCAAAAAGCGTGCACCGTTTGGCGTGCAACATTGAAGAAAGAACGTGCACCATTTTGCGTGCAAATTGAGGTGCGTGCACCGTTTTGCGTGCAAGTTGAATTGTCGTGCACCGTTTTGGGTGCAGTCTCTAATGTTATGCACCATTTTTCGTGCAGGGTTAGAAAAATGTGCATCGTTTTGCGTGCAACCTTGAAGAAAGATATGCACCATTTTGCGTGCAAACCCAAGGTATGTGCACCGTTTTGCGTGCACCGTTTTGCGTGCAGTCTCTAACGATGTGCACCGTTTTGCGTGCAGGTTCGAAGGACATGCATCGTTTTGCGTGCGGGCTCGAGGGACATGTATCGTTTTGCGTGCAAGCTCGAGAAAACAGGAACAAACGCGCGGAGACCAATTGCAAGTGTCTACAAGCAATTGGGGGCAATCCAAGGTGGGGGATTCTGCCGAAATTGGGTGACCTCTCCCCTTGCTCCTTTGCTTTTGGATTTAGAGGCATGATAGTAGCCTGTTAGAGGCATTAGGTAATTATGATTAAGATTGCATGTATAGATGGACACAGATGAAAAGTGCAACTGTTGGTTGCCAAAGATAGATGATAAATGTGCATGTGTAGATGGACACAGACGAAAAGTGCAACTGTTGGTTGCCAAAAAGGAGATGATCAATTTGCATGTGTAAAAGGACTTAGGAGAAAAATGTAATTCTTGATTTATCTAAATAGATGATAATTGCATGCGTAGAGGATAAATATTATTTTATGATGGATATGAAAATAATTGCATGCGTAAAAGTAGATAATCATGTGATGATTGTGATCATGTTAGGGTACAACCCTAGGAATCATGTGACATAAGGGAAAAGAACATGTTGGTAGTAAGACTAGGAGAAAACCTAGATTCAGGGTTCACTGAGTGACATCAAATTTAGGAGTTATCCTAGGATTGAACGAGTAGCATTGTCTTAGGAGATAACCTAAGGACATGGGATAGAGTGATCAACATAGAGTCAATGAACTCTAGGATGAGCATGACATGGAACTTAGGTAAAGAGAACCTAAGGTGAATTAGAGTCAGGGTAACTTTAAGTAAAAGTGGAACAAGAAATTAGAGTCAGTGTAACTCTAAGTTAAAAGTGGAACAGGAAAATAGAGTTAAGGTAACTCTAAGATTCAGTGAGGAATCAGGAAAAGGAGATGAGATCCCAAGGTTAAAGAATTAAACAAATATAACCCTAGAAAGTCATAGGGTGTCTGGGCAAATGGACAGCAACTTTAACTTCAACTTGAGTTAAATAAAATGAAAGAGAAATGTTTAAGAGTCCAGGAGACTCTCTAGTTACCCGTGTGGCAAGACCTAGGGTAAGGGATGAATTAATGAAAAAGATAAAGCTTAAGAGAAAGCTAAAAGTGGTTTAATAAGCAAGACAAGCAAATTGCTTAAAAAGAAAGAAAACAGAAAGAAAATGCAAATGGCGCATTCAGGTTGAGACTCGTCAGTTTGGGAGCAGGACTGTGATGACCTGGATCTCTGCAGAGCTGTGGTAGAGTCATTGGTGACATCTGGGGGGGCCTGTACTGTGTGTTGGAGGTGTTTGTGCACCAATTGGACACAAGTGGCGGACTTCGGGCTTAATGGATCACGTGGGTGATCAGTGGACTCCGTCGGATCTTTAGAAGTGGTTTCGCGCGAAGCGGATATTAAAAATGGACTCAGCGTGAAGTTTGGACCAAGGAACACCTTTCCGGATGCCTTCGGCAAATTTTGGAGTTGGAATTTGGCAAAATGGACATCAAATTCGGATTCAGCGTGCGAAAATGGTCAAAATGGACTACCTACTTGATATTTTGCGCAACCAGTTACTGTTCATGCCGGAACAGTGATTCCGGCGGCCAGCGGGCAGCGGCGGCGGCGGCGGGCAGCGGCGGAGCACGGCGGACGGGCTCGGGCAGGCTGCGGAGCGGCCGCGGGCAGCGCGCGGGCGCGGGCAGCGCGCGGGCGCGGGCAGCGCGCGGGCAGCGCGCGGGCAGGCGCGCGGGCGCGCAGGCAGGTGCGCGGTCCACGGGCCGGCGTGCACCAGGGGCAGGACACGTGGCATGTTGAGATTGGTCGGTGCAGTGGACTTGGACCACAAAGCAGGCGGGCGCGGTGCATGGACCGGCGGGACACGTGTCTGATTGTGGTTGGCGGGCTCATGAAGGCTGGGTCCACGGAGGTGCACCGGGGTGCCTCGGGTTGCGTGCCTGGCAGGGGGCGCAGGCGGCGAGCGCAGGCGCACGTGGGCGCGCGTCAGGCGCGTTGACGGGCGGTTCCCGCGCGTGGGCCGCCACGTGTCGACCTCCGCGTGGGCCACGCGGCAGGGTGTGAGCGGCGGGGTTTGGCTGTCCGCTGTTGCGGGGGAGACGTGGAGGCCCGAGGGAGATTCGGGCCCGCACAGTGTTGGGCCGGGCCCAACACTGTAGCCGCCCGAAAATCCCCAGCGCCCGGAAGTGGGGACATATTGGGTATTTGTTGAATTGTTTCTTCCAGCCTTTTTATAAGCCGAGTTCAACTGTAGACAGCTCCTTCTCTGTTCCTCCTCTCACAGTGCCACCTTCACGAGATCTCTTCCTCTCCCAGAGCCGGATCCATCTACAGATTCAAGGATTTTTCTGCGGCACGCATCCCGAGGTTTCCATTTTTACGGCGCGGCACGACGCTCGTTCGTTTGTGATCTTCTTCGTCGCATTTTGGTGCGAGGACTCCCCCGGCTTACTCCGACCTCCGATTGAGGCGATTCTTGCACCGTTGGACTCATGACAGGTAGGGTTTTGATCTTTGTGTTTTGAGCTCCTCCTCATTTCGAGTTTATCTTGGAGTTCCCCGAGCTTCCATTTGACCCTTTTTATTGGGCGGAGTTTTGGACAGCGGTGCGGTATTTCGGCCATATCTTCGCGTACAGACATCGGATTGGGGTGATTCAATAGGCGTTTTGCATCTACACATCACGAGGAATATCCCCAAATTTTCTTGGAATTTTCTGAATATTTTTCGAAGGTGAAAAAGCTCTGTGTACAGGAATTAGTGCTACAGTTTTTGGAGAGCAGTTTATTTCAAGGTGGTTCCCTTGTCGGATTTGTTTCTCAGTGTAGGAAACTTGAATTTGAGCGTGCAGGTACTCGTTTCGACGGGTTCGTCGCGAGGATCGTGACAGTATTTTTCTTGGAATTTTCCGGGCACTTCTCGCAGGTAAAAACAGGGCATCTTTGGGACTGAATTCTGGACAGCATGTTTTCGGATACTTGTGTGCTTATTTGTGTGTATGTTTTGGGGTAATTGTAAACAGCGATCGCGGCGGTTTATCTGTTTGAGCATTTGACGTGAAAAGGGGATATTGGACAGCGAGGAGGTTTTACAGCTGAGGATTGCGCGTGTCCAGGTGGGTGGTTGCTTTATCCCTCTTTTCTGACTTACCCACTAGGAGTATTAGAGAGATCCTTCTTGGACATCCATGATTGATAATTGTAATTGGGACTTGCATGCTTGTGGATATCTGATAGTGGTTGGGACTTGTACATGTTTGTATGGATAGAATGTTAGCGTTTAACCTTGCATGTGGAATGGAATATTTATTTTGGACTATATGATTATCCTGTTAGTGGTTGGTACTATTTGAGGATTTTATGACATGCATAGGTGGATAGTAATGCTTTATTATGGAACATGGATTATAGATATGTGTGGTTGGATAATGTTTTAGCATGATGGTTATATCTATGCGGAGCTATTAATTGTTACACATGTGGAACCACTATTGGACACCTTTTCCTTTATTTCCTTGAGAACACTTGCATGCTTGTATGGACATCTAGATAGGCCATCTTTTATCGCTACACTTTCATGCTGGAACTTGACTTAGGAGAAACCTTGTTTGCTTCTTTTCTCCTTTTCGTTAGTCAGGTGGTTCTTGTTGCTAGGGTTTGAGCAGGGGTTTGGGATAGTGTAGCCGGGGCCTGGATCGTGGATTATGGGTTTTGGCGGCGACCGCGGATATTGGGCGGTTGACCGGATGTCGGTTATAGGACATCGGTGATAGGGCATGATTATGGACTAGAGGGTTTTGTGGCAACCGCGGATAGTAGGCAGTTGACCAGATGTCGGATGTGGGACATGATTGTGATTGTGGGTTATTCCGGCGACCGCGGATATTGGGCGGTTGACCGGAGGTCGGTTGTGAGACCTGGTCGTGGATTTTGGGGTATTGCGGCAATCGCGGATATTGGGCGATTGACCGGATGGTTACTTTTGCATCTGATTGGGAATCAGCTTTCTTTTAGTGGAGGGTTGTGTTCCACTGGGGCTTTATAGTTGTGATCCAGTCCTGCTTTTGTTACTTATCACACCGGCGCGGTTATTGCCCGGTGATGCTTTACTCGTGTGGGTCGCTCCCCTCGAGATCCCCTCCGGAGACCGGGGCCAGACAGTTATGGACAGTTTTGCTATCACATCGGCGCGGCTTATTTGCCCGATGATGAGGGCAGCAGCAGGAATTTTGCTATCACATCGGCGCGGCTTTCTTGCCCGATGATGAGGGCGGTACAGATTGGGTTCATCTAGGACGGTTGGTTATTGTTGCATACGGTTATTCCAGTCTAGGACTGTATTTTAGAGGCATAGTAGTGGTAGATTTCCCTTTTTCAGCGGTTTCATTTCCTACCACTCTTCTTTCCTTTTTGCCTCTGGTAGACCTAGTGGGTGTGTCAGAGTTTGAGGTTTTACCCACTAGGGGAGGCTACTGGTTTACTAGTAGTTCTCACCTCCATTCTTCTTTCCTCTTTTTCTTTTTCCTTGTTTTGCAGTGTCTTCTGCGGGTGCTGCTGGGCTTTCAGCGGCGGGTCGAGGAGAGAGGACGGCTGAGTAGATAGATCTCGAGGCAGGATGAGCGAGTTAGCTGGACTGTTGGTGTACCCAGGTTTCTTCAGACGGTTGTACTTTTACATTTGGGACTGGCTTTTGCCAGCAGGTTGTATTTATTTTGGTGAGCTGGGAGAGACTGATGTATCATTTATACAGATGTATTGTATTTTATTTCCAGCTTCAGTCTGAGATGTATTAGATTTTAGTTCAGCTCTGTTTTTATTGCTCTTTTATTATTATCTCTTATATCTGAGCAGGTTTGGCGCTTCGTGTACGCGGGAAATACCGTGTGCACGGCGGATCTGTAGACGGGCCCGGGTTCCGGTTTACACCCGGGGCGTGACAGATTAGTTGGTATCGGAGCTTAGGGATAGGTCAGTTGGGACTTAGGAAACCCTAGGCTTTTCGGCGGACCCTAGGATGTTAGTGCGTGAGAGACGCGACATTTTGCGAAAGTCGATGATTTATTTCCTTGACTCTTCCTGTGAGTGAAGAGGGATCGACATATCCTATTTTTGTGGGACAGTTATGTTGGCTGTAGACAACATAAAGTTACAAAAATAGAGGGATGTCTTTGACTTTCGCTAGATTGGGTCGAGTGTTTGGGGTGTGCTGATTCACCGGGTTCCCACGTTCTCAGCAGGGGCACGACTCGATCTGGGTCATTGTGGACCGGCTAACCAAGGCAGCTCATTTCCTACCCATCCACACAACCTGGACCAGAGAGCAGTTGGCTCAAGTCTACCTCAGCGAGATCGTGAGACTGCACGGAGTGCCGGCATCGATCACCTCGGATAGAGACACCCGCTTCGTCTCGAAGTTTTGGCAAAGTCTACAGCAAGCCCTGGGGACCAAGCTACACTTCAGCACAGCTTTCCACCCTCAGACGGACGGACAGTCGGAGCGAGTGATTCAGACCCTCGAGGACCTGCTGCGCGCCTGTGTACTTGACTGGGGAGTCGGTTGGGCGCGCTACCTACCCCTCGTGGAATTCGCCTACAACAATAGCTACCAGGCCAGCATCCAGATGGCACCCTACGAAGCTTTGTATGGGAGACGCTGCCGATCCCCGATCTGTTGGGACGACTTAGGGGAACGGAAATTCCTGGGACCCGACTTGGTGGAAGAGACTGAGGAGAAGGTGCGCCTCATCAGGCGGCGGTTACTGACCGCCCAAAGCCGACAGAAGAGCTACGCAGACCGACGGCGCCGCGATTTGGAATTTCAAGTGGGGGAACACGTGTTCTTACGGGTCTCGCCATCCAGAGGGATCAAGCGTTTCGGGCTGAAGGGCAAGTTGAGCCCACGGTTTGTGGGGCCTTTTGAGATCTTGGAGCGCATAGGCCCAGTGGCGTACCGCCTTGCCCTACCCCCTAATCTCGACCGGGTCCACAACGTCTTCCACGTGTCCATGCTCCGGAAATACCTATCCGACCCGTCACACGTGTTGGACGTCTCCACTTTCGAGCTCAAGGAGGATCTAAGCTTCGAGGAAACCCCCGTGCGTATCCTAGCAAGAGAAAATAAAGCACTGCGGAACCGAGTCATCCCCTACGTGAAGGTGCTCTGGAGCAACCAGGAAGAACGAGAAGCAACATGGGAGCTGGAATCTAAGATGAGGGAGTGCTACCCCGACCTCTTCACCACCACCCGGGTTTGAGTTTCGAGGACGAAACTCGTTTTTAGAGGTGAGTGGTGTAATAACCGCGGCTTTATTTGTCTTTCTAGACCTTCTTTTAAACTCTTGTTAATCCGCTTTTCGACTAAGGGGTCCGGGGGTGAATTATTTTTCTTTATCTCTGGGCAGACTGTCGGGGCTCGCGGGTATTTTTAGACAATAAAGCTCGCGAAATGGATTTCGGCGGCGCGATCGGATCTGATTTCCGACCCCAGAATCTCCCGGAATAAATTTCCCAAGTTTGTTAGCTGTTCGGGCGTTTAGCACGCCCTTCGAGGTAAAACTAACCCGGGTTCGATTTCTTTTAATTGGGGATTTGGGTTTCTTTTCTTTCCCCCGCTCCGCTTTGACCGACGGTTTTAATTTCGTGTAGGATGACTTAGATTATTTTCCACTCTCCTTATCCCGTACGATGGTTCCCCTTTTTAGTGCGAGCGAGAAAACCCTTTTGTTTCCGAACCTCGGCTTTCTTGCAAGGCGGAGTGAAGAACCGTGGAGCGCGACGAGGAGAAGGAAGGGACCATTGTTTTCCCCCACGAAACCCGGCAAGCGAGCGTGGGACGATACTCTCCTCTTCCTCCCTCTTCATCGGCGAATCGGAAGCACGAAGTTTCGGTGAGTTTTTATTTATTTTTCTAGGGTTTCCTTCGGACCATCGCACGGGGGAAGGCGGGATGATCCGGTCAGCCACGCCACCGCCGTCACGAGGCGCCGGATGCGCGCAGGGCTGGGTCGCCTGGGCGTGCGGGTTGGGCACCCGCGCGGGGCCTGGGCGCCGCGCGGGGCCGCCCGTGCGTGCGGGCTGGGCACCCGCGCGGGGCCTGGGTGGCGCGCGGGGCCGCCCGTGCGTGCGGGCTGGGCGCCCGCGCGAGGCCTGGGCGCCGCGCGGGGCCGCCCGTGCGTGCGGACTGGGCACCCGCGCGGGACCAGGCACCGAGCGGGGCCGCCACAGTCAGGGAACCGTGCGGGTCTCACACCGCACGGGGCTCCGATACGCGTGCGGCCAGCGCGGCAGCGCGGGGTCACCGCCGCCACGGGTTCCAACTCGGTCACCGCCACCGCCGTCGGACCCGAGAGCCCCGTTCCGCGACGGGATCCGGACAACCTTTCTTTTCTCCTGGTTTTATGTTTGGTGAGTACTGACGTTTTCCCGGGGGACTTTGTAGTTTCGGGGAGCGCACCAGGACACGGGGGAGTAGCGCTTTGTTCATCGCTCGTAAAGGTGGGTGTTATCCCTAAGGTCTTAGCAATTAATTCTACCCTTTTGGATGGGGTCAATCATGTGTTGTACTTGAGTTAAATACTGATGGGTGTTAGACATTATGTGTTTAATGGTGCTGATTTTTAAAACTGCTATGAATCTCGTACTTGGATTAAATGTTGTAGAAAGGCATCAAGTAATTGTTTACGGTTCTACGGTTCTTATACTTGGATTGTACATTATTTCATATGGTTCTCATGCATAGATATATATCGGATCTCGTACTTGGATTAAATGTTATAGCAAGGCATCAAGTAATTGTTTACGGTTCTACGGTTCTTATACTTGGATTGTACATTATTTCATATGGTTCTCATGCATAGATATATATATATATTGCTTCACATAGTTCGCATGCATGGATATATTTGCATACATGGATATATATATATGGTTCACGGTTACTATGCTCGGCTGCAACACGCGCACCCGCGGTTTGGCCACCGCAAAGGGTGTGCTTTTCCGGAAAAGTGGTCCATGACCCGTGTATACCCACAGGACGGCGTGGGGCCTCTTTAGTTGTGGGGCATGTATGCGCCAAGGTGTGAGCGGTGCGACCCGTCGGTTTAGTTGTCCGACGTGGGAGGTGTAATAACCGCGGCTCTATTTGCCTTTCTAGACCTTCTTTTAAAATTCTTGAAAATCCACTTTTCGACTAAGGGGTCCGGGGGTGAACTATTTTTTCTTTATCTCTGGGCAGACTGTCGGGGCTCGCGGGTATTTTTAGACAATAAAGCTCGCGAAGTGGATTTCGGCGGCGCGATCGGTTCTGGATTCTGACCCCGGAATCTCCCAGAATAAATTCCGGAAGTTGGTAGCAGTTCAGGCGACTTACACGTTCTTCGAGGCGGACCGGACCCTGGTTCGCACCCAAACTCATTTCGCCGAGATTGATTTGTATTTTGGGACTTAGGGTTAAGTTCCCGTGTACGGAGGCGGCTAATATTAATACGTATGTGTTGGGTTTAATTTTGGAGATTTCCTACGGTTCCTCTCACCCAAACCCTCCTCTTCCCACCGAACGGCGCGAGGCACCGCGGCGGAGCAATCGAGGAACGGGAAGAACACCGCACACCTCCGGAACCAGGCACGCAAGAACGGGATAATCCTCGTCTCTCCCTCCCTCTCCATCGGCGAGTCGGAGGCGCATTGGTTCGGTGAGGTTGTCTTTATGTTTTTTTAGCTAGGGTTTCTTCCGGAGCGTCGCACGGGAAGGGGGGGAGGCGGCACACCCCGGCCGGCCACACCACCGCCGTCGCAAGCGCCCTTACGCGCAGGGCTAGGGCACCGTGCGTGCGGGCTGAGCGCCTGCGCGGAGCCTGGGCGCCGCGCGGGGGCGCCCGTGCGTGCGGGTCTGGCACCCGCGCGGGCCTGGGCGCCGCGCGGGGTCGCCCGTGCGTGCGGGCTGAGCGCCTGCGCGGAGCCTGGGCGCCGCGCGGGGTCGCCCGTGCGTGCGGGTCTGGCACCCGCGCGGGCCTGGGCGCCGCACGGGGTCGCCCGTGCGTGCGGGTTGAGCGCCTGCGCGGAGCCTGGGCGCCGCGCGGGGTCGCCCGTGCGTGGCGGGTCTGGCACCCGCGCGGGCCTGGCGCCGCACGGGTCGCCCGTGCGTGCGGGCTGGGCGCCGCGCGGGGTCGCCCGTGCGTGCGGGTCTGGCACCCGCGCGGGCCTGGGCGCCGCACGGGGTCGCCCGTGCGTGCGGGCTGGGCGCCCGCGCGGAGCCCTGGGCCGCGCGGGGTCGCCCGTGCGTGCGGGTCTGGCACCCGCGCGGGCCTGGGCGCCGCGCGGGGTCGCCCGTGCGTGCGGGCTGAGCGCCCGCGCGGAGCCTGGGCGCCGCGCGGGGCCGCCCGTGCGTGCGGCCTGGGCACCCGTGCTGGGACTGGGCGCCGCCGCTGTCAGGGAGCCGTGCGGGCACCACACCGCACGGAGCCTGATGCGCGTGCGGCCAGCGCGGGCAGCACGCTCGCCGCCGCCTCGGGTTCCGACTCGGCCGCCGCCGCCGCCGTCGAACCCGGGAGCCCCGTTCCACGACGGGACCCGAATGTCTGTTCTTGACCCTTGTTTTATGTTGTTTAGTCACTGACTTCTCCCCGGTGGACTTTTGTAGTTTTGGGGAGCGCACCGGGACACGCGGGGGATAGCGCTTTGTTCATCGCTCGTAGAGGTGGGTACATCCTTAGAACCCCTTTATGCCCATTTTCGTTACTGTCATGATTATCGTGTGGTGTGTACTCGGTTCATTTTTGTTGGTTACGTTTTGAGTACTTGGTTCATCATTGTTGGTTTCGTTTTGAGTACTTGGTTCATTATTGTTGGTTTCGTTTTGAGTACTTGGTTCATTATTGTTGGTTTCGTTTTGGGTACTTGGTTCATTATTGTGGGTTCCTTTGAGACTAAGTGTAGACTCGGTATTCTTGGATAGTTGTTTAACTGCATATGTGTAATACTAACGCTGACGGTCTCTATGTTTGCGATATTGTCCTGTGTCCGGGTATTTGAGCTCGTGGTTGCGACACGCGCACCCGCGGTTTGTGCCACCGCAAAGGGTGCTCTTTTCCGGGAAAGCGGTCTTCGACCCGTGTTAACCCACAAGGTGAAGTGGTGGGGGCCCCCGTAGGTGTGGGGTTTGAGGCAGCAAAAGGTGGGGAAAAGGTGCGACCTGTCGGGATAGGTGTCCGACGAGGTCAGGTGCCCCAAGGTGTGAGCGGGTGCGATCTGTCGGGATAGGTGCCCGGCGAGGTCAAGGTGTATAGGTGTTACAGGCATTACAGTTGTTGCAGGTGTTACTTGTATTCGCGTGTCACTCTTCCAGTGAGTCGAGTGCTTGCTCCGGATAGACTACGGTTGGATGTTTCTTTACCTGCTTATTATTATCATTTTTGTTTAGTCGATGACTTCCCACTTTGCGACAGGGTCCTACAGGGGGGGGAGAGTTAGACGACGGCGAGGCCACGGCTAGAGGTGTTGGGTCTCAGGAGACCGGAACAGTGTTTTACTCCTTACTTTCACATTCCATTTAATATTGTAGACTGTGGATGGTTCTCGATACCCTCGTGGGGTCGATGTGGACGTTGGTACGGTGACATTTGGATTGTCTATTTTTCTTTATACTCCTGTGGGCCGCTTTGGAAAATAAATAGCAAATAAAAGAACGGATTGCGAAAACTATGATTTCAAAACCCAAGTGTCGTGTGGGCACTGTTTTCAAAAACCCTGAGTTTATGTTGCTTTCAAAAACGGTTTTCAAATATGGGTGCCGGGTGGGCGCCGTTTCATCAACCGTGGGTTTTATCCTTTCAAACTAATCGGCCGTGAGTTAATTCAGTATATTGTGAATGGTTTTACGTTTGGATTGTTGTGATTGAATGTTTACTCGTTATTGGACATTGTACAAACCGCGACGCCGTGCATATACAGGGGAGACTCTGTCCGTTTGTAGAGTGATCCTGTATATGCGGCGGATCTGGGTACGCGCCGGGGAAGAAGGTTTCAAAAAAAAAAAATACATACCCTTTTGTAATCCGTTTCCGCTAAAATAATCCCCCGGGGCGTGACAGATTAAGATGGTATCAGAGACTTAGCTTTCAATCACAACAATTGGTGCCGACGTCCACAGGAATACCTCACTTAACTGCAAAGGAATGGAATGGATAGATTATAGTAGAGTAGGACGCGAGTGATCGAGGGGGGGGGTTCGTTGCATGTTAGTAGGGTGGTCTAGAGTTGACTCTTGTGGCGTGTGACAGACATGACCCGTACTGGATCATCGGCCGGGAACGCAGAGTCAGAGTCCGAGTCCTTTCTCTCGCTAAGAGGTTCGACGTGCCGTTGCTTATTAGCAAAGACTAAAGCCGACCCTCCTTTGTGTGCATCCAGATAGAGGGGCCGACTCAGCAAGCAACCGACGACGGAAATGGACATCGCCGACGAAGCCAATCGCCTGCTCCGCAACCAGCTTGCGCGACGTGGCTGGGCAACTGTTGACTCTCCGCGGAGCGCCTGAGCATGCTGACACAGGAACTCGAGGGCGTCGACCGATTCCGGGGCGGCAGCAGAGGCGTTGCCCCTCCCGGGGTGCCGCCGACGGGCCCTCCCACCGTCCAGGAGGCTACTAACCTGACCGTGCACACCAACGTAGAGCGCGCCCGCAGGAATACTCTTACCCCGAGTCGGCCGGGGACCCCCCATCGGAGGGGCCGGGCGAGCAAACGCCCGAGAGCCGGGCAGAACCTCGGGCAGACGACGGAGGAGAGACCTAGGCCACCGAAACCGTGCGTCATTTGCGGCAACGCACACTCATGACCGAGCTGCCCGTGGCGGGACGGACACTGTTTCCGATGTGGCAGGCCGGGCCACACGCGTTATGAGGTGCCCTCTGAGCCGTCTGTCCAGTAGACCCCCGGCGCCGCGACATGCTGAGCCTAAGGGAACTGCTGCCTCCAACCCCTCAAGGGGGCACTGATCCAGAGAGCCGACCTAATCCACGCCCGACGCAAGCACCGTAAGGTCGAACGAGGGCTTAGTGGAGCGCGCACGTGCAACCGGGATCCTGCGTCATCTGCAAGGGCGCGCACCCAGTGACGGAATTGCCTTGGAGGTACCACTATGTAACCGGTGCGGCTTGCCAGATCACAATCACCTATCCTGCCCCCAAGGCCACCCCCGCCTACTGCCGCCGTGCCACCACCGCCAAGAGGAACAGAGAGCGCGGCGGCCCCGTGCAGACAAAGAACTCGCCCGACGGACCACGATGCGCGGACTCTTTAGACAGCAAACCCCCCTCCCCAACACGCGGTGCGACACTGGTCCCAAGGATTGTGGCTGTACTCCCCCGGCCGCCCCCGGTGGGACGACGCGTCCGTCCCGAAATAGGGAATGACATGTACTTTTTTTCATTTATTTGTCCTTGTTGCCTTCCCTTCCCTTGGCAATATAGAAACACCTGTTTGGGCCGGAGCAGCCCGACCCTACCTGACCCTTGCGAGCCCTCCTGCCTTTAGCCTACCTTTCGTCTCGTCGACCGTTCCGGTCTAGTGTGCTTACGGGCGAGGAAGCAAATCTAACCTTAGTGATTTGCATACCGGTCTGGTTTTTCGGGATCGTGTTAGTGCAGGGTTAGCCGAGGTCATGGCTTCGGCCGTGGGCCTGGTGTTTCAATGGAACCAGAGTGCTCGGTATCAGTACGGTGGTTAAAGGTCAATCACTATTCTTGCCGGATTCGTCCAGCCGATGGCACAGCAGTAGAGGACTGCTATTCTCGCACTGGCCTCACAGTTTGCGTAGAGGTTGAGCAAGTTGTTGATCCTTCAGTGTCCCTCGTGTCGCAATTCAATGGCCCATGGACCCGAGGGTAACCCTGTTTTGGGACGGATGCAAATTGACCCCAACCCTGCACGGATTTTGTGGATCGACGTGGACTCGCCTATGTGTTAGTCATGGTGATGGTTACGACCACGAGGCGGTGGTAATCCTTGATAAAGGTTATGTTTTTGGCACTGAGATTGTGTTGGGAGGTATGTGATATACTTCCAATAAGAATTACGTCCCCAACTTGTTGTTGGCGACAAACCTTTGGTATTCCGCTGTTCTTTTGAGTAAGCACGTGGCTGCAGGCAACGGACTGTCGAGAGAACTGAGGAAGTACTCTGCCCTGTAGTGGGGAGGATCAGATTGGGTCTAAATTGGTAGCCTTAGAGTTGTAAATACCATGCGACTGACCTGTAGCCCCCGATTAAGCTTATGAGCTTTCTCATAATGTATGACTTCAGGCTGTGAGAGTGACGGTGTCTTGCGGTTCCGTGGGCGGTTCTGTGTACCGGATTCGCCGGAATTGAAGGAGGAGTTTCTGACAGGGGCACGAAGATGTACAGGGACCTCAAGCAGACCTTTTGGTGGCCCAAGTTGAAGGGGGATGTGACACGACACGTTGCTCACTGCCTGGTATGCCAGCAGATAAAGGCAGAGCATCAGCGGCCTGCAGGGAAATTTCAGCCCTTACCGGTGCCGATGTGGAAGTGGGATCAGATCACTATGGGCTTCGTCACCGGGTTCCCACGTTCACAGCAGGGGCTACGACCCGATCGGGGTCATTGTGTGACTGGCTAACCAAGGCAGCTCTTTTCCTACCCATCCACACAACCTGGACCAGAGAGCAGTTGGCTCAAGTCTACCTCAGCGTAGATCGTGAGACGCACGGAGTGCCGGCAATCGATCACCTCGGAATAGAGACACCCGCTTCGTCTCGAAGTTTTGGCAAAGTCTACAGCAAAGCACTGCGGAACGAGTCATCCCCTACGTGAAGGTGCTCTGGAGCAGCCAGGAAGAACGAGAAGCAACATGGGAGCTGGAATCTAAGATGAGGGAGTGCTACCCCGACCTCTTCACCACCACCCGGGTTTGAGTTTCGAGGACGAAACTCGTTTTTAGAGGTGAGTGGTGTAATAACCGCGGCTCTATTTGCCTTTCTAGACCTTCTTTTAAAATTCTTGAAAATCCACTTTTCGACTAAGGGGTCCGGGGGTGAACTATTTTTTCTTTATCTCTGGGCAGACTGTCGGGGCTCGCGGGTATTTTTAGACAATAAAGCTCGCGAAGTGGATTTCGGCGGCGCGATCGGTTCTGGATTCTGACCCCGGAATCTCCCAGAATAAATTCCGGAAGTTGGTAGCAGTTCAGGCGACTTACACGTTCTTCGAGGCGGACCGGACCCTGGTTCGCACCCAAACTCATTTCGCCGAGATTGATTTGTATTTTGGGACTTAGGGTTAAGTTCCCGTGTACGGAGGCGGCTAATATTAATACGTATGTGTTGGGTTTAATTTTGGAGATTTCCTACGGTTCCTCTCACCCAAACCCTCCTCTTCCCACCGAACGGCGCGAGGCACCGCGGCGGAGCAATCGAGGAACGGGAAGAACACCGCACACCTCCGGAACCAGGCACGCAAGAACGGGATAATCTCGTCTCTCCCTCCTCTCCATCGGCGAGTCGGAGGCGCATTGGTTCGGTGAGGTTGTCTTTATGTTTTTTTAGCTAGGGTTTCTTCCGGAGCGTCGCACGGGAAGGGGGGGAGGCGGCACACCCCGGCCGGCCACACCACCGCCGTCGCAAGCGCCCTTACGCGCAGGGCTAGGGCACCGTGCGTGCGGGCTGAGCGCCTGCGCGGAGCCTGGGCGCCGCGCGGGGGCGCCCGTGCGTGCGGGTCTGGCACCCGCGCGGGCCTGGGCGCCGCGCGGGGTCGCCCGTGCGTGCGGGCTGAGCGCCTGCGCGGAGCCTGGGCGCCGCGCGGGGTCGCCCGTGCGTGCGGGTCTGGCACCCGCGCGGGCCTGGGCGCCGCACGGGGTCGCCGTGCGTGCGGGTTGAGCGCCTGCGCGGAGCCTGGGCGCCGCGCGGGGTCGCCCGTGCGTGCGGGTCTGGCACCCGCGCGGGCCTGGGCGCCGCACGGGGTCGCCCGTGCGTGCGGGCTGGGCGCCGCGCGGGGTCGCCCGTGCGTGCGGGTCTGGCACCCGCGCGGGCCTGGGCGCCGCACGGGGTCGCCCGTGCGTGCGGGCTGGGCGCCCGCGCGGAGCCTGGGCGCCGCGCGGGGTCGCCCGTGCGTGCGGGTCTGGCACCCGCGCGGGCCTGGGCGCCGCGCGGGGTCGCCCGTGCGTGCGGGCTGAGCGCCCGCGCGGAGCCTGGGCGCCGCGCGGGGCCGCCCTGCGTGCGGCCTGGGCACCCGTGCTGGGACTGGGCGCCGCCGCTGTCAGGGAGCCGTGCGGGCACCACACCGCACGGAGCCTGATGCGCGTGCGGCCAGCGCGGCAGCACGCTCGCCGCCGCCTCGGGTTCCGACTCGGCCGCCGCCGCCGCCGTCGAACCCGGGAGCCCCGTTCCACGACGGGACCCGAATGTCTGTTCTTGACCCTTGTTTTATGTTGTTTAGTCACTGACTTCTCCCCGGTGGACTTTTGTAGTTTTGGGGAGCGCACCGGGACACGCGGGGGATAGCGCTTTGTTCATCGCTCGTAGAGGTGGGTACATCCTTAGAACCCCTTTATGCCCATTTTCGTTACTGTCATGATTATCGTGTGGTGTGTACTCGGTTCATTTTTGTTGGTTACGTTTTGAGTACTTGGTTCATCATTGTTGGTTTCGTTTTGAGTACTTGGTTCTTATTGTTGGTTTCGTTTTGAGTACTTGGTTCATTATTGTTGGTTTTCGTTTTGGGTACTTGGTTCATTATTGTGGGTTCCTTTGAGACTAAGTGTAGACTCGGTATTCTTGGATAGTTGTTTAACTGCATATTTGTAATACTAACGCTGACGGTCTCTATGTTTGCGATATTGTCCTGTGTCCGGGTATTTGAGCTCGTGGTTGCGACACGCGCACCCGCGGTTTTGGCCACCGCAAAGGGTGCTCTTTTCCGGGAAAGCGGTCTTCGACCCGTGTTAACCCACAAGGTGAAGTGGTGGGGGCCCCCGAGGTGTGGGGTTTGAGGCAGCAAAAGGTGGGGGAAAAGGTGCGACCTGTCGGGATAGGTGTCCGACGAGGTCGGTGCCCCAAGGTGTGAGCGGTGCGATCTGTCGGGATAGGTGCCCGGCGAGGTCAAGGTGTATAGGTGTTACAGGCATTACAGTTGTTGCGGTGTTACTTGTATTCGCGTGTCACTCTTCCAGTGAGTCGAGTGCTTGCTCCGGATAGACTACGGTTGGATGTTTCTTTACCTGCTTTATTATTATCATTTTTGTTTAGTCGCTGACTTCCCACTTTGCGACAGGGTCCTACAGGGGGGGAGAGTTAGACGACGGCGAGGCCACGGCTAGAGGTGTTGGGTCTCAGGAGACCGGAACAGTGTTTTACTCCTTACTTTCACATTCCATTTAATATTTGTAGACTGTGGATGGTTCTCGATACCCTCGTGGGGTCGATGTGGACGTTGGTACGGTGACTTTGGATTGTCTATTTTTCTTTATACTCCTGTGGGCCGCTTTGGAAAATAAAATAGCAAATAAAAGAACGGATTGCGAAAACTATGATTTCAAAACCCAAGTGTCGTGTGGGCACTGTTTTCAAAAACCCTGAGTTTATGTTGCTTTCAAAAACGGTTTTCAAAATGGGGTGCCGGGTGGGCCGCCGTTTCATCAACCGTGGGTTTTATCCTTTCAAACTAATCGGCCGTGAGTTAATTCAGTATATTGTGAATGGTTTTACGTTTGGATTGTTGTGATTGAATGTTTACTCGTTATTGGACATTGTACAAACCGCGACGCCGTGCATATACAGGGGAGACTCTGTCCGTTTGTAGAGTGATCCTGTATATGCGGCGGATCTGGGTACGCCGCCGGGGAAGAAGGTTTTCAAAAAAAAAAAATACATACCCTTTTGTAATCCGTTTCCGCTAAAATAATCCCCCGGGGCGTGACAGGAGCGGTGCGACCCGTCGGTTTAGTTGTCCGACGTGGGAGCGGTGCGACCCGTCGGTTTAGTTGTCCGACGTGGGAGCGGTGCGACCCATTCGGTTTAGTTGTCCGACTTGGGCGCGGTGCGATTCGTCGGTTTAGTTGTCCGACGGGATCGGGTATTGCAGGTTTACAGGTGTTTGATTCTACTTTTCCCTTGCGGGGAGGGGGTGGTTGCTCCGGATAGACTACGGTTGGACGTTTTCTTTACCTGCTTTATTATTATCTTTTATGACTAGTCGCTGACTTCCCACTTTGCGACAGGGTCCTACAGGGGGGAGAGTTAGGCGACGGTGAGGCCACGGCTAGAGGTGTTGGGTCTCAGGAGACCGGAACAGTATTTTACTCTTACTTTCGCATTCCATTTATTATTTGTAGACTGTGGATGGTTCTCGATACCCTCGTGGGGTCGGTGTGGATGTTGGTACGGTGACATTGGATTGTCCATTCCTCTTTATATTTCTGTGGGCCGCTTTGGAAAATAAAACAGCAAACAAAGGAACGGATTGCGAAGACTATTATTTCAAAACCTAAGTGTCGTGTGGGCACTATTTTCAAAACCCTGGGTTTATGTTGCTTTTGCGAAAGTGGATTTCAAAACCTAAGTGTCGTGTGGGCACTGTCTTCAAAACCCTGAGTTTATGTTGCTTTCAAAAACGGTTTTCAAAACATGGGTGCCGGGGTGGGCGCCGTTTCAACAACCGTGGGTTTTATCCTTTCAAACTAATCGGCCGTGAGTAAATTCAGTATATTGTGAATGGTTGTATGAAGTGGATTGTTGTGATTGAATGTTTCCTCATTATTGAACATTGTACAAACCGCGACGCCGTGCATATACAGGGGAGACTCTGTCCGTTTGTAGAGTGATCCTGTATATGCGGCGGGTCTGGGCACGTGCCGGGGAAGAGGGGTTCTTTTAAAAAAAAGAAAAGAAAACAAAAAAAAAAAAAAATTTTACACGTCAAATATTCAACTCTTATGATTCGTTTCCGCTAAAACAAACCCCCGGGGCGTGACAGATTAAGATGGTATCAGAGACTTAGCTTTCAATCACAACAATTGGTGCCGACGTCCACAGGAATACCTCACTTAACTACAAAGGAATGGAATGGATAGATTATAGTAGAGTAGGACGCGAGTGATCGAGGGGGGGGAACGAGCTTGGGTCCTTTGCCCTCGATGGGGGGTTCGTTGCATGGTCTTGGGGTGGTGCCCCTCCAAATCGTTTGACGGTCCAAACGGCGGGGGGGGGGGGGGGGGGTTGGGAGGCGGTCAGCTACGTGGCCGCCTGCCCGATCAATCTAGGGCGACTGGCTTGTCCAGGGGATTTGGTGGTAATTCCCCTGAAGGAGTATGACGTAGTGCTGGGCAGGATTGGCTCTCATTGTACCAAGTGCTCATCGATTGTGAGAAGCGGATGGTACAATTGCAAGAGCCGAGCTTTCCTGAGAACATGTACCTGGCGTGTAGGAGCATTTCCTTCCCAGCAATCATCTCATCGGCGAGGGCTAGAAGATTGGTGGAAGGCGGGTACGTGGCCTACCTGGCCTCGGTGGACCTGGTGACACGACCCGCGGCGACACCGTCAGACATTGCGGTGGTAAGGGACTTCCCCGATGTCTTCCCGACGGAACTGCCCGGGGTACCCCCTGAACGAGAGGTGTTTTTTCCTATCGAACTCGTACCGGTACCCAACCAATCACAAAGGCGCCCTACCGAATGGCCTTCGCAGAGTTAAAGGAGCTTAAGGCGCAACTGGAGGACCTCTTGGACAAAGGATTTATCAGACCGAGTGTGTCACCCTGGGGGGCACCAGTGCTCTTTGTACGGAAGAAAGACGGAAGCCTGCGCCTCTGCATCGACTACAGGGGGATAAACAAGGTTACTGTGAAGAATAAGTACCCCCTGCCCAGAATTGACGACCTCTTCGACCAGCTGCGAGGAGCAACGGTGTTCTCAAAGATTGACCTGCAATCGGGCTACCACCAGCTCCGGGTTCGGAACGAAGATATCCCAAAGACCGCCTTCCGGACCCAGTACGGCCACTACGAGTTCACGGTTATGCCGTTCGGACTTACGAACGCCCCCGCCGTCTTCATGGACATGATGAACCGGATCTTCAGACCTTTCTTGGACCGGTTCGTAGTGGTCTTCATCGACGACATCCTGATCTATTCATCTACCGACGAGGAGCACGAGGACCACTTACGAACGATTCTCCAAACCCTCAGGGAACAGAGGCTGTTCGCGGAGCTCAAGAAGTGTGAATTCTGCTACGAGAGGTGGGTTTCCTAGGGCACGTGATCTCGGCAGAGGGAATCGCTGTGGACCCCAAGAAGGTGGAATCGGTGATCGACTGGCAACCACCGACGACAGTGACGGAGATCCGCAGCTTCTTGGGACTGGCGGGATATTATAGACGCTTCGTCGAGGGTTTCTCGAAGATTGCGCCCCTTTAAACCGGTTGACCAAGAAAGGGGAAAAATTTCTATGGACGGCTAAGTGCCAAGAGAGCTTCGAAGAACTTAAAAGGAGGCTAACCAGGGCGCCTATTCTTGTACTACCCACGCCCGGAGAGGATTATGAAGTGTACTGCGACGCATCGAGAATCGGACTTGGGGGTGTTTTGATGCAACAGGGGAAGGTAATAGCCTATGCATCCAGGCAGCTGAAGGATTACGAAAAGAACTACCCGATTCATGATTTGGAACTGGCTGCAGTGGTCTTCGTTCTAAAGTTATGGAGACACTACCTCTTTGGTGTCCACTGTAACGTCTTTTCAGACCACCAAAGTCTCAAGTATCTGTTCACCCAAAAGGAGCTAAATTTGCGGCAGAGGCGGTGGCTTGAATTGTTGAAGGATTACGATCTAACAATCCAATACCACCCCGGGAAGGCAAACGTGGTGGCGGACGCTTTAAGCAGGAAGGGGCAACCGGAGGAGACGCCGGCACGCGCGATAACTGAGCAGAGCACCCTGATCGCGGAATTCTCGCGACTGAGGTTGGAGGTGGTACCGGCGGGCACTGTTGCTCGACTGACGGCGTTGGTGGTCAAGCCGACGTTTTTTGAGAAAATCCGAGAAGGACAACTGACGGACCCGCACTTACAGCTCGTGCGAGACAAGATCCACCCGAACCAGGAGAACGACTTTGCAGTGGGAAGTGACGGTGTCTTGCGGTTCCGTGGGCGTTTCTGTGTACCGGATTCGCCGGAATTGAAGGAGGAGATTCTGACAGAGGCACACCGCGCCCCTTATGCGGCGCATCCGGGGGGCACGAAGATGTACAGGGACCTCAAGCAGACCTTCTGGTGGCCCAAGTTGAAGGGGGATGTGACACGACACGTAGCTCACTGCCTGGTATGCCAGCAGATAAAGGCAGAGCATCAGCGGCCTGCAGGAAAATTACAGCCCTTACCGTGCCGATGTGGAAGTGGGATCAGATCACTATGGACTTCGTCACCGGGTTCCCACGTTCACAGCAGGGGCACGACTCGATCTGGGTCATTGTGGACCGGCTAACCAAGGCAGCTCATTTCCTACCCATCCACACAACCTGGACCAGAGAGCAGTTGGCTCAAGTCTACCTCAGCGAGATCGTGAGACTGCACGGAGTGCCGGCATCGATCACCTCGGATAGAGACACCCGCTTCGTCTCGAAGTTTTGGCAAAGTCTACAGCAAGCCCTGGGGACCAAGCTACACTTCAGCACAGCTTTCCACCCTCAGACGGACGGACAGTCGGAGCGAGTGATTCAGACCCTCGAGGACCTGCTGCGCGCCTGTGTACTTGACTGGGGAGTCGGTTGGGCGCGCTACCTACCCCTCGTGGAATTCGCCTACAACAATAGCTACCAGGCCAGCATCCAGATGGCACCCTACGAAGCTTTGTATGGGAGACGCTGCCGATCCCCGATCTGTTGGGACGACTTAGGGGAACGGAAATTCCTGGGACCCGACTTGGTGGAAGAGACTGAGGAGAAGGTGCGCCTCATCAGGCGGCGGTTACTGACCGCCCAAAGCCGACAGAAGAGCTACGCAGACCGACGGCGCCGCGATTTGGAATTTCAAGTGGGGGAACACGTGTTCTTACGGGTCTCGCCATCCAGAGGGATCAAGCGTTTCGGGCTGAAGGGCAAGTTGAGCCCACGGTTTGTGGGGCCTTTTGAGATCTTGGAGCGCATAGGCCCAGTGGCGTACCGCCTTGCCCTACCCCCTAATCTCGACCGGGTCCACAACGTCTTCCACGTGTCCATGCTCCGGAAATACCTATCCGACCCGTCACACGTGTTGGACGTCTCCACTTTCGAGCTCAAGGAGGATCTAAGCTTCGAGGAAACCCCCGTGCGTATCCTAGCAAGAGAAAACAAAGCACTGCGGAACCGAGTCATCCCCTACGTGAAGGTGCTCTGGAGCAACCAGGAAGAACGAGAAGCAACATGGGAGCTGGAATCTAAGATGAGGGAGTGCTACCCCGACCTCTTCACCACCACCCGGGTTTGAGTTTCGAGGACGAAACTCGTTTTTAGAGGTGAGTGGTGTAATAACCGCGGCTTTATTTGTCTTTCTAGACCTTCTTTTAAATTCTTGTTAATCCGCTTTTCGACTAAGGGGTCCGGGGGTGAATTATTTTTCTTTATCTCTGGGCAGACTGTCGGGGCTCGCGGGTATTTTTAGACAATAAAGCTCGCGAAATGGATTTCGGCGGCGCGATCGGATCTGATTTCCGACCCCAGAATCTCCCGGAATAAATTTCCCAAGTTTGTTAGCTGTTCGAGCGTTTAGCACGCCTTTCGAGGTAAATCTAACCGGGTTCGATTTCTTTTAATTGGGGATTTGGGTTTCTTTTCTTTCCCCCGCTCCGCTTTGACCGACGGTTTTAATTTCGTGTAGGATGACTTAGATTATTTTCCACTCTCCTTATCCCGTACGACGGTTCCCCTTTTTAGTGCGAGCGAGAAAACCCTTTTGTTTCCGAACCTCGGCTTTCTTGCAAGACGGAGTGAAGAACCGTGGAGCGCGACGAGGAGAAGGAAGGGACCATTGTTTTCCCCCACGAAACCCGGCAAGCGAGCGTGGGACGATACTCTCCTCTTCCTCCCTCTTCATCGGCGAATCGGAAGCACGAAGTTTCGGTGAGTTTTTATTTATTTTTCTAGGGTTTCCTTCGGACCATCGCACGGGGGAAGGCGGGATGATCCGGTCAGCCACGCCACCGCCGTCGCGAGGCGCCGGATGCGCGCAGGGCTGGGTCGCCTGGGCGTGCGGGTTGGGCACCCGCGGGGCGGGCGCCGCGCGGGGCCGCCCGTGCGGCGGGGGCCGCCCGTGCGTGCGGGCTGGGCACCCGCGCGGGGCCTGGGCGCCGCGCGGGGCCGCCCGTGCGTGCGGGCTGGGCACCCGCGCGGGGCCTGGGTGCCGCGCGGGGCCGCCCGGGTGCGTGCGGCTGGGCGCCCGCGCGGGGCCTGGGCGCCGCGCGGGGCCGCCCGTGCGTGCGGGCTGGGCACCCGCGCGGGGCCTGGGTGGCGCGCGGGGCCGCCCGTGCGTGCGGGCTGGGCGCCCGCGCGAGGCCTGGGCGCCGCGCGGGGCCGCCCGTGCGTGCGGACTGGGCACCCGCGCGGGACCAGGCACCGAGCGGGGCCGCCGCAGTCAGGGAACCGTGCGGGTCTCACACCGCACGGGGCTCCGATACGCGTGCGGCCAGCGCGGCAGCGCGGGGTCACCGCCGCCACGGTTCCACTCGGTCACCGCCACCGCCGTCGGACCCGAGAGCCCCGTTCCGCGACGGGATCCGGACAACCTTTCTTTTCTCCTGGTTTTATGTTTGGTGAGTACTGACGTTTTCCCGGGGGACTTTGTAGTTTCGGGGAGCGCACCAGGACACGGGGGAGTAGCGCTTTGTTCATCGCTCGTAAAGGTGGGTGTTATCCCTAAGGTCTTAGCAATTAATTCTACCCTTTTGGATGGGTCAATCATGTGTTGTACTTGAGTTAAATACTGATGGGTGTTAGACATTATGTGTTTAATGGTGCTGATTTTAAAACTGCTATGAATCTCGTACTTGGATTAAATGTTGTAGAAAGGCATCAAGTAATTGTTTACGGTTCTACGGTTCTTATACTTGGATTGTACATTATTTCATATGGTTCTCATGCATAGATATATATCGGATCTCGTACTTGGATTAAATGTTATAGCAAGGCATCAAGTAATTGTTTACGTTTCTACGGTTCTTATACTTGGATTGTACATTATTTCATATGGTTCTCATGCATAGATATATATATATTGCTTCACATAGTTCGCATGCATGGATATATTTGCATACATGGATATATATTATGGTTCACGGTTACTATGCTCGGCTGCAACACGCGCACCCGCGGTTTGGCCACCGCAAAGGGTGTGCTTTTCGGAAAAGTGGTCCATGACCCGTGTATACCCACAGGACGGCGTGGGGCCTCTTTAGTTGTGGGGCATGTATGCGCCAAGGTGTGAGCGTGCGACCGTCGGTTTAGTTTCCGACGTGGGAGCGGTGCGACCCGTCGGTTTTAGTTGTCCGACGTGGGGAGCGGTGCGACCCGTCGGTTTAGTTGTCCGACGTGGGAGCGGTGCGACCCTTCGTTTAGTTGTCCGACTTGGGCGCGGTGCGATTCGTCGGTTTTAGTTGTCCGACGGGATCGGGTATTGCAGTTTACAGGTGTTTGATTCTACTTTTCCCTTGCGGGGGGGGGGAGGGTGGTTGCTCCGGATAGACTACGGTTGGACGTTTTCCTTTACCTGCTTTATTATTATCTTTTATGACTAGTCGCTGACTTCCCAGTTTCTTTGCGACAGGGTCCTACAGGGGGGAGAGTTAGGCGACGGTGAGGCCAACGGCTAGAGGTGTTGGGTCTCAGGGACGACACAGTATTTTACTCTTTACTTTTCGCATTCCATTTATTATTTGTAGACTGTGGATGGTTTCCGATACCCCTGTGTGGTCGGTGTGGATGTTGGTACACTGTGACAATTGGATTGTCCATTCCTCTTTATAATTCTGTGGGCCGCTTTGGAAAATAAAAGCAAACAAAAGGACCGGATTGCGAAGACTATTATTTCAAAACCTAAGTGTCGTGTGGGTCACTATTTTCAAACCCGGGTTTTATGTTGCTTTTGCGAAGTGGATTTCAAAACCTAAGTGTCGTGTGGGCACTGTCTTCAAAACCTTAGTTTTTATGTTGCTTTCAAACTGTTTTCCAAACATGGTGCCGGGTGTGGCGCCGTTTTCAACAACCGTGGTTTTATCCTTTCAAACTAATCGCCC